>CM077807.1:12120387-12665387 GCA_039737535.1 Lagodon rhomboides
ACATGGCTCAGGCCTGTGACAGCTGACCAATCAGAGCAGACCTTAAAGACACAGGCACTAAATTGGGGCAGTGCAGACAGTGGGTGAATAGAGGTGCTGCAGCAATGGATAGTATGTGGAAAATAATGGATTTATTGAACATTTTCTAGTAGATGCTCGAAAATAAGCATGATATGGGACCTTTAAGTGATGACAAATACGTCCTCCATGTCTGATTAACAACCTTTCATTGATTCAAACAGGTCTAGCCTTGTGCTCATTGGCTGCTGTTTCTCTGGTCGCAAAAACACCCAACAAATAGCAATATCGTGGTGATGATGACGTGGTCGACATCCTCATGTCAAAAGTTCAACGTCAGGTGAACACTGTCCATCCGGTTGGACTCAGCGTGAGCACCGAGCATCGATGTCGTAAACGCAGAGTCCGCCTCACCTCGTCCCGCTGGCGCCCTTTGAATGCAACAGCTTGATCCGAGACGTTGTGGTGGAGACGGGCCTCTGTGGGCACGACAGCCTCCGGCCTCACGTTGGTTTTGCCAGTGTGAGTCCCATCGAGTGCCCACCTGGACCAGCATGGCTCTTATTCCGACCCTCTTCCTCCCTGGGGAGGTCCAGCCGGTCAGGTCGGACGGTCATTCGCCATGGCGAATAGCTCAAAGTCTGCTGCTGTGAATCCAAAACACCCGCTTTCTTCTACAATGCTGATGAGAGTGAGTAAATAGCCCTGTTTCAGCAATAAAACCCCCAAAAATTATGAATATCGTCCTCCATTTCTGCCCCTTATTCTCTCTCAATCCTACGATCGGACCTTTAAGCGGAACAACAGCTCAGTCTCTCCGACATCCTGCCCACTTTTCTATGACAACAGCCGTTTTCACACATATTTCCTTACTTTAAAAGGGGTCAGTTAAATGTTTTGTTGATCACCAAGCTGAAAAAAAAGGCAAATATCAAAGGCTGTTCCTGACGTGCGCCTCATGTTCTTTCTTCATCATTTTCCCCAGATTTACTCATTAAATATTAATTGCTCATTATAAGTCAGTCTTTGTGGGAGCTTTAGCGACTGTAAACGCTGCTGTTAATCCTCGCGCATCATGAAACGTTATCATCACGAGTCAGATCGAATGTCCCGTCTGTGTTCGTACTGGTTTAATCACTCGTTTGTACGTTTTCCGAAGAATGCTGTGATGTTTTGACGACTTTTTCATTTATCACTTTGGCCGAGTGTCCTGAGCTGACATCACACGGTCCACACCGGCGGGTTCTAACACTGGATGTTTGTCACCAGGTAAGTCGGCTCTAGCGCAGCGCTCAGCCAATAACTCCCCAATAACAGACTAATTAGTCTCGTCGGCGCCACGAGTTCAAACACAAAGTCGTTTTAAACAGTAATTCGCAGGGCTTATTGGATAAAACGCGTCAGATACAGAGTCAATGGCTCGGCGGTGTGCTTGTGCGGAACAAGGTGTTCCAGACGCCGATGCCAGGTAAAGAAAAATAAATAAATATAAATAAATAAATCGTCATTATTTTTGGCGAACAAGTTCCACAGTCGCTAGGCAACTAATGAAGAGGACAGGATTTTGTAGGAGAAACCAAATTTCATTTAATAGCACACCTCGGAAAGACATAGGACATTAATTTGAATTCCTAATGTGCCGGCGGATGAATACTTTAGAGCGTGAGATTCTGTCCGGCTAATTTGAAAATAAATAGTACACAGAGTCGGAGGAAGGGAAGAAAGCCGCAGCCCGTCACTGCGGCGCTTTGCTTTTTTCGTTTAATCATGCAGCAGAGGTTCTGATTACGGCAAAAAAAAAAAAAAAAAAAAGGAACGGGGCTTCATTATTTGGAGCTCAAAGAGTGCGAGCCGGCGAAAAAAAAAACATCCACCCACCTCCTGGCCTGCGTTCAGGCCGGTGTTAGCAAACAACAACACAAAGCAGCGAAACACCTCGAAGTACAGAGCAGGGGAATCTGGTGCATAAACACAGAGAGGTTACAGAGCAGAGATGCTTATTATCTGCTCTGGAGGGGGAATTCTGCAACTGGTGCCTCAGTTTCAAACGCTGATTTTGTCTGACTGCATTAATCTGGTAGGAACAGAGGAGGAAGCTTTATTTATAACACGCAATGTTTAATAGTTGTCTGCATTTAACCATCCCGGAGGAGCGGAGGGGAGCCTGGGTGTGCCGTCCAGGGACCAACTACACTTCTAAGCCGGCCGTTTCGGTCGAGAGAGGAGAATTAACCTCATTAACCTCGCGTACATGTTTTGATGGCGGACCCTCGAGACCGGAAACCAGGGCCTCCTCGCTGTGAGGCAACAGTGTTATCCACCGCGCAGGTAATACGCTCAGAAGGTCGCGGCTAGAAGGGAGAGGGAACATTAGATAATGTTTCATTCAATCAAGTTGAACCTAATGTAAAGCGAACATGACCAAACCACACAGAGAGAGAGCAACAGGGAGATATCCAGCCCTCTCGTTTTGTTTTATTTTGGTGACCGACTCGTTTCAGGTCCCTTCCTGCCTCTGTGAGTGTCCCCGCCCCTCCCTGATGTGTCACACCTGTGCCTCGTTAGCCCCTCCTCCCTTCTGTATATAATCTGTGTGCCAGGTCGTCTTTGCCTCCCCGTAGCAAGCGTTTCAGCATTTTTCCTTGTGATTTCCAGTATCTTTTGCCTCTGCCTGATCCCCTTTGTCTTTGTTTGCTCCGCTGACTGATCCCGGCGTACCGAACCTCATGCCAATAAAGATTTACGCCTTTTTTACCTGATCTGTCTCGAGCCGTGCATTCAGGTTCCTAATCTAGTGTGTCACACCTCGTCATCAGGCACATTTTCTTTCACAAAGTGCGGATGCTCCACTATTTCTTTGTGGTGTTCCACAAGGTAGGATTCTAGGTCCTCTGTTATTCTCTGTTTATAAAGCAACTGCTAATGAAAATAACATAATTATGAATGTTATATTGTCCTCAGGATGAATTGTATCAACTTTGGAGACCCTCTGACTTTTACCAACACTTTAAATCAGCCTCAGCTGGACTTTGTGTTTACTGCTAGTTAGCTAATGTTAGCATTCTCACAAATGAAACACATACTTGAGTAAAATTATGTATTTCTCTGGTTTGAACGTTGTTGGAAACATTTGGGATAATGCAATGACATTACTCAAAGTATATCACAAACATGTAGTTGTTTTTATACATTTTAAAGGGGCAATATGTAGTTTTAGGGAGGAAATTCTAATCAGAAAGGACAGATTTTTTTATGCCTAAACAAACTCTCATTAGTTTTCATGACTGAATAAACTGAATAAACAAACTGACCTTAAAGGACAACACAGTTTATACTGTTTTACTTTGTTTATAATATGTGGCGGACCCTGCCACCTTTCTAGCTTCATACGTTGTTCTGGGACCTTATTTTCCTCTGAGAACAGTTCGTTTATTCACTTACAGAAAAAAAGTTTGTTCTATTACCTCATTAAGATTGTAAAAATAAACATTCTGAGTTTGAATTTCTTCTCCAAAAACTACGTAATGGCCCTTTAATGCAGAAATGTTATATCATATTGTAACTTGGGAATGTATTTTATATTACAGCGTTTTATAGCTGCTTTGCGTTACTTAAATCCCGCTGAGTGTAATTTTTAGCTCCCTGCGCCAACATAAATACAGCTGTGCCAATTCAAAATGTTAATATTAGCATTATACAATAGCATTTAATCGTACATTCATATCCTCTTCATATTTGCAATGGTTGATTACACCTCTTAAGCAAGCAAGGAAAGAGAGAGGGAGACGGAACGAGAGAGAGAACGGTTTGGGAAGTGTAGCTTACTGAAGCTGGTAATGAGCCAAAAGCAAAATCATCCCGTTCCTGTCCTTTAAACGATGTTTGAGCAGAAACTCTGATGAGTCATAGCTGACTCATTTTCCCCCATTTATCTTTCACGCCTAATAAAAAATGTCCAAATATTCCCCCTTTCAATAATGCAGCGCAATACTTTGATCAGATCCGAGCGGACCTGTTGAGGAGACCGGAGTCGGAGGGGGAATGTTCTCATCAATTACTCACATTTCACGCAACAGTGACCTTTACGCGGCAAGGTCAGGCAAAAAAATACCGAGCGTTATTATGTGAAAATTGAGTCAAAGGCAAGAGACAAGAGGGGATATAAAGGCCGAGATGGCTTTTTACGAGAAGGGGAGAGAAGATGAGACGGCGAGGGGAGAGAAATCATGTAAGACAACACACTCAGAAGAGAAGGCCGGGGACTGTTTTAGACGAAGGTCCCTCCATTCATCTCTCTTCATTGTGGCCACCGCCGACACGAGAAGGCGCCGCACAGGTCAGTGCCGTTCTAGGCCGGGCGGCGTCGACAAGCTCATTTTCAAAAAAAAAAAAAAGCTCGCCCGCGATTATCTCGCAAAGCGTCCAGTCACGGCGGTGAGGACGGACGTTCTTTTAATGGGTTTGTCACTTTAAACAAGGGCTGCGACACGGAAAAAAATGACTGTTTCGGCCGCGTCTCCGAACAAAGAGTCCTCGACGGAGGGACTGCGGGTTGGTGTGAGGGCATCTCTGCAAGGGCTGCAGCTGTCACCCAATGGGAACATTTTTTTTTATTGTTGTCCTGAATTCTAGTGCGTTTGGCGACAAGAGGCGGGGCCGAACAAAAAAAAAAGAAAAAGAAAAATCCATGTCTGCAAGGGCATCTATAAAATCAGGCCATGACAGGTGCTGTAATGGCTTTCACACTCGCGATGGCTTACAGCTGAAATGTGTCCGTATGCACCCATACCATTAAAGAAATGTTCACACGGTGATTACCGGCCCTCATTTCCACGCTCACTTGTCGGCACAGGATATGTGCATATGTCCTCTGATAAATCCTATTCACCTGTAAAGTGATAGTAGTAATACCACAGGTAAATGTCATCCTTCAAAATGGCACTTAAAGGAACAGTTCACCCAAGAAGGAAAATTCAGTCATTGTCTACTCACCCTCCTGCCGATGGAAAGTCAGGTGATGTTTTGTACTCCATATGTCATTTCTGGAGCTTCAGTGCAGAACAGTTCTACAGCATTCGCTTAAAGTAGATGGGGACTTGTTTTAAAACGTTAAAAAAACAACTAAAAACAAACATACAATGGCTCCGTGCAGCTCGTCCGGCATAATGCAAGTCTCCAGAAGCCCTGAGATCCCAAACTGATTTGAAAAGATGTTGTTTACACCTGTGATGTGCAGTTGAGCTTGTGCACCTACTTCAGACGGGATATGCGCTAACGTTTTTAGCATAGAAGTGAAAGTGAAGCTTCTTCTTTTCTATTCTTTTTGCAAATTTGGGATCTTTGGGAGCTTCTGCGGTAAGTAATCCTGGATTATAGCGGACGAGCTGTACGGAGCTAATTTATGTTTTTTCTTCTGTTGTTTTTTTAACATTTTAAAACTAGTCTCGATCTACTTCAGTTGTTTAGAAGAACGCTGCAACGCCGTTTTGCTGTGAAGCTCCAGAAATGTTTTGTGGACTACGAAACTTCACCTGACTTCCCATCGGCATCGAGGCGAATAGATAATGACTGCATTTTCACTTTTGAGTGGACAGTTCCTTTAAAAACAAATTCAGGTTCTGCAAAATAACAGTATGAAGTTGTGTCCTTTAAGGCTAGTCATGATAACAAAGAGTTTGTTTATTCATTATTTATTTCTACATACTGCACCTTTAATCTGCACACTGACTTTTCTGTCTCTCTTTACATCGACCTGCCAAATACTGAAGATGAAAAGTGTCAGTAAATGTGTATCGATACACCGAGTTAATCAGCCGGACCAAAACGAGGCGGCATAAACGCGGTCAATAGCAGCTCCGCGGCACGAATTCACATCCTCAGCAATCAGAGAAACAAACAAAACAGAGCATGAAACGAGGCTGCAAATGAGCCTGTACTTTCAGACTTTAAAACGCGTGTAAATGCAGGATGATAACGCTGTAGAAATTGTAATTCATCACCTGTGACTTATCCGCTCGGCGCGCTTCTTTTTTTTTTCTCTCTCTCTGGAAGTGCTGCGGCACAACACTGGAAATCACAGAGTGGAAAAGGCTTCAGATGATGCAGAATTTTGAGCAGATAAGAAAAACACAGCGGCGAGTGAAGTGGATGATACTGTCGGGCCGTCGTGGCAGCGAGCGCCTGCTCGGGGAAGAAAAACTCGACATCGCTCACGACTGACAACCCGTTAGAAAGCCTTCGCGCCCGCCTCACCTTTTATCACCGCTGCCTCTGTCTGAGCCGCAGCCGCGAACAACAACATATCTGCCGAGGCCTGCTGCTAATGTGACAGCGCCTATAATCAGCCGGGATCTATTTCCCCTCGCTGGAGACAAGTTAGACGTTAGGCCTTTTATCGCCATTTAGCCAAAATTATTTAGACAATCCTCCTCTGACGGAAGGAAAAAAAAGCTCGGATGGAGCACGATTTACATGCCACGCAACTTTTTAATTTGCCCGGCGTTTTTCTCTCCGAGTCGATCACGGCGCACAACATCTATAATTAAATGCCAGTCATAATTACGGGAATCTTTGTAGTGGTGTTTGAATTAGATTAAGGTTCTGTGTGAATTAGATTTCAATCTCCAAATAGCCCGGTGTAGGCGAACATCGGCGGGCCCGCTTATGAAGCCCTCAGCCACTCCATTAAGTTGTTTTCTCATTAATTTCGGAGTGTGTGTGCGTTCCTGCGTGTGTGTGTGTGTAAATATCACAGGAGAGGAAAGCAACTTCCAGAAAGTCGGCCGCGGCTGACGTGTTCTCGCCGAGTCTGCACACACGCGTAAGGAAGATGCAGCACGGGAAAGATCCGCATCCCTACAACGCATACATCTCTATTAGATCCAAGGGGAGGAGGGGGAGGGGAGGAGGGGGGAGGGTTTATTACACATGCGATGCTCGGAGAAGGCTGCTGATTAGTCCCCGACGAGGACTCAAGAGGACCGAGCGTGCTGCAGGTTTAATAGGTGGAGGAGCAAGAGCAGGGTTTGGATTTTCCAGGATGAATCTGGGCGTCGTAATGCCGAAATGTTACGTCTTTGACCTTATTTAGTGACGCTGCGCTCAAGTCCCGGTTAGGTTTAGGAAAAGATCACGTTTAGGCTTAAAATACCTGATTATACTACCGCTAACATCGCCTGACAGGCCTGACAGGCGATGTTAGCAGTAGTATAATCAGGTATTTTAAGCCTAAACGTGATCTTATCCTAAACCTATCCGGGTATTTTAAGCCTAAACGTGATCTTATCCTAAACCTATCCGGGTATTTTAAGCCTAAACGTGATCTTATCCTAAACCTAACCGGGTATTTTAAGCCTAAACGTGATCTTTTCCTAAACCTAACCGGGTATTTTAAGCCTAAACGTGATCTTTTCCTAAACCTAACCGGGTATTTTAAGCCTAAACGTGATCTTTTCCTAAACCTAACCGGGTATTTTAAGCCTAAACGTGATCTTATCCTAAACCTAACCGGGTATTTTAAGCCTAAACGTGATCTTATCCTAAACCTAACCGGGTATTTTAAGCCTAAACGTGATCTTATCCTAAACCTAACCGGGTATTTTAAGCCTAAACGTGATCTTATCCTAAACCTAACCAGGTATTTTAAGCCTAAACGTGATCTTATCCTAAACCTAACCGGGTGTTTTAAGCCTAAACGTGATCTTATCCTAAACCTTACTGTGCCCCGATGTCTTGTTGAAAGTACCCAGTTGCGTTGCCGCAAGACGGCTGCAGAATCCCGAGCGTCTCGTTAAAAACGCCCGGTTTTGTTGCAACAACGAAGGATGCGAAACGTCCCCATGTCTCGTTGTAAATACGAGGTTTTGTTGCCGTGAACAGGACAGAAGTTTAATCTAAAAATACCCGGTTCCGTTGCCACAAAGACAGCTGTGAAATGTCCTGATGTCTCATTAAAACAAAAACCTGTTTTCACCTTTTTTTTTTATTTATTTTTTTTAGCAAAGACAGCCGCTAAACGTCCTTCCATCTCATTAAAACTGTCTGCAAAATGTCCCTACGTCTCATTAAAATAACCGGTCTTGTTGCCAGAACGTGTTGCTTTGGTGCAGCTTCCGATTTCCGAGTCTGTTTCGCAGTTGGCAATGTAGATACCTTGCCAAACAGACAACTTGACAACATGGCGAGTTTCCATTCCAGCGTAGCGTTTGACGGCAGAGAGCGGTTCTGAAACATCTGAGGGAATCACTGTCTGGTTGTGGCGTCCGAATCAAAGAGAGCGAGAGGGCAGCTTCTTTCCTAGAACCATGGTTTCACACCGAGGCTCAGTGATCACGCCGGGAGAAATCCATCACTGACGACGGCAGACAGCAGCTTCTTCGCTGACAGCGGCCTCGATAGACCAGGATGCAATGCAGCAGCTGCACATCTTTGCAGGTCTGGTGTGGACGCTGGTTCTAAGTTGAGTTAGCGGTATATATGTGCACCTGACTGATCGGTCCTCGCTCCTGTCCGTCTTTTCTTTCTCTTTCTGACTGTACATGGTGGCAAACCACATGTGGCATCTGTTTTTTTCAACAACTTTGTGCATATTTATCACATTGTTCATCTGAATTTCATAAGATATGTCATTTAGTTCCACTTTTTAGGCGGCATTATTAACATCAAACTTGGGATAACAGATGGAAATTAGCTTTTAAAGCTGCTCTGGCTCATTTCCAGTGGTTTTTTTTTTCTCCGTCAATTAATGAGCACTCTCCCTGTCAAACACACCAAAGTAAAATTTAAATTCAACTCGGAGAAAGTTAAATTTATTTTTTTTGGATCTCGGCTTTTACCATATTCACAGGTAGTTTTTGAGTTGGACGTCGGCCAGGCATGTTTTTTTCGCATATGATTAATGTCCACTGTGCTGACGAGGGAAATCCTGATGGAGTTCAGTGCAGGACTGGGGATTACAGAACGCACTCCCAAAAACTAGACAGGCCCGAGAGAAACAAACAGTGGTGGGATAAATAATTTGATTGTTTGCATGAGTAAAAATAGTGCAACGGGAATGCGTAAATCCTCGATTATGAGTTAAAGGGACAGTATGTAGTTTTGGAGAAGAAATTCAAACTCATTTTAATATTTACAACATTAATGAGGTAATAACTCAGAGGAAGATAAGGTTTGTTTGAAGCTAGAAAGGTGGCAGGGTCCGCCACACATAAACAAAGTGAAACAAAACAAAGAAAGTTTGTTTATTTAGTTTGCTGAGTCAAAAAAAAAGTCAGTCAGTAAAGATTGTTCAGATTTTTTCTGCCAAACTTCACAGTGCACCTTTAAAGTCATGCGTTCAAAATGCTACTTGACTCCATCCTTGTATGAACCGGCTCCACATAAACCTCACTTCCACTGTGCTGTTCTGTCGGCGGCTGAGCTCGCGATACGGCACACCAAAGAAGCATGTCTGCCAAAACAGGAACCCTGTGGCTGCCCCCAGGTAACGGTGGAACAACTGGAAACCCTACAGACGGGGCCGGAGAGCGCTCTGTTGTCCCGTCCAAGTCCGTTGCAGACTTTTGACAGGAAGTCTGGCACAGAGATCAGGGTCGCCGGGCTGCTAGCGGTAGCCACGTTGCTAACGCTGCCCTTGTGACAGCGATACAGCACTTACCACAGGGAAATGCTCGGAGGGGAGGGAGACTGAGGGACAACCTGTGGCTACAGATCGAGTGTGAAGAACACAAACGACCTAATGAGACGGCTGAAGTCGTACCACCCTGCTGTTAATGCCTCAGTGACACAGCTATTGTTAAAAATTGCAGTTGAAAACTAACGACAGAACATAAATGAATAAAAGTTTTGACATTATGATGTCGTCCCCTGACCCGTCCCAGTCCAAAGCTTCTGTGCCGGCGGTGTGAACACTAACGCTCCCAGTCTGAACCGCTAGCTAAACCGCTAATTAGGCCAACTAGCTAAGGGCAGCTACAGTTAGCAGCAGATTGCGCCTTTAATGTGTCGGCCGAAGTCAGTTAAATTACTTTTTCAGGATCATGTAGACATTTAGGTCGGACAAATGAATTGCTTCAACACAGACTGTCCTGTAGTTCCAGTGGAACATAATGGGGGGAAATCCGTCTAAATGCACATTAATTGTTGCTGCTGAAACACTCAAAGCCTGACAGTTTATTTATGTGCATATTTTGACGAGCAACTTGTAATTACGCCTGTGTTCTCCGTTCTATGTCTTTACCAGAGAAAGCATCCCGGCAGCTCTGAAAATGCCATTGCAGTTTCTATCTACCCAAAATGTTGTTTCTAACTGAATGAGCTTAAAGAGAGAGAACATTTTAATTTGAATAGCTGACTAAAATGTGACTTTTCATCGACTAGAAAGGATTACAAGGCCTAAAATGTGACTAAAACTGACAAGCACCGTCTTTGAGAGACTAAGATTCGATCTGAATTATTCTGCAAAAATAACACTGCTTGACTAAATGTTCATAATTACTTTTCAACAAACACACAAACTAAATCAGAACATGGACATGAATGAATGTGTCGTGGAAGCCAGCGTGCACCGTTGTAATAAATTGGCCAAGGTGCCACAGGAGAACTCATTGAGGCCTTTCTTTCCCAAATTCAAGAGAGAGCATCCGACTCATTGACAGGGAAGATGATCCAGATAATAACGTTTTTTATTAGTGGAGGACTGTAATTGAACCCAGTGGCTTTGTGCAGGAAGGATGGAGTATTATCACACATCAGCACGAGGAAGTACGCACAGTTCAAGGAGCTGTCTGAACACAGCAGATCTCACTGGTTAAGTTGTTCCTGTTGTACTGTATCTCAGTGACATGTCACTAATGTTAGCCCTGCATGTATTAATCTGTGTGAACACCATGTACCAGATGAGGGAATGTGTTAAAATGTATTAAAGATTCAAGATTGATCAAATATGCCATGTATCAGAATACTGTGGTGCTAGTTTAAGATGTTAAGATCGACGTTCACATTTGTGATATATATAATATATCCTGTCAAAGGTCTACTTCAAATGCATCTCCAGGTTTCTGTCGGCAAATTGAACCGGCACAGGCACCGCTCTCATGTGGTAAATATGCTAAACATGAAGCTACCGCCACCATCAAGTTAGCTTAGCCTAGCATAAACAGTCCCTCTGAAGCTCACGACATGTTATATCTCAGCTATTTAATCCTGAAACTGACAATTTGACTTTTACACTTACAGAAAAATAATGGTTCTTAAATGGTTCTTCAAAAGGCTCTCTGAACCATCACCAATTGAAGAACCTTTTTATATGGGGGATGGTTCTTCGCATAATTTATGTGGTTCTTTAAAGTACTAAAGGTTCTTCATTTTTATTGGAGTTATAAATATGTAATAGCACCATTTATGGTGCTTCAAAAGATGATGGTTCTTTGAGGCACCTTTGGGGGTTCTTTAAAGAACCATTTGCAGGAATGGTTCTTCAAAGAACCTCTTGCTAAAAGGTTCTTTGTGGAACTAAAAATGGTTCTTCTATGGCATCACTCCGAAGAACCATTTCTGGTTCCAGTTAGCACCTTTATTTTTCTGTGTGCAGGGGGTTATTAATTGTCATTTCTACCCTTTTATTAAAATTTTCATTAAACTTTTATGAAGAACAAAAATAAGCATCATTGCCCAAATGTGAAACTCTTACTTTAAATAACAGGAGTACAGAGCTTTGGTGAAGTGAGGAATAAACCTACACAGTGAGGATGCTACCAGTTACCAAGCAACTTGTGTTTTGTTTGGTTATGCATGCAGGCTCGCTAGTGATTTTTCCGAAAGGTCCCATATTGTAGAAAAATCAATACGTGTACGTACGTGCCGTATCAACAAGTTGCCAGGACTTCCATGAGGTTGTGATGTCACGACGATAAAGTCACCACCATAAAAACGGCCAAGGTTGCAAAAACACCAACAGAACTGATGCCGAAATATGGTGGGCGGTGCCTGCTCAGGCCTGTGAGAGCTGACCAATTAGAGCTGACTGGGCTTTTTTTGTTAAAGAGACAGACACTAAAACAAAGTGTTCAGACAGAGGCTGAATAGAGGTGCTGCAGCAATTGATAGTAAGAGAAAAAATTGTGTTTTCTAGTTAAATAAAAGTATGGACCTGAAAATGAGCATAAAATGGGACATTTAAAACTGGAAAACCTAGCTAAGGCGGTGAATGTGATGAAAAAAGGCTTTTAGAGTTATTAATATTCATAAAATGTACTACTGATGAGATGCAACACATGTTCAGACATGTTTTTGATATCTGGATCACAGAAACACATCTTTAAGATCTTTAAATTCTCAAGAAAGCTGACTAGATTTTTTCTCTTAAACTTCTCGTTTTTTAGCCTAAACTCTGATATATGCACGCACTTGAGTGAAATAACCTTCCTGCTATTTCCAAGGCAGATTTATTCATATCTTTTAATGGCTTGTCAGTAAATGACACTAAATGTCAGCGAAATAGCTGTTCATTGGTAGTAAAAAGAAGGAGGAAAAAAAAGAACATTATCAATGAACATGAATTCAGTTTTTGAGTCCTTCTGCTGCACCATCTCATGATGAAAGACCGGCACACTCTCATCTTCTACTGATCCCTGCTGGTTCACTGGAGAAATTACTGACAAAGACAAAAGAGCACAGAGGGGGAGGCTCGCGTTTTATCTCGCAGAGGCGGTGAGAAAGTGAGACGAGGATGACGGAGCAACATTTTTAACTGCCGGCATCCTTTAAAATAACGACGCTTTACTAAAGGCACATGAAGCAAAAAGCACGTTGGGCTCCTTTGAAAACATTAATTGGCCGAATAACGATTCTGCTTGTTGTCCGTGTCAAAGAACAGTCTGGAAGTCTAGTGACATTACATTTGTTTTTGCACATTGTGAATTCATTTGATCGTCTTATCTTAAAATTGAGCAATTTGCTGGTAACACAGGCTACATTAGGTAGAGTGAAGCCACCTACTTTTCACATTTACAACAAGAAGCCTATGATTAAACTTCAAGTAATAATCATAATCCGCTCGCATTAAGTCATTTTCTAGTTCACTCCACATGTTCTCGTTCTCGGGCCTTCATTTTCTCAGCGTGTTAAAATTAAGATTGTAAAAAAAAAATGAATTCAGAGTTATTTTTCTCACACTTCATGTCACCTATTACTGTGCTGTATCGAGTATCAAGTAATTTGATCTAAAAGTCACCATGTACCACTTTTTGCAAACCTTTGAACACTCATGTCTAATAACCCAACTTATTTTCTTGTCAAGTAAAATGATCTTGCTGCATAGACGGGTAATTTCATAGACATAAAGTCATTTTCTCCTCAAATTTACCGTTTATTTCTTGTATTTTTAGCTTTTCTGCAGTGTAGTTGCAATTATTCCGTGTACAGTCAGGTAGATTGGTCCACTGGTGCCAAAGCTAATGTTGATGCTGATTTATATTTTTGGTGAAATATTGGCTCTATGGTCCTCAAGCAGCTCTTTACATGAAACCTTGTGAGATGTTTGAAAGGGAAATCACTATATGTTGGAACTAAGAACTCCTCAACATCTGAAATGTGACAAGGTGCCACCAAATTGTTTTTAAGGGGTTGGGAACATCTGGTGCAATCCTTAACAATGCATCGTATTTTAGAAGTTGTCAAAACAACATATATCACCATTGCCAAAACATGACCATTACAGCGTACCAGCAAGAGGTGAGCTGGACATTCATCCTATCACCGCAGTTTAGTTGGGTTAGCGCTAAAGCTACTAGTTGGTTAAAGGTTAGTTAAAATCTCTCAGTATTTGTTGAGATGGGAATGAGACTCAAAAATCAACCTTTCAGACACATAGCACCTTTAAGTTGAGGCACAAAAACTACTTGGTTAAGTTTAGGTAACTAAACTACTTGGTTAGTTTTAGGTAACAAAACTACTTGGTTAGGTTTAGACAACTTAACTACTTGGTTAGTTTTAGGCAAGAAAACTTTTTGGTTAAGTTTAGGTAACAAAACTACTTGGTTAGGTTTAGGCACAAAAACTGCTTGGTTAGTTTTAGGCACAAAAACTGCTTGGTTAGTTTTAGGTAACAAAACTACTTGGTTAAGTTTAGGTAACAAAACTACTTGGTTAGGTTTAGGCACAAAAACTGCTTGGTTAGTTTTAGGTAACAAAACTACTTGGTTAAGTTTAAGTAACAAAACTACTTGGTTAGTTTTAGGTAACAAAACTACTTGGTTAGTTTTAGGCAACAAAACTACTTGGTTAAGTTTAGGCAACTTAACTACTTGGTTAAGTTTTAGGCAACAAAACTACTTGGTTAGGTTTAGGTAACAAAACTACTTGGTTAGGTTTAGGCAACTTAACTACTTGGTTAGGTTTAGGCAACTTAACTACTTGGTTAAGTTTAGGCAACAAAACTACTTGGTTAAGTTTAGGTAACAAAACTACTTGGTTAAGTTTAGGCAGCTTAACTACTTGGTTAAGTTTAGGCAACAAAACTACTTGGTTAAGTTTAGGCAACAAAACTACTTGGTTAAGTTTAGGCAACAAAACTACTTGGTTAAGTTTAGGTAACAAAACTACTTGGTTAAGTTTAGGTAACAAAACTACTTGATTAGGTTTAGGCACAATAAACTACTTGATTAGGTTTAGGTAACAAAACTACTTGGTTAAGTTTAGGTAACAAAACTACTTGGTTAAGTTTTAGATAACAAAACTACTTGGTTAGTTTCAGGAAAAAATTGCATTGTTTGGCTTCAAATCACCATGTTACTTCTGTAACACAGTCCCACTGCAAACCTTCCTACGTTACCTTAATAACTACGGTTACACAATGAACATGATGTAACTTGACTACGTGAGTAAGTTAAAAGAACTCACCGACTTCTGGTTTCTCACTAGACACAAGCAGCGTTCTGAGTGAAAGTCACTGTCCATGTCCGACCTCCTCCCTATACGTACTTTTCACTCTTTATACTACTTTTCCTCACACAAAAGAGTGTATGAGTCTTAATGAGCTGCCGTTTCTAGTATTATGGTGTACTGCAGTTCTGCATGTGGGTTGTCCAAATGGGGTTAAGGTCACCATACGCCAGCTGTTCCACCCAAGTTTACTTCTCAATATAGCAACAATTTATAATCCTGGCAACAATATCTGGATTTGTCTTCATATAACAATGTATAGATTTCTATTTATATGATTATTGTTGTACTTTATTAATCCTTTATCTCATATTGTTTATAATGAAACAAAAAAAGGTGCAGTGTAATACATTACACTATTGTAAAAAAAAAAAAAATAAACTAATAATAAATCAAAAAGTCTGTTTAAAATTCATCCCTTTGTGTTTTGCTTTTATTCTTTTATTTTAGGAATGGCAACAAATTAGTTTTTAAATTTTCCCCAACCAGCGGCACCGACTGATGGGAACAGTCTACAGTTTTTTTGGGCCCAACCAGATAAACTCAAATTGGAAACCTACAGCTACAAAGTCTAGATTTCAAAAATGGAGGGTGATTAATAGGGAGAGATGTTACAGCAATGTTTTCCCTCCCTGTGGCCACTCGGCTGTTTTGTAAGAAAGAGATACCAGAATTAGAGGGTATTCTGTCTGGAGTCGGGCTTCCTCGGGGCCATGTCTGTTTCAATGCGGCTGCCTTAAGGCCTGGTTCAAAGGCTGAGCAAAGATAAAAGCCTGGAGAATGGGAGAGCGGGGGAGAGGGAGGGGGGAGGAGATGATGTTGTTTGTCATTGCTTGTTAGAAACAAACTGTTGAAGATCATTGAAGGTCCCATGCTTTCAAAACTCAGACCTCAGGCCTTGAACAAAACAACTGAGGGAATGAGGCGCTCCTAATCAAAATGAGAGGCCTCACACCCCCATCTCGTTTCCCCTCTTGGGGAGTGACTGATGTTGCGTGGGTCTGCGGACGCATCGCGCAATCCATTACAAAGCATCCTCGGGGTATTTTGCCATCATGCTAGGGTCAAAACAGCTCGCAGAACAACATCTTCATAAATTTGCGGCATCATTGGAATGTCCCGGATACTTGAAAATGGTTTTTCATCTGGAGGCGGGCTGCCCTCCGGGTTCAAGTGTCCGGTCGCTGCAGGAGGGACTGAGCAATGGCACGAGCACAGGAGCGCTGCTTCAGGTGCACGTGTGAGAATATGGGAGGCCAAACGATGGAAATTGTGGATAAGTGCTGTTCAAAAGCGCCGTCCAAAATCGATGAGGACATTATCTCAGTCCGACTGAATACGTCGGATGAAAGGCAATATCCGTTACCGAGCGGTCAAAAAAAACCTGTCAATCCACATCAGCCTGAGATTCATTAGATATTCAAGCCATGAAAATGCAAATGGGAACATTTTCCTTTTCATTAAACGATTCTAATTAATTTCTTAAACAACAGCGGACCTCTTCCTCCTCACATTAATTTCATTGGTCTGCAGAGGCGTATCTTAGCCTTTCCAGAATTAGCACAATTAACCACCAATGAATAACGATCACTGGGCCATTTGAGAGCGCTCCTGGCTCTTTTCCTCTCCATTCCAGTAACATTAGATCTAACTGCCTGACAATAGTGAGCTCGTATTTGTTCAATATATGAACGCATGAATTATTGATACTCGCCGCTATGGCTGTTGCCACTTCCCTTGGGTCCTCTCACTTCGTCATGATGTTGGATAATGAAAAGAATGAAGAGACAGATTTGCAGTTTCTCTCCGAAACGCCTTTCTCCGGCTGTCTAAAGTCTTTTTCCTTCAAGAGCTCTGTCTATTTAATGAAGCAACAGCAAGCCTCTCATGAAAAATGAAAACTATTGTGATGGAAAAGAGTATTTTTACTGTCACAATCTGCAGAATGTTGACAGCCCATGTAGGTTCAATCTTCTCTACAACGTTATGTTGCAACCCCCCTGATGTACATTGTTATTGCTGCTGTCATACGCTGAAGAAACACTGTATTTAGCAGGACTTTGTCATTGGAGGAGCTTTCTGATGCATTTCAGGAGCACTGAAAGGGAGATGCTCGCTTTAGTTTTCACCAACTATACAATAACACAGGATCCAAAATAGGCCAAGGGGTCAGCCACAATATCTGAGCTACGTGATGCAATAAGAAAAAATGTTCCCGGTATATCCGTGGTCACAGCCAAACATCAAACTCAGAGGATCTCAGGAACAAAGAACTGTCTCATACACAAGATTGTAAGTGGTCCTGACCTGTTGTTCAAGTCATGGACAGTCTTTTACAGGGGAGAGCAGTTATTTGAATGGAAAACGATGCCTTTATCTCAAAGAATCTTGTCTGATTCGTGACCGTCAAATCGCTTTGACCCCTTCCCACCTACGCCATGGATCACTCTGTTTTTGAAAGACATTACTTTAAAGAATTGACCTCGCTCTTCATTTCTTTCATAGTGTGGCACTGCTTTGATTACAAGTATAATCTAATCATTTCATGTCCTTGAATACCGCTACAGATTCTGATAAATTTGTTTGCTGATATGCAGCGGCAGGACTTTTCCCTTTGGCGGTTCAATTTATGTGAATCTAACAGATGGAACATGGAGTCTCATTAAGAAATTTGGGAGTGTCAACCTCATTCTGGACAGGTGACATAATCATTGACATGAAATGAGTGATTTTCAATAGGTTTGTGCGATTAAAGACATTTCCAACCGTGTTTGGGGTGGCCAACACCGGCTGTTTTGGAGGAGACCTCTGAACATTTCCTGCTGTGTTGGAAGAGGTATGTTAAGCCAAACCATAATGTTCTCCTAATCTTAACCAAGTGGTTTTTGTGGAAACGCACAGCTTGACCTTTTCTGTGGTTTTGCAGAAACATATAGTTAGCATTTTATCTGGAAATTGGGTTGTGAACTGAGCCCTGTGACTCCTCCAGACAAACTCTAGGGTTATTGATTCCATGGCTAACTGAACTATGGGCTATTAACTCTATCTTGACGTACCTAGCTACAGCCAAGGATAGCTTGCAAAAGGAGGCAAATTGGACCTTTAGAATTGCAAGTATTTTGACTTTCTTCGGTCAAGTCTGAACCATCCAATTCATGAATCCATGTGTCTCCACTGCTGTTGTCGGCGGGCCTTTTCCAGGAGCCTAAAAGAGTGTCATTTGTTGATCGGTGGTGTATTTCTCTTTTTTGTGTTTTTTTTCTGCTCACTGTGGACAACTTGACATCACATCAAGCCATTTCAGACATGTAACTCAAGTGTAAGGCAAAGGGAAAGAAAAAAAAAAAACTTCAGCTATCTGAAACATCAAAGATAAATAGCGGGCTTTGACATCAGCTCATCAGAATAAAGAGCAGGGGCGTCTTTCGAGACACATCACTTTGCACCAATATTCATGTAGCGAGAAATCCATCTTACAAGTACCCATTTTTCTCCCGACAGCCGCCTCAATAGAGCATAATGCAAAACAGCTACAGGATATTTTTACTGATCTGTCATCCTTTGCAAGAAATGTACAACCCTTCTTTGACAGCTTTTTTTGTCATTTGAGCAACCTGATGCCGCTCTTTCACAGCATCACTCACTTTTTTTTTCTCTTCTTTCTGTTACCGCTGTCATTCTCTTCACCTGTACATCAAATTATGCCTCCTCCTTCTGGGGTGGGAAAAAGGTTGAGGGAAGGTGTAGAAAGTTCACCCAAGTTTAGGCCAGCGCTGACTGTATTATGTTCATTTGAGGCAAACCGGTGTCAATGAGGAGGTCTGTGAAGCATTCGAGTTTGGAAAGTACAAAGGCACTGAAAGGCTTTCACTGTGGCTGAGGTCAGTGCTATTAGCCCACAGTCAATGAGGCAAGTAACCTCAGGGCAAACAACTTCATGAGTGGATTTTGTGGGTGTGTGGTGTGGAGAGGAGGTCAAGCACATAAAAACTATCCGCTTGTATGTAGATCAATCAGCAGTGTAGGTTTTTCTAAGCGTTATCAGCATTCCTCCCCTCGTTTTTCATTTCGACAGCGGCTTTTAATTTGAATAAATTCATGGGATTTCAAAAATGAAGAGCTCAAACCTCATAAAAATGTGCCCACACGTTGCTCAAGAATCCTAATTTGTAATAATCACGCCTAAAATCTCCTGAATGACTCCCTCCACTTATCTCAAAATGCCTGTGAATTTGTAGCGCTTATGTCATTATGCTGTTATAAAGTGGAACATCAGTTCAAAATATCCAGACATAAAAAGGAAAAGAGCTCTCAATCTCATTTTGCCCAGCTTCTATAGATCTGCTACTGCAGTCTTTTTTCATTTCTCCCCAAGGAACCTGGACCTTGATAGATTCAGACAAGCGTATCAAGCCAGAGAGTGACACAATCTTTATTACATGCATGGCGACTCAGGGGGAGGAGGGTATCCGTGGAGAGGAGATGATGAGTTAATGGCAAGGAACTATGTTTGATACGGGATGGCAGTAGTTGTTCAGTGTATCTCCATCATGCTGTGAATCTACCGGCAACTGTTTGATCAGCAGCCTCAAGAGGACTGAAGGAACCTGAACACAACTGTGTGTTTTCACATGGAGCTAAAGTCAGGTTCCCAAGGGGGTCACACAAGACACACGCAAGCCAATTAACACAAATCTAATAAAAGACTCAAATACAATTAATCAGAGTAGAAGACCAACAGCTGCGGTAAAGGCCACAGACTATCAAAAGACTAACAAAAGCTTGCAGCGCAGTCAATTTAATGATAAAGAAGGTTATTAGTTGAGAGTTTTCTATGTAAGTGCTTCAGGAATTTTTATATGTGGCAGGCACCAGAACGAGGAAAGGTTTGAAAATAGAATATTATAGTGATTGCCACAGCTTGGAGGAAAAATGTACATAAATACTTTTCTTCACATGCTGTGCATGAGAATGTTCATTATATTAAAAGGCCTTCTTATGCTGCTTACAGCAAAAATAGATCCGCGGGAGATTGTTTTTAGCACGATAGTAATATAAACGAGACCTACGTGGTCATATACGACTATGATTTGCGTCATTTAAAAATGATTACATATGTCCGGATTGTTTCTTCTTAGAGACAATTTTTTTTGGCTGAAGCTAGCACCTGTGTGGTTCCATCGAGGGCTCCAGTGCGATCATGGCTCTTAAAGAAGGTTTATAATCCAGCCTGGAAACTCGGGTGTCTTTTACTGCTAAACAGTCAGCATGGATGCCTCCATTTAGATTCACGTCATTATGCAAGTAAATTTGTCGTCCGGTTAATCCTGGTCGGAACTGCTGTAAATCGCCTCTGTCATTTTTTACCTGATCTTGCCTGTCCTGTGTCCATTGGTCTTGGAGGCTGTGTTCGGTCCTGGTTGAGAAATTTTGGCCTGGTTCCGGTTCTGGTGCGGAGAGGTTCCCTAGTCCCCGGTCTGAAAATGTAGAAAATGTGCTAGTGGTGTTTATAACAAAAAAACACCTTTTCCTCTTATTCTCCAGGCTCCCAGTCTGGGCAGAGTCAGCTATTAGGACCGCAAACTGCACAGCTAACTAGGTAATGGCAACTACAGTTGGCAGCAGTTAGTGGTTAGTCTAATGAGATGCTGCCCCCTATGTGTTTGGAGTATGAATTCAACCGGTGGCCAATTCCTGTCTATCTATTGTTCCCATTAGATGGTTGCTCAGGTTGTTACAGACATGTGTGTGTGTTTGTATTTCTCTGAGCACTTTTAGAACATCTCATCAACATTGGCTTAAAAGTAAGAGCAGGATTGAATCTTCATTTTCGATCTAGCAGAAAGTAGTGGACACGGCAACCTCACCATGAGGCCCAACTCTAACCCGAAACCCTAATCCTGAAGATCAGACACTCAAGGTTTCCAGGGTCAAGAATGAATTCAGCTTTTGGTCCTTAAAAGGCTCAGAAAAGATTGTTATCAATATTTCCAAATTACTACAAAAAAATTGGCAAGTACACAAACTAAATGGACCAAAATGGTAAGTTTGTCAATCAGAATCACACAGAGCAACCACAACTAAAGCAGAAGTTCAACCTTCCACCAAACAAAGCCATTATGTCCAGTGGTGATGAACTCCACAACATGGCCTTGACATGATTACAAGTTATACAAGAACGGTGGGAAGTTAAGATATATAGAATAACACAATGCCACGCAACAACAATCTCCTATTTTGTAGCTGATTCACTTTGGGTAACATATTTTCACTCTTCTTTGTACACAAGCGTTTCTATCTTACTCAATGACCACTGTTCCTATGAACTATTGGTCATGAAAAATCTGTGTACTCTTCACTGATGCTACCTCCTCCACTATGACAAGATGACTAATTGCCTGTAAATGCCAATTTCTAAAGAGCATCATTAAAAAAGCTTCCAGACTCACTTCAACGCCCATTAAAACTCAACTGCGCTCAAAAACAGACACTCTCACAAAATGATCCATTGTGGGTTTCTTTGTTGTTCGGTGTCACAGTATGCGACCGAGCACCTTTAAAATCTCACTTTTTGGCGTTTATTGTTGAGTTTGTGGTTATGTCAGGATACCTCTTATCCATTCTCAGCTCTCAATAGTCCCTCATTTGTATGTATATGCATGTGCATTGGTATTCCACTATCACAACAGTTTAAGTGAAATTACCAGCAGTTATGACATTTTGGGGGCATTTCCAGGTGAAATCAGTCTCCTGAAACAGAAAAGCATCCTTTCTGCCCAACAATATACAAATTATATGGGAAGAGAGAGCATTTTTAGCCTGTAAATTGCTGTGGATGCACTTTAAAGCTACTGAGAGCTGTAAGGAAAGTCAATTCCACCTCAAAGTTTCCTCAAGGACAAGATGAAAGTGGTTAACATCCCCACACTGTTAGGATAAAGTCTTACTGGTGGTCACTCTGCCCAAAAAAACACATGCCAAAACCTCCGGAATAACCTGCGCATGGGAATATACTGTGGAATACATTGTATACTATCCTAATAACAAAAAATGTGTGTTTTTTTGCGGCCAAACTGAGCCGCAAGGGTATGGATTGAATCCATGTGAAGGCCAGTTCTCGCAATGCTTTGTTCTGCACTGTGAAAAGCCGATTCTAAGCTCCTGTGTTCAGGTGGATGTTCGTCTGAATCCGGCCTTGGACATTTAATGCATGTTTTACCCCTCGCTTTCTCTTCCAGGCTACCCTGTCTACATCAAATAAAGGAAAGAAATATCCCAAAAAACCATAAGGGAAATAGCAGCACTAAGAAATGGCAGCTTCAGAAGCCCTAACCTTCCTCCCACTGCACCACATGTCACTTCTGTCCAGAACAGACTGCAGTTTCTTTGCTGCAAATATGAGCCACAACAACCCTGAGTGAGGACTTCACTTCTTCACTGAACGTCAGGAATGCTGTATCATCTCTTTGTCTAAGCTATTCCGCATTTGTCAAACTAGATACATGAAACAAAATAGAGATGTCTACAGTACCAAATGTTTTTTGCAAGTATTTTTTCCGAAAATGAGCTGTTGTGGCCTGATTAAGTTATTAATGCTTATTTCTACATAATTTAAACCACACAGCTAACGTCAGACTGCAGTTACATTAAAGGGAACTACAATTTAAAGGTACGGTGAAGACGATAAAACAAATTAATTTAGGAAAACAAAAAAGTCAAGGCAGGCTCAGAGCGAACAGAAACCCACATCATTATCATTTAAATTCCCAAAACCCAGGCATTTTTTACTACTTCTTGTGCGGATCTAACAGTATGTATTGTAAATAGTGTACACATGCAAATGGAGGCTTTATTTATTAATTTGTTAAAGCTTTATAAAACTCTTTCTTCTCTTTATAAACCTGTCGAAGTGACACTCAAACAGGTGGCAGCATATCACCAGGGTAACTAACTGCTGCTAGCTGTAGCTGCCGTTAGCTTGTTAGCTTGGTTAGCCTTTCATCTCGTGGTCAGAACTGGCAGGTCGGAGCTATAGGTTTGTGTTGGTGTTTACGCTGCTAGCACAGGAGCTCTGCTTTGCTAATTGGTTAGCATGCTAACTTCCATGGATATCCCTGCAACACAATACACAGACATCATATTGTTATTTATTTTTTCTGTCGGTTGACAATTTTAGTTTTTTGGATGCCTACATGAACTGGTCCTCCTTCTTATACTCCTCAGTTGTTGATTAAAAAGCAGCTTGAGTGGATTGTTGGTACAGTCCAAAAGCAGTCGCAAGTGACAATGCTGGACAGGTTTTGATTAACACGATACTGAAGAAGAGTGGAAGTCAGCAGTCAAGCCGCCAGCACTGGAGCCGGGCGGTGCCACTCCTGGCAAACACGTTAGCAGGCTGGCTATCTCAATGTGGGATTTACGGTCAAGGCTATCCCAAAGCAAACGCTGATCCAGTCATCCATCTTGGGAAATTAAGTCTGGTACATACTAGTTAGCCTGCATGGTCTGAACAGTTTGGGAACCTCGGAGCGAGAGTCAAGTGCAAAGCCAGAGCTTCTGGAGGAATAAACACTCAGAGTCCCATCAGATTCTGCTCTGCCTTGATGTACACAGGGCATATAACATCCCTTGCTGACATTACACCTTATCATTGGACACAGATGGCAACCTGCAGAATTCTTAAAACAGTGGTGCATTGAAAACCCTGCACACCTTCTGCCTAGTCGGAGGAAAGATGCACTATGGGATCAGTGTATCCCCTTACAAGAGCAGCATGTCAGAAGAAGCAGCCTTCTTTTAAAGATTGTGTGCTTGAAAACCTTTTTCCTGTTGGCCTGCAGGCTTGGCCATGTTTTCTCGAAACTGGAAGTGTGAGAAGAGAGGCGAAGCTACGTTGCTGTGAACCTCACACAGGTTTGTTGTGGCCTGGGGTGGAGTTTTGCCAGGAACGGTACAGACTGGAAACTCACTTATATAAACTATCAAAACACCTCCTGAGAGGAAGCTAGGCCACAGAGGACAGGCTCATACCTGCCTCTACAATGCCTGGTGTTTCTATGGGCTGATCAGTGTTTATGACCAAACAGGATACAGGGAAATAATTACAGAGATCTGTAACATTGCGATTAAGAAGCTCATTGAGAATCTTGCAAAGTAACGAGGATTTTGACATGGAAGACGGGCTCCCAGAGACGAGATCTGACGAAGAAAGATGTAAGGTGAGGTGGGTTATCTGTGTTGATGTAATGCAAAACCAGGAGGAGAATGTTAAGTGTCAGATTTGGGGGAGTTGGGGAGCAAAAGTACTCGGATATGCTACATGATGCTGATTACGTATTCTCCCCAGCACGCCAGTCAGACCCAAGTGGGACAGAGTTTGGAGAATCTGTGTGCTATTTCTTTTTTTCTCCTTATCCCCCCGTGTGGCAGCAGATGGGGCTCCCATTCCTGGTGACACAGACACAGAAACATGACGCTGCTGAACAACCTGTGGACAAGCCTGGCAACCAAAACCCTGGGGAGGAGGATGAGACTTCCTGTAGTTCAGTTCCTCGCTTAATGAGGTGGGAGCCTCATTTTAATTTACCTGAATGAAGTTTTACTGTAAGAAGGTTCATTTTCATCCTTTAAAGTCAGCGCTTGCTGCACTGTCGCTGCCAACTCTGTGTGTCTGTGTTTGGGAAAGGTTTGCTTCAGTTTCGTTTCATTTAGCGGATCCTTTATAGGCTGCACATCGGGTTTTTATTCCTGCAGGGTTCTGTGTTCAAAGATGGCGAGATGGTCTCATGCTCGGAGAGACCATCCTTCAAAACATGAACCCAGGGTTAAGCCCGACATGTTGGCAGGGATCCAGTCTGCTTAACTGTCCTTCAGAAAGAAGCTCTATTAGCTCCCGGGGTGCTTTTCTGTAGCTGACCCTGTGCTCTGACCTTCCTGTGGAGAGGGGCGAGGCAAACACTGAAGTGCCCAGCAGGAATCACTAAAGCATGTAATTCATTCATTAATCCTTCTCGCCTCCAATTAGGAATATGTGCGTACGACTGATATGTGGGTTTAAAATTCAGTATCACTGATTTTATGAAAATGGTCTGTCCTTTGTATTTGCATTGCTTTTATGAGTTTAAGAACATTAGTGATGTTTGAAGGTCTGGGTAAGACAGATAGAGCGGCACAACTCAGTATGATACATATTAATAACAGAGGCCCCGAGTAGCTCAACAGACAATGTTCTTGCCAACGTTAGCTTATGGTTAATCACCATCTGTTTGAATGCAGGATTATGTGTTGTTATGTTGTTATTAGCGTTACTTATCCGGTGTTTATCCACCCCAAAGTCACTTTGCTGCTGGTGGTGAAAACACCACTGAACAACCACCACTGCTGATGAAAATCTGAATTGACTCAAGCACAAATGTTCGCAGAGTAAACTGTCTGGGTCTGAATATTGTCGAAGACTTTTGGGATAATGTAAGCACACAACTCAACAAAATACATAACCAAAGTCACACACTTTAACGGGGGGCTACCAGGGCTTAACCCAAACCCTACATTTTTTTAAATAACCACAGGGTTTTGCTGCCTCAGCCTAGACGTTAACTGATGTCCTGTAGTTTTGGGAATGGCCCATAGATGGAGCGGTCAAATACATAAATTTGGTCGTCATTGGCAAACAATCTATTGTGTCATTTAGGTATGAAGACATTTGTTGGGTCACATTATTGAAAATACAGTATATAAAGACATTTTAAATATAAAACTTACTAATAAACTGTTTTTTTTTTAAAATGACACATTTTGCTTCTAAATTACAACAGAAAGAACGACAAAAGTATGGCTATTTTTGTAGAGCGCACACCTGACAACATTATCGAAGTTGGATTTAGGGGATCTCTCATTGGGTTTTGCCATTGACACCTACTGCAAAACACTGGCTATTGCATCACAAATTGGGGCGAAGCTTGCTTTAAAGTTTCAACTCACACCAAAGTTCGCTGGTAGTTTTCTGCTCTTTGATACAGAACTGAGTTACTCCTTTAAATTAGAAACTACTCATCTACATCAGACCGAAAACATATCAGGTGCTTAGGTTAATAATATTTTCTACACTTGGTATAATGCATAAATTGGATATGGCATGTTGATGAAAATCCAGACATGGAATTATGCAAAGGACATATATGCCACAAGGGCGTGAGGTCAGGACAGACAGATGGTTCACAGCGTGAACTGGAACGAGCAGCAGCATAAAAATCTGCCGCCGGGCCTCATCCCCTCGAAGTTAAATCAAGTCCGTCTCTCCAAGATGTGTCCCAGCGCTTAATGTGAGTCACTGTGGTCGACTTACCCCCAAAAAAGGCGGCCATCAATAACCTCCACCCTCCAGGCTGCGTGATTGCAGTGACTTTGCAACAAACGGCACGTCACTGGCCTTAATTTAATTAACTTCCATCTTTATTGGCTTAATTGTTTGTGACAAGACGTTCTCCGAGACATGGACTAGGAGGGGGACGGGGTAAATGATATGGGGATGAGTAATTAATGTGTTTCTTAATTGGACTGGAAGCTGTTGAGCTATATGTGGAACGGTTATCGTCAACTGGATGCATGGAGAGATTCCTGTGAGCCACCTTCTCTGAAAAACAGGTTTTAAGATGTGTTTATTCCTTGGACCTGCACTGCTAACACACCTGAGCACCTCTGATGTGTCGTATGCTCTAAAGCAGTCGGCCAGCTGGCTTGTTTGTGATAACCCAAGAGGCCTGTGAGCACCGAAGGGACACAGCGGCATAAGCCTCATAGTGTTTTTTGCCTTTTGTTTAATTAAAGCCCCTTTTCACATCAAGAAGTCTTTGAAAAACTTAAATACTAAATAGAGCATTTCCCCTCAATGAATGTGACTATTAAAGAGAGCAGACCAATCAATTTAAAATAGAGCTCTTAAAACTAAACCCATTGTATTATGAAAACTCAGGGAAGGCATTCATCAAATATGTAGTCGCTCTGAGTGCTGTTCAAATACTTATAATGCGATTCTAATTTAAAATGCCTGTTACGTTCAGTGCCTCTCAGAGCAAACACTGCTCCGAGCAGTGACACTCAAAGGTCTTAAAGGGAAGGTTCGTCATATAAAAGGATCCACACACAAACATTCAGTCGAGAGGATGGTGGGTGTTTCTGTCTAGATTTAGAAACCTCTAAAGAAAGTCTGCAATATAATTTGTGATATATTATCGAGGAGCTTGATCACATTATATTTTATTTTTAGAGCTGGGGATCTCTCTATCAAAATAAGACATTTGCAGAGTGTTGTGTGAGAAGGGTCGGGTGCAAAATCTGGTGCAGAGCCAGGCCCTCTGGAGGAATAAACACCTTTCATTCTGTTCTGATCCAGATTTTCATACCAACAGTAAGAAAGTTCGGAGATTACTTTGGGATTAAAAAGTTGATTTATCTTCATTCCTGTTTATCAACCTGAATGCAACAGCGAGCCGATGGGGTGACCTACATTCTCGGTTGTTTATGTTCTGTCACGTTGACTGCTGACTGGAGTTGACTGGTATAGGCTGACAAAACTGCGGAAGTGCCTTAAACCAGAACACTGGTTTCAAAAAGAAGTCTAACTGTATGTAAGCTTATGAGAAAATTACCTTACTTCTCATGTGTCTAATTACTTAAGTAAACTGCTTCCTAATGAGTTTATAGTCTCAATCACTAGTTTCAAGTCTTCTTCAACACAGGATGAGTGATGATTTTGTAAATTATGGTCCCATAAAGAGCAAAATAGAAGATTAAGACATGTATTCTTTAGGGCGTTACTACTCTGTGATTGACAAGTCTTTATGACAGTGTGTCCTGAAATGCTTTATAATCCACTTATTAACCATTTACAAACTCTTAAAGACGTCTGTTACAACTTTTCAATCCACAAAATTGCTTCATAAATGGTTTATAAAGCATTTCATTGTTTGTCTATAGTGAAATAACTATTAACTAAAGTTTATTTAACTTTAAATTGATCATTTATCAATGCTGGTGATGAGAAAGTGTTAGTCAAACGGATCGATGGGGCAAAAAATGTAAGTTTATAATACCTGTTAAGATGTTTTTGTTGCATGTATCTAGAAATTAAAAGTAAAATGGGATAACAAATTGGAAATATCACATTCTTGTTGTTGTCCAAAACGACTAATCATGGCCCTTAAGCTACCTTTTCAGGAACAGCAGGGTGCAAACCCTCAAAGACCAAAACAGACCAATCATTGTGCGCTAAGAAAGAACTGCTGACAGGCAGGCTGACGTACTAATTAGTTTGAGACCAGTAGCGGTCAAGTGTGCTGGCACAGAGGACACATGGGAGGTCTAAAAAGCACTTAAAAACCCTGAAATGCACTTTTAAAAAGCTATAATATGTAATACTTTGATTGCTCCCTTTGTTTCCGCTCGTAATGGCAACGCATGATATCATACTTGATACTAGTGACTGAGAGTTTTCCAGCGGTTCAAACATGACAGATCCATCACACAGATGTAGCCACAATATATATACTGCATTTCAAGAACAATGGGACTGAATGTCAGTCTATTAGTCTTACTTTACCATACCTGCCACTAAAGACCTTGTTACTTAAAGATATTTTCAACCGGTAAATACTAAAAGGTCAAGCAAGCGCGCTAAAAACTTCTAGCAACTCAACCAAAGCAACTCCTTGAATGCAATTACGATCATGACTGCTGACAGGGTGGTCATATGTGAAGGTGAAATTTTCCTTTTACCGGCAAGGTGGCTCATCTGGGCCCTGGCGCCAGGCTCTGACAATCACAAGGTGATGAGTTAGACATCATGCCGAGGTTATGATCTTGTCAGACATCACAGCAGTGCATTTAATCCCGTGTCAGAGGGGAAATTTCTCGCTACGCCGGACTGATGATCACTGGATTGGAAGATCTGGGCATTGAATTAGATTCTGACACCGTTATCAAGATCCAATTGATGTTCCCTGACTGTAGTACAACAGGTGATTTTAGCTCGGCGAGGATCCCGGCTAATCCCTACAGCCGAGGCATCGTGAGGAATTTCCATCCTGGCTTCTATGAATAGATACAGTCCGGTCTTTTAATATGACACTGGTTCTTTCCCTTTAGAAGTAATGAGACAATAGACAGGACTTAAGGATAACAAGGCCGACCAGCGGTAGGAAGCTGAGATAACGAGGCTCCTGACAGACAGCTAAGGTAAGAAGCGGCGGGGAACTCGGAGCTCCCCCTCTCATTACCAGTTTCTCACCCTGCGATTCCAAAGTTTGCTCGATGTCAAGAATATGCCGCCGTGCAAGCTGTGACATCTCCTCAACAATGAGCCGAGGATGCCAGGAGCTTGTTTTGCCATTTTGATGACAGGCTCGGATTTAGTCGAGCTGACAGCAGATCTTTCTTGTGGATCAGATGCGATGGACATGCTTAATGTGGTTGTTTTTTTCTTGATTTAGAGCCGCTGCTGCTGCTGCATCAGACACATCATGATCACACCGAGGAATCAGTGTAGAAAACAGAGAGCAGCTGATTTATATTCTCAATACATCGCACCGCTTCTGCCAATAAGTCATATTTTTGTTTGACTGGGATATTGTGCTCAGTATTGTGGACACATTGTTACTGTGTGGGCGAAGACCAAGAGAAAAAGACACATTTGGGAGGCAAATTTCTCCCTCTCCATTCCTACTCCAGCAAAATTAGTTTTTCAAACTTTTAAGGGGGAGAATAACTTGTTGGTACTTATTCATTTCAAGCTGAACGAGGGGTGAGTTAAAGTTCCAGGTTAAGGCAAAACACAGGTGGTTATAAAGATGTAAGGGAGGTGTTTTTAGGAGATGTCTTTGTATGAGCTTCCTACTCTGCACAGGCTTTTAAGTCATTTACATGTGAGGTTTAGTGTGTCTCTTTGTACGTTTGTGTCGTCTCCAATAATGCACAAACTTCCACACACTGTCTCCGCTACCACACGTCCTCCTGAAGTCAAGACTACCTACTCTAGCACAATATAAATACACACTACCCACTTCCGTCTGGCAAAAGATACAGAAGTATTCTGAAGGGGACTACTATTAAACTATACTGGATTATTGAAAGGTAAGTAACTTTAGGGTTGTACCAGCATGTTAAAATACCAATATTGTGGCTGCGTTGACACACAATTCAACTGTGAGGTAATGGACTGAACAAAGATGCCATCTGGTTGTAAAGTTCTGTAAATGTGTTTCATTCTGTTGATGTTCTGTCATTTTAGATTCATTGTATGTGTTTTCTAGGTTGTTGTTGTGTCTTTTGCCCTTTTTTTTCCCAATGTTCTGTTTTGCCTTCCGTTTTCTTAGCTCCTTTTCCAGCTTTCTTCAGCCCCTTGCCTGTCTCATCACAATATTACAGATATCGAAAGTTTAAGTCAATATATTGTCTGATCTCACGTTAACGATATATATTGTATACATTGCCCAGCCCTTTTACAAAAACTTTACAGCTCCTACGATTTGGATATTGAGTTTGGCAATGCTGCAATTTCGATAACACTTCCATCCATCCACCTATCCATTTCACTATACCGACTTCTCCTGGAGAGTGAACAAACAAATGATCACATTGCACTAATCATTGTAAGTGGAGGAAACACAGGCAGCAGACTGTGCGACTACAGCCATCCCTCCCTTTTGGATGTACTTATTCTATATTCAATAAGTGTTAATTATCTGCCTTTTTTGTCGATACCAAACCTTTTTAGAGCTGCTTAGAGTGAACAGGCTGCCAAGAGACGTCGCTATAATGCTCAGTTAGTGTGTGTGTGTGAGAGAGAGAGAGAGAGAGAGAGAGCTAGGCTTGCCTGTGTTGGAGGAACTTTCTGAAGAGCCTTCTGGTCCATTGGCACTCAAATGAACCAATCTGTCTCTGCACAAACACTGAGGGGTTAATAGGATGTTCACCTTGGGGATGCCAAACTGAGAAAAAGCCCATTGGGAAAAGTCGTAAGCGCTCCACACCTTCCCATGATTCCCAGCACAGGGTGCCTGATTCATGAGGACAGCAGACATTAAACCGTAATGGCCTCACCTCGGCTTCTTACATTTGTTCTGGATTAACCCCATAACTCTTGCACTTGTTAGAGTTTCACACTGAGTGAACACCAGGCAAATCAGGACGTGTGTTTTATCTCTTACCGGCGGTGAGTAACAGATGAGCACTTGTGCTGAGAATATGTCGGGGGAGTTTGTGCTCTGAATTATTGAGCACTGGTTTTAATATCAGAGATGTTTAATTCCTACCCTGCTTTTAACAAAAAAAAATCTGCATTCCCATTTACAAGTTGTGCTGAGTTCATCTGATTCAAAAGTCTATAAAGATGTAAAAAGAAATTAAAACCCACTCTTCTTTTACACATTCCTTTTAAAAAGGACTGAGCCCTTTTGAAATCCAGCTCACCAGCTTAATCATGATAATTTTGGATTGTCAAGCCGAACCATTGTGCAAGAAATTTGACTCTTTAAGTGGTTGATTATCTTACAATACGGACAAGTCAAATAAACTGCACGGATGTAATTTAGAAAGTGTGTGTAGATCCCTAGATACAAAGATACACACACCATTCCAATAGAGGTAGCCAACAGTCTGAAATGAAGGCGAGTCTCAGACAGTGATACAGTACTGGAAGGCTTTGCTTTGAATTACCGCAGCCTGGTCAATTGCCTTACCCTTCTCAGTCTGAAGCGGTAGGAACCCCTTGAGGGTCACTTATTGAAGTGTTGCAGGAGTATAAAGAGTGAGAAAAAGCCTAAGTTCAGGGATAGACAGGGTTGTCGGATGGGTCATACACAGGACTTTCCCCTGTGGTGACTGGGGTTTGCTAGAAGTGGGGTCAGGGGATCACCGAAGTCAAGTAGGACTGGCCAACCATCAAACAGACTGACTTCGGCTGAGAAGCACCAAAACATGATGCTCCAACTTGGGCATTTGGAGAGCAGAAACTATGTAAATATTTGATTCGTCACAGTTCCGACAGGATGCTCATGTATCAGTGTCGGCGAACCTGCAGCTGCTATACGACTGTGCCAATAGCAGCCGAACGTTCAGCCGAAACCAACTGCTGATACAGTTTGTTTTTTCCGCCGGTGTCAGATTACATACATTAGCATTGCCATTTGCAGGTATAAACACCGTGTAAGATACGTAATCTAAATACAATGTGCTTGCTTTCCTTTTTGCACGCCGCCCCGCATCTGTCCAATGAAATTCATGGAAATCTATTCATGTTTTAAGCCATCCTTTTGGAGATATCTTGACAAACAGAGAAAAGTGACAGAGCGTCCTCCTCGGCGGCAGTAATGAATGCGTCGGTCTGCAAATGTTGTGTTCGGGGTTTGACGACAAAAGAGTCTCGCCCCTGCTGTGTACATGAACGCCTTCTTTATGTCTGCCAGATAATGTAATCGGACTACGCTGCCCGTTTTCTTTTTTCTGATATATTCATGAAATGGTGACACCATGCCAAGGCACAGGTGTTTATTTTGTCCCAGTCACTATCTGATATATAGAAAGCACTGGTGTCACAACAGCATAGGCACTGGAGTTAATTAGTTTTCTTTAGCAGGCATAATGAAAACATTTATCTCAGTGAGAAATCTCAGTGACATTTGTCCCGCTAACACACGACTACAGCACACGCAGCCCATAATTACTGTGATTGTCGCAAAGGTTGAATATAATTTCTTTAGGTTGATTATTTTCGCCTCACCTTGAGAATCTGAAATGGAATCTACGCGACCCATTTGGTGTTTGTTTATTCTTATTCGTGCTCTTATAACCTTTCTATGACTATTGTGGAAGTACAGCGGCAGTCAATTTAATAACTTGCATGAGATCTGATAAGCATGAGGGCCACCCATTGACAGGGAATGGAAGATTAATTAGAACATTAACAGAAATAGTAAAATGGGTCTCATTAGCTCTTTGATTTTATGTGTTGTTTTGCTTGGTGCCGGTAGAGAGAGAGAGAGAGAGAGAGTCTGGACTGAAAAACAAGCCCATCTTTGCATCGACGGAGAGAAAAACAAAGTCAGAGAGCGAGGCAAGTAACTGCCGTGAAAAGAGACAGAGAGAGATTGATGGCCTTATCCCCTTAAAGCAGGAAGTAAATAAATAAGACAACCCCTTCAATTCTTTCCTTTAGTGTTAGCCCTTAAATTGTTATAGCAGTGAACCAGGTGTGTAAATATTACTGGTATGGTAAGAAGTGAATGGGCCTTTGGGTAACGCTATAATAACAAAAAGAAACAAATGTGAGTAGTTACAAATGAACAAGCAAGAAAATAATCAGGAATGACTTAATAATTAATTAACCATTAATGAGTAAACCTTAAATAGCTCTGATTCTCGGACTATACAGTAGATAGTGATGGGTTACTGGGAGATATTAATGATCCATTAATGATTATTTAATATTAGCAAATCGGCGTACTGATCACTTTTTCCATTAATTGTTTGTGAATAACTAGGAACCAGCTGCCGAGTTGCAAAAACTAGTGTCGACTCATTAATTGCTAATGACATAATCACAAATGACTAATATTGTCCCCCTCACATGTAATCAATCATCATACTGAGTAATTACTGAGTAGTCCCTCATTACTTCATGGCAGCAGGGCCATGAAGAGTAACTTAAGGTACTCATTTAATACTTAACAAGTGTATCAAGTATCACTTTACTTGTAGGGACAAAAAAAAATAGCTATTAAATAAAGTCATTTGTAATAAATGCGTCTACTTGTTAACTACTCAGAATTATGTTACACTTAATTTGAAGGGGGACAAAAAGAGTAACTAATGATTAAGTAATCAGTACCTAATGAGTGTAGTAGAAAGGTACTCAGTAGAAAGGTATCACACTTTACTGGTGAGGGCACAAAAATAACTGAAAATTATAAATCAATTTGTAATTAATGAGTCCACATAGTAACTACTCAGTCTTATGTTTCAGTTTACTTCAGGTGTGAACAAAAAGAGTAACTAATGATTATGTAATTAGTAATTAACAAGCTGTCATAAGTTTGTGCCACTCAGTGTTTGGTTCAATCAGTTACAAGTCATTGAAAAGGGCTTTTTGATTCACGTTGAGGTTATTATTACCTAATGATCTATTAATATAGTGTCTCCCAGTAACTCAGCATTATCTACTATAAAGTCCACAAATAACAATTCAAGGATGACTCATTCATGATTCATTCAACTCACATTTCGGTTCACCTTATTGGAAAGTCTTCCCTTTGCATCTACTACAATGCATACCATATGTCATTCTAATCAGAAATTCAGCATTGACTTGGTAAAAAACGTCTGAAGCATCAGCCCATATTAAACAACATTGTGTTAACTATCAAAGTCCATATCTTGATGTGAATTAAAAATGCCTAATCTCAAATTGTTTTTCGAGATTCCTGGAGAAGAAACACTAACTAGACGACCTAACCAAACAAGCTGCACAACCCACAGAATGAGAATTGGCTGTGAATGAGCTGCACAGTTGTCCAATTAGAAATTTCTAGGGACACAAGTTAAACTGCCTGTGGAGGTCTTGTAATAAGGGCATCTCTATTTTCCTCTTGTTCTGAGAATAAGTCTATATAACTAGATGGCGATATTTGGCGATTGTTCCAGTTTTTAAGCTCTGTAGGATTGTTAATGACCAGGTGTAATGAGGAAACACAGGAAAGCTTGGATGGTTTCCATTATGTGACCGTCAAAGCTACAAGCAAGAGAATTACGTGGCATGTTGGCAGAGTTTGAGCCCTTATGTAGCTTGTTTCTACCTGTGGAGTTTCTGTTGCAGTTCCCGGTACAGTGTGTTAGTTGGTACGAGGCCCACTCTACGCTCCAATTTTGCAATTATCGGCACTGTGATAAATATACCTTGCTAATTGTGTATGTTTCAGTTTACAAGTGTTCATGTGGGGGAGGAACAAGAGACCCAAACAAACTGGATACACACCGCCGCAGCGTTGTGTGAGTAATGGAGAGAGCAATCAACTTCCTATCATCCTCCTACACCAATATATCCAAAGATATGACAAGCACCGGCGGGGAAGTAGTTCACTGGAGTGGATGTACTTCATGAATAAGTCCCTTGCAGCTTAAATTTAGTCAAAACCGTACAGATCCGAGGAATGCAATTAAGCAAGGATGATGTGACCTTGAGCCAAACGGTGAATAGTGGTTCCTGCCGTCATTCTTATATTGACTGAAGGATGTTTTTTAATAAGAACAAAAAAAGGATTCATCCATTTAATGATGAATGATGATGGGATGGGTTTGGTTTGGTTGGTTGGTTGGTTGGTTGGTTGGTTTTTCAGCAGGATTACATCGGGATTGGATGCAGATCCAGGATTTTTTTCCCTTCAGTTTCTTTAATATTGCAAATTTACATCATTGTCATGAATAACGGCTCATGATGAAAATAATCGGGCACATTTAGGTGGCTGGTATCTATGACTGGGGACAATTTGATGCAGATCCTAGTAGAAATATATTACTCTTCCACAACACAATGGACATAATGATTCCATCTGCACTGTTTTGTTGTACTGGTGGTTAGATATTACAGATGTAATGATTTTAAATTACATTTATTGGATTAGGCTTGATTGAATTAAAGGGGACTGTTGGCCCTATCCGCTCAACTAAGTGCCATTCTAATTCCACTTTAATTTATCTCTATTAATACCTCAGGTGTGCTGACAATGGACCAACTATGGCTATAAACTACACTATATTCATATTTTTATTTAAATGATGTGTTTTGATTCAATGCAGTGATTTGGACTAAATGGATTCACATTTAAAATGAAAAAAAAAAAAACATCTATGAAACTTATTTATAGCATGTCTCATTTGTCTCATCCACCAACTGTTGCGACTGAACAATCCTTAACCTTCTGCTTCTTGGCAACACGTAAAACAAACAGCTGAGCAAGTCAACCGTCAGATCTGAGGCATCTGCCACAGTCTTTGTTCACGCTGCTGGAAATTAATTACATCAATAAAAGCTTTGTTTATCAGGCGTAATTCATCTCGAAGTCTTGTTCGGTTCAGTTTCTGTGTGCGGTGTCTTTTTTTCTAAAGCTGCCGCGCAGCTTCATCGCCCGACATTTTTCATGTAAATGTGCTGCGTTCCTACCGGTTACGCAAACACAAGCGGCCCATGTTTTAAAACCATCAAGTCGGGATTTGTTAACGTGAATCTCTCAGCCCGCCTCCCGACAGCCTGAGAGGACGTCCGTGACTTCACGTCTCATTGCAAATCTCCGATCTGAAGAGGCCACGAGGCACATCACCTATGAATGAGATTAAACTGCTTTTTTAAGAGGACGAAGGGCAGAAATACTTGCACGGAGGCAGGTCTTGCCGTCGGTATCATTAATATCACATGCGTGCCCTTCAGTGACACATTATTATTAAGCAGCGGCAAGAAGTGAGAGTCTAATAAAACACCCAGTGAGGCTGAAGAAACAGTGCACATGGCGCGGCCGACACATCCTTCATCTTGTTAATCCAGATGCAGAGTTTGCCGTTCGCCTCTGTAGTTCCTGCGACTGCTTACACGCAGAAACACTACCGTTTAGGCTGAGTCGGGGTTCAGGGGGGGGGTACCGGCGGCTAGTCTACAATTTACATTTAAATGAAACTCTCTGGTCATATCATGCGCCGGCAAAATGCATTGCTTTATAATCCTTCGCAAGTGTGTTTTGTGAATTTATCAGCAGTTGTCACACCTTTCAGGGAAATCCTCCAAATAAGACATGATAAGGCTTCTGTTGGATGTTTTGATGGGATTGGACTTTTAGGCAAACGATGCATGCGCTGTCTTTGTAATATTCCATAGAAATGTGCTGGAAATAAATAAAGACGTCATAAAAGAGCTAAATGTGCATTTTATTTTGAAAAATTAAAGGGGCACAATATCAATCAATTAAGATATTTCTCTTCAGATTAACGTTCCTTCCCCGAAAACTGTCATAGTGCCTCACACAAATTCAGCAACGTCATTCACTTTCTATTCTAAATCAACCGTGACACTGCTGGAAAGTCGGTCGTGGACATAAAGGTTGGATCAGATCAACTACCATCAATACAGCTTTAGCCGTGATCGTCGGCCTGTCTCTGACACCGCCTCGTAATGTCTCTCCTTGCTTGTATGAAAGTGTGATGATATCCGTCATCACTCATTCCTACCTGACCTATCATTTGTAGCGTCCAGCCTCCGGGTGTTTTATGTGGCGCTGCAGAGGGTGACCTCTGGAGAGAGGCGTTTGAGATTTAGCTGAAGGTGCGGGCGGACCGTCGGGTTTCGGGCGGTGAAAGACAACTGACTCGGATGAGAGAGGGAGCGGTATATCATTTAGTTTACGATCGAGCAGGCGAGGACGGTGGGCAAACAGGAAATGGCAGGGAGGTCAACGCGAAAAGATTTGGATCTTCGACGGGGGAGTTGACTGAACAGACCCTCGCTGCCGTCTGTCAATCATGAGTTTTTACGCAATGTTTCTTTGTCTTTCTGCTCTATGACCTTGAAATAAATTGGTTCAACTCCCTCGTCCCGCTGTGCGAAGATGAACGGGTACGTATCAGAAGAAAAAAAAAGAGTGAGAAACTCTGAAGAAACGTTTCCTGTTTCCAACCAGCAGTCAAAGTTCATCGTTGAAGGTCCAGTTTGTAAGAAGTCCTAACTCGTCAATTACAGATGCAAATGTGAGCACAAATATCGGGCACTGGTTGCCTTTCGATGGTGCAGCCTCGCTCATTAACAGTTGGCCCAGGTTCCAGCTTTAGACGGCTTTCATCCTCTGCAAACAAGGTGGAGTTGAAACGTTCTACCACGTTTGCTCTTTGCAGCAATTAACCCGGCCCCAGAGCCTCTGTCCTCCGCCTCTTCACGGCCATTGTACACCCAACGGTTCAAAACGGGCCGAGGCCTCACAGGGAAGACTGGGTGTAGATTACCAGCAGCCTTGAGGGGAAACTGGTGTAAATGAACTGCACTTTGAGCGTGATTTATAATTGAATTAGGTCCAAACACTCGAAAATTGCCTTCTCATTGTGCTCTAATAGATTTTAATTGGCAAACACCGTCGTGAAAAACGTTTGGATTCTCCAGAGGAGATCTGACGTGCTGGAAGTGATGCGCGTTTAATCGCTGTGCGTGTTCCGTGTCAGCCCGTCATTAAGACGCTACAACAAAACAACATGTAAAAAAAGTGTGTTTTCAACTCCAAGCCAAGAAAGTGGCAGTTTTGTTTTTCCCTCATTTTAAAACACACATATTTTTTTTATTTTGCAGACTTAAACAGCTCTGACTGCAGCACCGAGAGCATTTTCGTGTAATTACAAACGAGGGTAAACACAACTGCCCCTGTTCCTTGAACCGCGATGCTTCGCCTTTTGTAGGAGAAGAAAAGCGCCAACGACTGCAGCTATTCGCTGTGACACCGCCACCGTCATTAAGTGTAATTTCATCATTCCTGAAGGAGACAAAGGATTTTTGCCGTATTCATCACGGAACGCGGGGTGGAAACAAACCGTCTCTGATGAGAGGGTACAGTATTTACACGCACAATATTTGCTCATGAGAATTATGTTCATCTGGCGCTGCATTGTGTTTTGGCTCGCGCAAGACAATACTCTCAATAAGTGATCATGAATCGGGTTGAGTCAAAGCACAGAATGAAGGGAAACTGATGGAATTCATACACATATCGCATTGTATACACACGCTGTAAGCCTTTTTTTTGTTCAAGCATACAAACAAAATCATGCATGTACCCTTTAATATCCCTTTCCAGGTTAGATTTATATCCAGTCCGAGTATCTTGTTCAAAAATGTTATTATTTCCTTTCCAAGAACCCACTGATTCTGTCAAATTTCACCATTTGCCATATTTTTGTGTGCTTCCCACATCGTAATGATGATGTTGTTGTTCGGGTTTTAAATCACAGCCATGAAAATGACTTCCTCTTCCACAAAGTAAACTGGCAAGCGGTCAAGTGGAGGTAAGAATGGAGGCGGGGGAGGGCACATGATGTTCAACTTTACACTGTCATGTAATTGGCCTTCAGTTCTGTAATGTGGCTGGTTTTCACGAGGAAGGTGTAACGACAGTGAGAGATTAAACCTTCCTGGTCGGTTTTCTGGAAAGAAAAGTTTGATAGAAGTCGACAGGGATGCCATCTGCTCCTGGGCTTTTTACCTTCCTCCGAAGAGCCGATGGCTCCGCTGCAATAAATCCTTCACAGGCTTCTGTTTCTCATCTGCGGTTTCACAAAGTGTCCAAGACGGCAAGCGGTTGTTCTCTCGCGCCTTTCTACCCCTTTCGTTGTTCCTCAGACATGTTACATTAGCTCTCTAAACCTTTCCCTAAACATTCACATCGAGACCTTCCATCTCAATGTTATTCCTCCTCCTGAACAGCTATACTGAACGCTGAGGTGCATCTAAAAGCCTCCAAGATAACTAATGAATCAGCTGTGTCATTGTATAATAAAAAAAATAATAATCTTTCATGCGTTTGTTTGTTATATCTATACACATCTTTATCTTTTAATAACTGCTGGCTTGATATCCAATTTCCTGCGCCCCTGTGAAACCTGGTAGCTAATGCTTCAAATCTCACGATGATGATCCGACATGAATCTCTCTTTAATCCTAAATTTATTAATTTTGGGAGTCAGTGAAAACGACGCTCTGTCGCACTTATCGGCTGATTTCCTCGTCCCCGTGTATATCTTGTTTGTTTAGGACTCTGCGTTCTCCATACGGCGATTAAGTCTGGTGAGCTCACGGGGATGGAAATAGCACATGAACGCCTTTGGATCCTCATGTTCATCAAGTCGCTTTTTCTCTTTCTTGTAACATATTAAAAGTGTATTAAAAAAGGCGGCTTTGAATGGAGTCAGAGCAGATGTGGAGGTGGAGTCTGTGTGACGGCGTTGACACAACGGGATGTTTATAAGGAGACCTGGGGACATTTCCAGCTGTGTTTGTGGCGACAAAACCAGGTACCTTTACGGAGACCTGTGGACATTTCCAGCTGCGTTTGTGGCGACAAAACCAGGTACCTTTATGGAGACCTGGGGACATTTCCAGTTGCGTTTGTGGTGACAAAACCAGGTACCTTTACGGAGACCTGGGGACATTTCCAGCTGCGTTTGTGGCGACAAAACCAGGTACCTTTACGGAGACCTGTGGACATTTCCAGCTGCGTTTGTGGTGACAAAACTAGGTACCTTTACGGAGACCTGGGGACATTTCCAGCTGCGTTTGTGGCGACAAAACCAGGATATCTTTCCAGGATGACCTGAGGACATTTCCAGCTGCGTTTGTGGTGACCAAAACTAGGTTACCTTTCAACGGAGACCTGGGGACATTTCCAGCTGCGTTTGTGGCGACAAAACCAGGTACCTTTACGGAGACCTGGGGACATTTCCAGCTGCGTTTGTGGCGACCAAAACAGGATTTCTTTTTCCAGGATGTCAGGCCATCTCCAGTCGTGTTTGTGGTGACCAAAATCGGTTATTTTCAACGGGAGGTCAGGCAATCTCCAGTCGCGTTTTTGGCGACAAAACCAGGTACCTTTACGGAGACCTGGGGACATTTCCAGCTGTGTTTGTGGCTATTTTGACTTATGCAACTTGACTTATTTTTAACTTGTGTTACCTAACTGAGCTTATGTATCTATTTTGATCCAGACAATGGTATTTCCCCAAACCTAACCTAAGGATTATTTATGTAAAACTGACGTCCACACACTGTGGCGGACTCAGGATGAGGGGTAAAAAATAAAAATGTATAGTGAAGAGAGGGCGCATCCTGAAGACACCTCGCCTGTTTATCATGATATATTCAATACTGTGCCATTTTCTATCTAACACATGGAAAAGAGGACGGTGTGCTGGTTGTCGTCCACTAATCAGAGGATCGGTGGTTTGATCCTTGGCTGTCCTCAGGTAACATAATTGCTACTCATTAGCCCAGAGGCAGTCTGAAGCAGCTCGTACTGACACTGTTTTCTGCGGCTGATTTTGTTCCGTCTCCCTCCAAACTTAAACCTGCCCGCTCATAATGAACTACGTATCCGTGCCGCTGCCCCCCTTTGTCATGCCAAAGGGATAGGGGCTGCGCTTCATCTTCAGCGTTCTGGAAATAAATGACACAAGACGAGCTGCAGAAGTTGTTTGTGTTTTTGGTGCGAGCGTGTTTTTCCAGTGGTTTTTTGTTTGCCAGCGATCTATTCTGACTTCACGTGAACAGCTGGAAATCAATTTCCCTCTCAGTCCAAAGTTTAGCATGCACAAGTGTTTGCTTCTGTAATTCGCGTCGCGTTTGCAGGAGCAAACGTGCGCACACAGATAAGCTGTGAGGCTTTTCCTCCCGCCGAGATTAAGCAGTTGACTTTGTTGATTTTTAATCAGCGGCAACTGAAATCCAAAGAGCATGTTGTCAGATAAAAACACGTATCTACAGAGAGACTATTTTATGAATAATAATAAAGAGTGCTTTCCTTTTTGTGTCGCCGGTGTTTTCCAGAATAAAAGGGTCACCAGATTTGACACACCATGCTCATGTTGTTGAGAGACTCAATCAGCCCGTTCATGAAGTAATCATTGTGGCTGTGCCTACGTATGTAGTTTGCGGTGATAACGGCACATTTATCACAATGTAATCAGTAATAATAACTCAATTAGTGAGATGCTCATTGGCTTTCAGTAATAGAGTTCGCTTACTCCCTACAGTAATTAGCCAAACATGCTAATGATTAGCAAGATAAGGGTGCGATATGTCAGAACTGGCCACGTCTGGACTGACAACTAATAAGAGCTTGGTCACACGGGGGGGCTGGGCAAGATGGCAGCCAGCACACACGCTTCGCTGTGAACTCCTCCAAGTTTTGGGCACCATTTGTTCTGTAAACTAAGGTAAACTTAACGGAACATCATTTTCAAGAACTGGTATGTGAGGAAAAGGACACTATACGAACTAAAGTCTAACTTTTCAGCAATTTTGGAAAGATACACTGACTTTTTTTCTTTGAGCTAACGCAAACGGGCTAACTAGCCAAACGCTAAGACAACAACATGACAAAACGAGTGAAAGAAAAAAAGGGGAACATTTTGATGGACTGGAATGATGATTCAACTAATAAGAGCTTAGCATATCACCAGAGTAACGGCTAACTGCTGCTGACTGTAGCGGCTGTTAGCTAGTTAGCTCACTTAGCCGTGCAGTTAGCGGTACAGACTGGGAGCTCGGAGTGATTCTATGAGAGAGGAGAGGCAGAGGCTAGCTGCTTAGCATGCTAATTTCAGTAGATACCTCTGCAATACAACACTTACAATGCCTAACGTAACATCATTATTCTAAAATTCTGACATTTTGGCACCTTTAAGTTAGAGCAGATCAACATCTGAATCTATTTTTCACAGTTTTACTCTTGCGTTTCTGCAAACGGTGACTGAAAAAGACAACGTCTTTACATCGTGTCACTCATTTCTTCATGTGGAGGCATCTAAACGGCGACGGGTCAGCCGTACCTAGTCATGGTTGCTAAGTTACGATGAACAATCAGCGCTCAGGGGCAGGGTTGCGGGAGCAGTTCATTACGAAGCCTGACCTTGAGACACATATAGCATCGTTATACAGGGGTATATTATCCGCGAGTCTGCAGAGCTTCTAATGAAATGAAACCTTAATTTGGACCACATGGATGCAAGATTTAGAGCGTCATTTATCACCCCAAATGCCACAGCATTAATACATGTTTTATTTCCTCTATAATAAATATGTTTGGGTTGGAAAGTAGAAGGTGTAATTTAAAAAGAAATAACACCGCGGGGAGAAATAGGAGCCTTGCCCAGCGGTTGTCAGACCTCGGCTCCCCAAACTCTTGCAAATCTTGTAAAACTCTGGCCCGAGTCTTGTAACAGACTTCATCAGGCCACAGCTTCATGAGCGACTGGAGGCGAGCCAGTTAAATGCCTCCACAACTTTAACATTGTAGGTAGAGAGGAGGGGGAAAAAAAAAGTTATCCGTCATCCCCGTGAGTCAGACGCGCCGAGCTCCGCGTCGGCCGGAGGGAAAATAAAACTGACACAGGTGTCGGCTTCACTCGTCGTCTTCAGAATTCAATTTTTGTGCGGCCGATGAAATCCCTCGTTTGCTGCTATTTTTAGATAGCACATATACTGTATTTACTCATTTCCGTATGCAAATGAGTCCATTAAAACAGTTATGAGGGGAAAATCCATTATGCCCGCGCCACAATGGCGGGGATGCACGTTGTTGTTATTCAGGTCAAAGTTTTCGGCGGCGCTATTATGTCTGCCGAGCGGCGGCACGCTGGGAAAAGCGAGGCACCGCTGCACTTTCATCACTCGCTCATTTGCCAACTTATAACATTCGCGATCATGCAGTTTATTTCCATATAAATAAAGCACATCCATTTAAATTGGGGTGCGAATTTAATCTAGAGGCAGGTTTATCTGCAATATCCGGCCATTATTTGGGGGGAGAGAGAGGAAAAAAAAAATACAGCCATTCCAACCGCTGCCTGCTCATTATTTTTGTTATATTTAATTCATGTTCGGCATATTTTCTCCATGTGGCGCCCGAAAAACGTTGAAACAATAACAGCGTGAATCGGGCACAAACATGATGATCCCCGGCGGGCGCACGCCGCGCAGAGTGAAGCCGCGGATTCATGAAAACAGCAGTCAATCACACTTGATCTTTCGATTGTCGCGCCGGAATTGCATCAAAAACGCGGCCGAAATAACATCATCACGAGAAGAAAAGGCGTCAAAGGGAGGCTCTTTACTGGCGCCGGTCGCTTTCTCCGCGGCGCCCTTCTGACATCTCCGAGAAAGAAAGGTCAGCGCTAATCACAGCGAGCACAGTGATTTTTGAGCGGGCGTTCTGGCTTTCAGTCGTCGACGACGACGGTGATGATGGCTCAAGATTATCCATCAGAAGCGGCGTCCTCTTGTCTCTCAAAGAAGCTCGCCGCGCATTACATTTGGATCACGTCGGATTATCCGGAAGGCCGCGGCGCATTTCGAACATCATTTGCTGTCCGAAGCGGCTCGTAGCGACCGAGGGGAATGCATTAGGAGAGGGACGTGATCACGCAGAGATGGCAGAAGAGGACACGCCGCTCGCAGATGTTGGCGCTGTGTTTGGAAAGCCTCCCAGCTCCTTGACCGGGGCACGTCGCGCCGTGCACCTGCCCCGAAATCGATTATTTATCGGGCGGCTTTAATGAAAAAGGGCTCCGTTTTATCTGCTTTGTCTTCCTCGCAACAGGTGCACAACCCCTCGCAGCTGAATTTACTGTAAGCCTGGAAAGAGCGCGGCATCACCCGCCTCCTCCCGCTCGCTCTGCCGCTGTCAAGTACATCTGTGTTTGAGTTTGTTTCTGATGCTCGGGTGCAGTCTTTGTGAGAGAGACACACTGATGCCACGCAGCAGCTGTTGCATACTGATGCCTCGGCGGTGGGGTTTCCTGCACTTTTTTGGAAGAGAGTGCAACAAAGCAAGCGAACGAGAGGTAGGGTTTTTTTTTCTTTTTATTCGGAGCAGATAAGAGGGGACGGCTGAGCACGACTGAAGCTGCTAGATTAGTTCGTTTATTACAAGCGTCATCGAGTCCACGAGAGGGAAAACAACTCGTCTGTCAACGCTTAATTTCATTTAAAAGTACGTTTAAAAAGCAGCACTTGAAAAAACTAATTATTGTGATTATATTGTACACTTGGTGGGTATCGAGGAAGTACAGTGGAGGACAGAGGGAGCGCAAAAATGTGTCTTCAGGAGGAAGACGGGGTCTTTGGCCACCTGGTGGATTCATCCTCAGAACGAATGGGGGCAGCATATCACTATGATAACCACCAACTGCTGCTAACTGTATATGCTGTTAGCTAGTTTGCTAAGTTAGCGGTGCAGCTAGCTAGCTAATCTGGCCTGGGAGCGCCGGGGCACAGGGGGAGTGTTTGTGTTTACATTGCTAGCTGGTTAGCATGCTAACTTCAGTAGATATCTCAATATGTTATTAATCAAAACTGTTATTTCTTCACATTCTGTTGAGAATTTTTGAACGTTTTCAACTAATAATTCTTACAAATTGTACATGTTTAAAGATAGATTAGTAGTTTGGCTCTACGGAAGGCGATGTTGGTCTGCCAATTCGTTGTTCCACACTGAGATAAAGACGTTCATGTTCTCCAGAGGATTCGTCCTCCTGTATTTGGTGAAGCCCCGACTCTTCATCTAGAGCCAACAGCTCAAAATAATTACGCATTCAGTGAAATATCACAACAGCTCCAAAAAAGAAAAACGATTGTACAGACATTCATGGTTCCCAGAGGACGTACCCTACGGACTGTTGTGGTCCTCTAACCTCATCAAGCTTATCTTATATTTGCTGTTTTTTCTTCATATTTAGTCTAAAGCTTTAAAAAAGTACATCATTAAAAAGCAGATTAATTTCCATACATGATTAATTTATTCATCATTAATCATTTCTTGTACAAGCCAAACTGGGATATAAAGAACCTCTGACATTTTTCTTGCTAAAAAAAAAAAAAAAGTTAGAGATAATTGTACGATTGTTACGGGGGGTTTGACCTGAACTTCACCAACAAACTTAAAGCCAAAGAAAAACAAGTCAAATGTAAAGAGATGACGCTGCAGGTCTGTGTTCTGTCTTTGGTGATATATTTCTAACATTAAACACCCAAAGCTTTGAATCCTCTGTGGACTAAAGATGTTTAGTTTCCAGAGAAAATGTTCGATTTTAATCAGTTAGTAACATGATGCTGTCTGTGTGGGCTGCTGACACTACAGCAGATATCATAGTGTGCATGAGTGCGCAGGCTGTGTTTCTCTGTGTATCCACTGTCAACATAAGCCTGTCTGACTGGCTCGTATGTTTCTGTCTCTCAGCCGTCGGAGCAGAAGCAGCTGATTGCTGCCTTTTTACGGCCCGAACTGCCAGAAAACCCTGAGCAGCTCCCCTCCCTCCGCTGAGCGAGGACTCAGAGACGCCCTGCACTTCACCATCGCTGAGATCAAGTCGCTCAAAAAATGAGAACACTAACTCTCCTCGACAGAGAAATAAAAAAGAAAAAGGCCAGAAGCAGAGCTCACGAGGACGCCCTGCGCCAGACGACTGGGACTGAGGAGCAGCTGCAGGTACGCTGCCTCCGATCATCGCCTCACAGCAATCACCTGTTGGATTCCAACAGCTTGTGTTGGACCGCTGCAGAACCAGGGTAAAGTGAGGAAATAAAACGTTCTCACCCTCCAAAATAAAAGGTCCAGGAGGAGGAGGGGGAGGAGGATGAGAAGAAGAGGGAAAAAGCTGGAAAATGAGGAGGAGGAGGAGGAGATTAAGGAGGGAAGAGCAAAGATGGAGAAGGAGGAGGTGAAGACGAGTGGTGAGAGAAATGAAGGCGAAGGACAAGAAGAGAGGGAGGAAGGAAATACTGAACTCTAGAGAGAGGAAGGACAGGCCGACGGTTGGACTCCGCATCAACATCAACATCAGCATCCCTCCCCCTGAAACCCCGGCCTGCCTCTTACCCCTTCCCTCCCTCACCCACTCCCATCATCCCCACCCTGTACCCACAACCCTTCAACCCTCAGCATACATACTGCTACATATACTAGGCCTGAAGGTACCCATGAGCATTTTAAACATCATCATCATCGTCGTGTATCTGGATCAACTTTAAGTCTGAAAAAAATGCCACATTAAAGAAAAATCGTCCCACTCCCACGTAACAGGACTTCCTCTGTGAGGGGTAGAGTCAAGATAAAGTCGCGCGCACTACAGAAAGAATGGATGATACGGTGGAATAGAGGAGTTAACCAAAAGCGCAACCTAAGTTAACAGTGGATCGGCGCGTCAGTACAAAGGCAGCGTCCTCGTGTGAAGACGGGAAAGGAACAAAGTGTTTCTGCGGAGGTTCCTCCGACCCATGGGCATTTTAGAGCCCCCGTATGAAGCGACAACACGCTCCGCTGAACTTTTTAACTCAGCCCGAGCGCTGAATCTCAGCTGGTGAAATATTTAATAAATGAAAGAACACACGATAGCGCTGTAATTAATATTTCATGCGCTGCACAGAAGTCCCTCTCTCAGCATGCTACCGGCACAGGACCAGAGCGCCGCGGCCCCGCCGGCAGCGCCGCGTCATTCAAACGCAAAGAGGGAGGGAGTCACCGTATAGACGGCTCAATCTGACAGTCAGAATATTTATGCCTCTGCTGTAGATGGAACTTCCACCGGGTACCGTAAAGTTTTCAACTTCTTCACTCTGATACTTTTAGCAAGAAAAAGGCAAGATGTAGCACATCAGTGTTCTACCACACAGCACCTTATTCACATGTGAGTTAGCACATTCATATTTCATTCTCTTTTTTTTCCATGTGGGGAAACAAAGTATGAAACAGGAAATCATGTAGGCAACTGCCACCTGTGAACTGAAATTTTTAACATGTGAAAAGAAAGTAATTTCACACGTGACAGGAAAATTTCACAGTAATTAGCTTTTTCTGTAACTGAATGAAAATGTCCAAATGTGAAACAAAACACGGCACATGAGATTACAATAATCTGAGTCTTCCAAAGTGGATTTCATAATTTCCCTCATTTTCACATGTGAAGATAAAATAATGGAAATTTTCACACATGATTGACTTTTTCACGTATGACTGAAGTTTTCCAAACTTGAAATTTACATTTTCCCATGTGAATTACAAACTGTAGGTTCACATGTGACTGGCTTTTTTCACATGTGGATAAAAGTGAATTGAAAACACAAGAAATGTGTTTCTTCACATGTGGATTCCATAATTTCCCTCATCTTTCACATGTGAAAATAAAATAATGTCACATGTGAAGTGGAAATTTTCACACACGATTGACTTTTTCACGTATGACTGAAGTTTTCCACACTTGAAATTTACATTTTCCCATGTGAATTACAAACTGTAGGTTCACATGTGACTGGCTTTTTTTTCCACATGTGGAAACAAATGAAATGAAAACACCAGAAATTTGCTGAGTCACATGTGGATTCCACTATTTTCATGTGAACTAGAAATTGTGACATGTGAAAATAAAATGATGTCAAATGTGAACAGGATGTCTTTTTTCACATAGTAGCGAAAATCTCCACATGTGACATTTTGTATTCTTTACATATAAATGTGACTATATATATTTTTACATGTGGATTAGACTTTCGACAGCAAAAAAAATAAAAATCTGACATTAAATTGCGGAAACCTTTCACACATTTCTACATGCGACCAGCTGCTTTCATGTGAACTAAAATGAACGTGAAAATAAAATAACGTCACGTGTCAACAGGACATTCTCACATGTGAATTACATGTGTTCACTCATCATACCCAACACATTCAAATGTATTCCCTGTGTGGTGTTTGTGGTTTATTAGCCGCCGCTGTCGGTGCAGCCGTTACAATTAAAACACCAGAAGACGTTCTGCCTCTGCGGGTCGTCACCTTCGCACTGAAACGATCACTTGTTGCTCGCTGAAGAAAGCGAAAGCTGACATTTCTTCTCCTCGACGCTGTCAGACTCCAACAAGTGCAATTATTATCATTACTCATCTTCGACCTCGGCGCACACGGTGTCATCCGCTGCGATAAAATGATCAAAACTCTTGCGGGGCTTTGTTGTTAATAGCTGAAACAACACGAGAGGCGAGAGGCCGGTCCAGACCAGCAGCCTTGTTGCAATTCTGGCAACACACTCCTCCGCCTGTCGCTCTAATGAACCTGCCGCATATTAATCCCCATCACTAATGAGGCCATTCAGAATGATAAGCTTCCCCAGCATTCACTAATGAACACATGCTAAAGCTGCCTGGGCCTCTGCTAAGCACTCGTCAGCCGCTCTAAATCACACAGCGGCACCTGCCTGTCACCGCAGACGCCCGGAAGAAGACCGTGGCGGCGGCGGTGGCGTCGTCGGCCCGAACGGATCACGCTTCAACAGGTCGATGTGATGCGAACGTGACGTTCTTTATTGTTCACTCGTGAAGCTTCAAAGGGAGAATGTCACAAAGATTGAGCCGGGAGGATCCAGTGCTTAAAGGGTCAGTTCACTCAAATGATCTTTCTTCTTATTGATTGTAAATAGTGAATAAAACATTATTTGTACGGAGAAATATATATATATATTTTTTGTTCTTAAAAACACTCATCTGTATCAGGACACATCCATCCGCCCAGACAAAAACAAACACACACACACACCACGGCCGACCACGGAACACATATTCTAAATTGTATATGAATTGGATTCAAATTACAGACAACCAGACAGAGATAATAACTATAATACACTACAACACAACACACACCAGCCCTGACAGGAAAAATGAATCAAGAAACAACAAATAAAATAAATGAGTAAGACAAGGGCGGGGAAGACACGGAGGAAAAAAGAAAAGGAAAAGGAGGGAGATATCTACTTATTGATAACTGTTTTGTGTTTCTCAAACAATGTCCAGAGGGGGCGCTGTACTCTGTAGGATTCACTCTCTCAACCTTGAATAGTGCAGGACATATTATCTCTAATCCAGGGTTAGTCGAGTCCCTCCACTTAAAGGTGGAGTTCTGGAGAAGAGATTCAAACTCAGAATTTTAATAGTTGATAGATCATATCAACTCAGAAATATATATTTTTCTATAAGTGAAAAAACAAGCTGTTTTCGGAGGAAAAAAAGGTCCCCAGAACACTGTTTGAAGCTAGAAAGGTGGCAGGGTCCGCCACATATAAACAATGTATACAAATTGTGTTACAGGTTTAAAGGGGCACTATGTAGTTTTGGGGAAGAAATTTTAATCAGGAGTGAAAGATTTTCATTGATTCTTTTTACACCGAAACAAACTGAGCTAAAGGACAATACAAATTACCTACTATTTACTTTGCTTACATGTGGCGGACCCTGCCACCAGTGTTCTGGGGACCTTATTTTCCTCTGAGAACAGCTTGTTTATTCACTTATGGATAAAATAAATATCTCTGAGTCTGGATTATTACAAAATTAATATTGTAAATATTAAAAATCTGAGTTTGAATCTTCTCCAAATCTACACGGTGTCCCTTTAAGTTCCGTTGTGAATTAAAAGTTGACGGGGTTGAACTACTGCGAGGCTTCATTGCAATGCGGTTGTAATTTAGGTGAGCTGATCATTCAAGGTGAACGGTGTAGTGCTCTTAAACGAGGAGGCATTTGAACCTATTTGAACTCTATTTTTTTAATGGTCTCTGTGTGCAAATCATCAGAAGACACGGATAATAATAATTCAGATGACATGACCTGAGTGTCTTCAGTGGTAGCTGTGACACCTTGACTCATTCTTCACAAACAGAAGCTTTTACATTACAAGCGGCGGTGGCAGATTGCTTTTTTTCAACGTGTCAGAGGCGTCGATGTGTCACCTCGTCTGTGACAACTTGACAACTGTTGCCACTTCCGCACGCGACGCATCCGGCTGTTGGCGCTTTGGTGTAGAGTTGTCACGTCACTCCGACGAACGCCGCGGGGCGTCGCGGCGCATTGTGCGGGAGTGGGGATAAAGGTGCGTGCCGGCGGCCCATCTGCTTACAGCGCCGCCTCCTCACTCTCGCAGCTTTGAGCCTCCCCCTGCCAGGGGAGCAGCTTCGCCGTCGCCGGGACGCCTGCCACGTCTCTCCGCAGCCCACACAGCCTGCGCTCAGAGGAGAGATTTCGGAGTAAGTGTAGACGTATACACCTCGGCATCGACCAGCCGCTCGCCCTGCTGCTTTACGGGTAAGTCGAAGAAGTCAAACGCAGAGGGTGGCAGGATGTTTCGGGCTTCGGGTTATGATGGACTGGAGCTCTGGCAGCCATATCAAGTCTTTCTAGGTCCTTTTTCAGCGCATAAATAGTCCGTCTGAGGAGACACACCCTCAACTGAACTCTCCACGAAGATGGACGTACTCTTGACGTAATTCTTCAAACATCCGAACACGTCTCGGCACACTCCCACCCCAGCATCCACCTCTGCGAAGGACCATCTGTGCTGGCTGAGGCTGCTGATGAGGCTGCCTAATGGGCGCCCGTGAAAAATCTTGCTGGAGGGTCCAAAAGTGAACCGGGAAGCGCTCCGAGCGCCAGGTGAGATCGTCCTCCGATGGAGGTGTCGCTCCACAAGATCTCTGCCAGGTCGCAAAAAACGCTGGAAGAGGGGAAGAGAGGGCAGGAAAGACCCCCATCAGCGTCAGAGCAGCCTCCACACCTGCGACGAAACATGTGGATCGCAAATTGAACTTTTCGGCAATCAAAGGGGTTGATGCTGACATTCAGAGGCGATCATCAGACACAACAAAGGAGCCGATGTGTGTGTTTTCATGCATTTGTGCGTGCGATAAATCAACTCTGTCACCCGACAGCTGATATCGGACACATCTGCGAAAAGACCCATATGCTCGGTGTCGTCTTAAAACTTCAAGCGACGTTAATGATTTCATGCAAAACTCACGACAGTCTTATGACGAAAGCGGTGCCAGATGTTGTCTCGGGTTTGACAGTTGACTTGTTAAGCTGCCAACAAGAAGAAGAAGAAGAAGAAGGTGAACATACGACTTTAGATCTTGCACAGAAAATCTGTGGACGGGCTGTCGATTCCAGACAGGTGATTCGCCGTCATGGGATTTTAAGCTGCGTTGAATCAATTCTCACGAGGCAAACTAGTCATAAATGATGCAAATGTTTCAGGACGAGTGTTATCCGTGGGAGAGAGGAGCTTCTGGCGTTGCAGACTTTGACTTTTTTAACTTTCAAAACCTTTAAGAACATCTATAAAACACTGAAGGAAAGAAAAGTTGGAGGAGTTGGCCCGACTTCCTGTGAACTTCTATGGTTTTGGTCTCCTTCATAGTATCCGGTTCGCCACAAACGAGCCTGGAGACGGCCCCTCTTCCGGTCAGAAAATATCCGGGTTTAGCTCCCACAAACACGACTGGAAAGTTCCCCAGTTCTCCTTGAAACCATCCAGTGGTCTCACGCTTATAGATGCCGCGACGCAGACTCGCCTTTTTCCCGATGTCGTGCCTGAAAGCGACGCTAATGAGCGCCGTGGAAAATGAGCCGGAGCTGTGAAGAGGAAAACAAAAGCAACGAGCTGAAACGGGCCGAGACATGAATCCTGTGCAGCGTTATATACCCGCGCGGCGCATCGCTCCCACTGTGTAATCAGATGCACATTCTCAGCGGGGCGCCGTGCAAGGTATTACCAGCTTGTTAGCTAACTTTGATGATATTTATCAGCGTTTGAGTCACTTAGGGAGCAAACACGTTCGGTCCAGGAGTCTTGCTGAGAGGAGAAAAATGCTTCATTATCTGGCACCTACGGCTCCAATCTCATTCCGTTTATTGAACATTCACACTTATTGCGCGATTGCTCGCTCCGAGCGCCGAGAGACGGCTCTGTTCTGTATCCGCCGCCGCTCATCTGCATCAGCATGTAAAGGTTGGATTTATGATGTCGGCGCGACCTGGGTTCGGTTGATCGGCGCACGAGCGTCGTGACATTTCCCGCTAACCAGAGTGGCTGTGGGGCCCCGCGAAGGAGGTCGGGTCGTGTCACGGCAAATGAAACAGCCAATCCCTTATATGACGCCCTCTGCCACGTACGACGGCTTTCTCCAAGGCGCCGATGATTCTGCGGGTCATTATTGGAGGAGCAGACGCTGATCTCTTTACTATAGACACCAAATGTCAGTAGATATTGTGCTCATGTGGGGGTTATTTCTGCCCGTGGACAATGTTCAGCATTTAAGCCGCTCGGCGAGATAGCGGCGCGATTTATGTGATACCTTGGCATTTTCAATCCACGGCCCCCCTTTAGATAAAAATGAGGAATTTTAACAAGGTTACCACACCATTTTGGTGAGAAAGAAAGGATAAGAGGATGGACTTTTCTTGGGTGGAAAACAAATAACTAAAATTCAAAATGCCAAGGGGGGGAAAGTGCAGCAGATAAGGGATTAAAGTTAATTTTTCATTTGGCTGATAATACACAGCGAGTGTGATTTCTGCGCCGCAATGAGAAGCATTTACAAGCCCCGGCTAGCTGCCGGCACGCGCGCTGAATCTGAAATAGATCCACTTTTAGCCCGCCGTGCCGATTACCTTAAGCTTTTCCCGAATGCATTCGACTTCCCCTCTCGCTCACATCTTGCAAAAACATCAAACCGGGTGCCAAATAGTCGTGGAAGGCATTACGGTGCTCTTCAGCGGTGCCTTTTTCTGAAAACACACCTACGTCCTCGCACCACTATTTCAAAGTCAATCGTTGGTTTAACACATTTTTGTGTTAATGCATCACAGAGGAGGGGGGAAAGGTGTCCGTGTGAAAGTAGGCCATTGGGAAGACTGATGGATAGCATTACGCCAAACGGGCCATTATGAGGGAGCCGTGGATCATAAACAAATGACATAACGATCACGAGGTGGTGTAGGAGTGGAGGGGAAGATGGGTATTCTATCTGGCTACACTAAACGCAGCAGTTAACGGGTTCCACTTATGATAAATCACGGAGGCGCTGAAGGGAGGCCACGCCGGTCCGCCACTTGTGCTCTTAAACGCCAAACGCGGTCCAGCGGGGCCGCCTTCGTCTCTCCATCTTCCTCCTCTTTTTTTGTCTCATTTACCTGCAAGCGCACAAAAGAAAAAAAAAGAAAAACACAACCCGCTCCTTCTTCTGTCTTCGCGGTGGCAGTTAAAAAGCGGCGGAGCGGCTCGGTCATCCGGCGGGCTCCGTGATCTATGTTGACGACACCGACTCTCGGGCACATACAGTAGCGCCGACTCCATTTGGAGTGACCTTAGTCATAACCCGGTCTCACGCCGCTGACTGCGATAGATACCCCCATTCGTCATCAGGGATCCTCAAATTGGCCCTCTGACAATGACTTCCACATCACAAATTAGTAAATCAACAACTACATACATGCGGAAATGTACAAATAGCTGTAATTATCCGCAGGGAGGGAGGCGTTATTAATCATGATGATGGCGCGTGCCGAGGTGGTCGTGTTGTTAAAGGAAGCGTTCCATTATGAAAAGGCGCAGGAGTCTTCACAAGGACGCGCGCTGCGTTCAAGACAAAGTCGATGTCAGCGTTTCCAAGTTGAAATTTTCAAACGTCCGACCTCCAAGTGTTCCGGGTGTCGAATGTAAACAGAAACATGGCTGACCGTGACAAACGGATGTTTCCGTGGCAAGTGTACACACAGCTGTTCAACCACCGTCGTCAGCGGATTCGTCCCCGTGCCGCCATCGTTCTGTGACGTCCAACAGCTGCTTCTACATGAAGACAGGCTCAGACGTTGTGTGGCACCTCACTGCACTTTTTCTAGTAAGAGTTTGGAAATCAAGTTTAAGTTTCTTTGCATGAAAGTCACGGGCGGATTAAGCTATTTGGGGGCACTGGGGCAAAAATAAGGTGTGGGCCCCTGGTGACTCCCTTTTACCTTTTTTGTTTTCTTAAAAAATAAAACAACAATATGGGGGCAATTACTCAGACAGATTGTCAGTTGGTCTACCACTTAAATATCTCAGCAATTGAATTGATTGTCACAGAATTCTGTACTGACCCCCAGAGGATGTGTCCTGGTTTGGGTTTTCATTTTATGTCTTTATAAGTTTTGTTTTTGTTGAATTTATCATCACGTGTGTTGTGATTTTCCACTTCCTGTCTTTGTCCTTTTCCTACCCTTTTCTGCCTACACCTTTCATTTGTTCATTAGTCTTTATGTATTTAAGTTGGTCTTTTTCCCTCTTTCTGTCAGTTTGTCTGTTTGCCTCCTGGCATCAGTTCGCTTGCCTTTGGTCCTTGAGTGTCCTCTGTTTTCCAGATTTTGTCCCCCGTCACTTTCTGGTTTGTTCTTAGTTTGGTGTTCTTAGATTTTTATCATCATTTAAACAGTGACATGCACCAAATGGGCACAATATAAACTTAAAGGTGTAATATGTAAGAAATGGTCCGATTAAATGTTGCTAGGTCTAGCTGCTGTTAGCAAGTTAGCTCGGTTAGCTGTGCATCTAGCGGCCTGGAATGGCAGCTCCAATGTGGGAGTTAACACTGCTCACACTTAATAATTTTACTTAATTTTTGAATTCCTTCGACTAAAATTCTTACATACTGAAAGACAAAATCTTCAGGATCAAGTCTTGTGTCTTCTTTCTGTTGACGTTGTCATTCAGTGGCACATTATCACAAATTTGCCATTTATCAAACAACCTAAAAGCAAACTGTGAACCTGGGGAAAGGTGCCCACTTTGCCCAGGTGGGAATCCAATCTTGATAAAAGCTTCAGTTAAATAAGTGGCATAAATGAATCAAACGTGACTACTTTTGCACTTGAGAACTCCACTTACTTACTTATGAAGTGTGTTATCCATGCAAGGTTCTCATGCACCTGTTATAAAGTCAGACCACATGTCTGAAGTAGTTTAGTGCACACACAGCTAACTGGTCTGTTCTCGGTTCTCAGCTGTACTTGAGATGTTCTCTGCACTTTATTCATCTCAGCGGCCGGCCGAGCAGTCGAGTATCTGCCAATCAAAACGACACCCGGGAGGACGAGAGATGTATCAGTCCAAAACAACTGTGTGATAGCACAGCACTTCCTATCCACTTAGGGAATGGGCTGAGCAAATTCAATTCAATCCAAATGAGTTCAATTAATACTTGATGTAATCTAATTTGAGAAAATATGGCGCAGGGGCCATTATTAGTATGCTGTGGCTCGACATTAAAGTCCTGTATGAGCTTCTGAAATGAGTCACGGTTGAAGTTTGAGCCATTTTAAAGTTTTCCCAGTCGCCTCTGGGTCTCTCTCCTTAAAGTCCCTCGCTGAGGAGCAGCCGACGGAATCTGAATTTATTCATCCGCTCTCTTTGTGTCTTCTCGCAGTCACAGCCAATCATAAATCAAGTCCCGTTAGAAAATTACCGGATGTCAGATATGTGGATTCAGCTGCCAGGAGCATATATTTTTTGCCAGTATTCTATATTTCTCTCCACAAGTTTGACTGCTTCTCACATATTTGCAGTATGGAGAGGTCCGCCGAAAAGCAAACTAATTAAATTGTGATAGATGAGTTAGAAGCTCCTGAAGCCAGAGTGACCGGCCCCGGCTATTCAGCGGCAGGTAAACTGTGGAACACATTAGTGAGATTAAAAGCAGAACTAATTTGCTGTAACATCATTAGACGGCTAAATTACATCACGAGTGTGCAAAGAGGACGCGTTTCTTTATTTCTGGAAGGAGCTGCCGTCACATGAACAGCGGCTGACTTGACGGTCGAGCCAAACCCCAAACTCCACTCAGAAACTGCTCGATTCAGCTGAGGTGCACAGGAATCAATAGCAATGTTCTAGCTTACCGAGAAGGCCGACACTCGACGCACTGCCCTGAAGGAGACCCTGTTAGACAAGTGTGAGAGCGAGACTTATGAAGAGGTAAATATTTTCTGCCTGTCTTCATATCTTTTTGATCTTCATATAACAGGTTCCCTACGAGCTGTTACTCCAGAAGCATTCACTTGTATGAATGACACGGATGAAGAGCTGCAAATGTCAATGTTTCACTGCTGCCTTGCACCCAGGTAGACTGACGGACGCCGATCAGCCACAACATTAAAACCACTGACAGGTGACGTGAGTAACGTTGATCATCTCATCACAATGCGATGTTCTGCTGGGAAACCTTGGGTGCTGGCATTCATGTGAACCACCACCCATCCAAACACTGTTCCAAGTCCAACCCCTCATCACAGCAACACTACCCGATGGCAGTGGCCCCCCAGCAGCAAACACTGCTCAGGAACAGCTTGAGGAACACAACAAAGGGCCCAAGGTGTTGACAGGGCCTCCAGATTCCCCAGATCCCAATCTGATGGAGCATCTGTAAGACGTGCCTGAGCAGGTCTGATCCATGGAGGCCCCACCCCCCAACATACAGGACCCAGAGGATCCACTGTAAAACGCCCTGGTGCCAGACACCACAGGACACCCTCAGAGGTCTGAAGTCCAGGTCTTGACAGGTCAGCTGTTTTGGTGGTCATAATGTTCTGCCTGATCGGTGTATAAGCACACAGGCATAGCGCCGCTAACGCTAACTACTGTTAACGCCATCGTTGCAGAAGAAGCAACGTAATGGTTTTCCGGGAACACATAAAAGCCTACATGTAGCGGGGCAGACGTGACCTGAAGATGTGCTTCCAGCAGGCTACCTAGTCCCCGAGTGTTGTTTTAAGTCGGACTTGAAGACCTTTAAGTTTTAATGTGTGTTCCGTCAGAAGACGCAGAGCTAACAGGAGCAGGGTCCAGACTAAAATAACGCACGTTTCTCCGATCTTCGCAAATGTAACACAAAGTGCACTCCAAGTGACATTTAAACACCAGTTACAATCAGGTCCGCCCTTAAACAAAACTCAACACAAATACTTTGGATTCACAAAACACTCGGCGGACACACAAATCTGTCAGCGTGCCGATCCCGCGATTTGATTGAAATTGCTGCCGCATCGGATTGCCAATTACAACAAGTGTGTGATTACAGTGATCGCTTTCAAAATGACCGTCCCTGAATGTGCTGTCACTCTGGCACATTTAATTAAACCAATCAGTGTGAGTGTAATGTTTGCCTCTCAACTAGTCATCACACAATCACACAAACAGAGAGCCTCTCTTTCAGCTGGCTGTTTGCGTTTTATCGGACACTTAAAACCTTGTTGTGGATGAAGATTTATGTTTTCTCTTCTCGTACAAGATGATATGTTGTAAATGTTCATATTTTGAACGGTAAGTCATGTGTTGGGTATCATTCAGCCTTTCACGATTGAAAAGCTCGACCATTACAAGCCTCCCTTGCCCGATCATTATTTGGCGTTTTGTCCAAAAAGCACGGTCCTTCATCCTTCAGGGTTGAAACGTTTGAAACTTGTTGTGTTAATGTCTGAACTTCGAACAAGTTAAAGCAAATCTTTTCAAAAAAATGCGACAAGTGTCGAGGAAAGACAAGAGGCTTCCAAAATTTTAAATGTCATGGATCTCTGAAAATGAGAAACAAGCGAGAAACAAATCAATTATCTCTGAAAGTAGAGCGTTGTGGTAGAACTCCAATAAAGGGTCGTGAAAGTCAAACACAAATTTGCTTCCCTCCCACTTTCTTTCTTTCTTCCTTCCTCTTTCAATCGTATCACCTTTGCTTTCTGCTCATTGCAGTGAACAACAGGAAAGACGACAAACTATTTTCTATCACAGTTTCTGATTTAAAACCAAACACTAACTGTGGACGAACAGGTGGAGAAATGGTTGGGCGGACATACTCCCTAAAATAACTCAAGATTCAGCTCGACTTTAACAGCCCCCTCTTAACGCCAGACTCCACAGATAGTCTATTGTTTATTTCCGCGCCCGAGGCCATTTGCCCAAAGCACTCAGTCCATTTGCTGAAGCGTAAAAGCTGTTGTCGAATCTGGGTGTGGTCCAGAAGCACAATTTAAAATCTGACTCGTCTACAAGCAAAACTGCCGCAGTCCCCTGACGACCACACAGCTGTGGAAGCCATCAGGTCCGCAGACTGGAAACTGAACAATGTTGTTGCTTAAATGAGCTTATCATTACACATAATGAGGCATTATGTTCAGCCGCACAAATAAGAGGAGAGGGATGCTGAGGTCCGCAGGAGGGACAGAATCTCCACTTGTTATTCGGAGTGAAGATCTCAAAATGAAAAAAAAGGTAAGTAACCAATTTTACACAAAAGGTCAGTATACCCATAATAAGTGGCACTAATCACACTGTGAAAACGATTGTGTTATGTTTTCTGAAAACAGCCCCTTCATTTGCTCTTGGAGATTACTTTTTTTTACCATAAAGCGTCCCTTATAAGCTGGGGGTGTGCAGTGTAAGAGTTCTAGCCATTGTGAAGTTGCATTTAAAAGTTAGCATTTAGCAGTCACGGCTCACAAAACTGAAAATGTCAAATTGAGCCTGTTGGCAGAACAAATAGCAACGTTAGTGAGGTTTCTAGGAGAAGAAACTACGTATAGGCCGATGGTTTTCTTTTTTCCACAGCCATTTCAACGTGCATTTTACTTCAGAATGGTAAGTTAGAGCGAAAAGGTTGTCTATTGTCAGCATAAGGGGAGAACTTCAAGTACAATGGTACGTTAATAAACATTAGTTAATGCAGTAATAAGCATTAACTAACATTAACATTAACTAACGTAACTGTAATAAATAATAATCTTGAATCATACATCATGAATGCAGCCGTAATACACATTCTTCTCTCAAAAATGAATCCAACCATGACAACAGACTCAGTGAGGGGCATTGATTTCCACATGTGTGTTCACAGTCCAACACTTGACAACCAGATATTTCCCAGCGTTGAGCAAAATGAGTTAACAGCCTCGCTTCGATCCGACGTCCACGTCGCCATGGCGACGTCAGCGCGACTGCCAAATGCCCCGCTTCTCTTTAGGAGGAAATGATCTATGGCATGTTGATTGGTACATTCTATTGTCTTCCATCGTTCTTGTTTCCATTTCATCTGCCGAGCTAAACACATCCCGCAAAATGTCACGGCTAATCTGTCCGTCGTGTGGCGGTCACACGAGTGCGGCGACCTTTCTCTGTTCCGGCGAGGGGCACTTTCGCAGAGGATTTGCACGGGATTCGATCCACTTCTTTCATGTTTTCGTTATCTGGGAAGACTTCGATTCAGAACATGAAAACGTGCATTCAAAAAGGAGGAGAAAATCTGCTTCAGCACGGTTGAGCAATTCATCAAGAGACTCGTGTAAAGAAAACAGAGCAAGCCAGAAGCCTGTAGCACTAAAAACCCAACCGACATGTACAAAAGCAAAGCCACTGCACGCTAATAAATCACTATATGCTAATTAAACACATAGATCACAGGTGCACACTGTGCTCCCACATGCCCACATACACAGATTTCCATGTTTTCTGTTCATTTTCTGTATATGATTTATATTTAAATCTTATGCTGCGTTGAAGGAACAACATATGTTCTGCACCTTGCAAATACATCAGGGTGTAGCCAAATATATGATATAATAAGTGAGATTTCTTGCAAGTATGTCCACAACGTCTGTTCCCCCGTCTCTTAACTTTGCTTCACTTAATCATGAGAAAAAAGGTGATTATGGTACAAAAGTTTTTCAGCTGCGTTATCATGTTTATGTAAGTTGATCATATCCTTGAGTGTCATGTTTTACTTTCCACTTCCTATCTTTGTCTTTTTTCTTCACTTGCTTTCCTTTTGTTGCTTCCATTTTACATTTTGGAGTTTGGATGTGGGATTTTGGACATCAAGTTATCATTAAAGCTCGCTTTTTGTTCTTTTACCGCCCTGACTCTGTGTGTCTTGCCTTTGGAAACCCTTTTTCATAAACTCTACCAATAAGGACCAACTTCTAGTTATAAAATACCATTTACAGCTGGGTTGCACCACTTTGTGAGCTGTTTTGTAACCTTATTAAAGGGGAGGCACCATTTTTAATGCACTGGTTAATTATAACATTTTAGGCCATTTTGCTTCCATAACATCCTATTTCAGTCTCATAGTAATATAGAATTAAGTGTTTATTTTAGTTCAGATTTCTGTTCTGTAGATTTATGCAAATAAGTGCATATTTATTCTAATGGCCTCATTTTCTTATTCAAAGATTAAATATCAGAAAAACTTACAATACATGTCGATTGTCAGTGATTAACAAGTTTCATGGTCATATCTGTGAGATAGAAATGTTACCTATTCACCTGTAGTGCCTCTCGATAAAAACAAATTCAATAAGGATAAAGATATTTGAAATCCTTTTCTGGCTTAAAGTATTATAAAACTTTCGTGTAAAGAAAATCAAACTGCGTCCACCAGTTAAGTTTTATGAAGGTTATTTTTTCACCACATTCCATCCGTCTCTCCGAGCTACAGCAGAAATATAAAAAGGGAAATTAAAGCTGCTGTCGTGGTTTGGTTTTTAGTTTCCTAATTTCCCGTTTTATGTTATAGTTCAGTCCTCCTGTTTCATGTTATCTTTTCACTTCCTCTCTTCTTCCTTTTCCCGCCTTTTTATCTGTACACCTGTGTCTCAGTAGTTAATCACTCCCTGTATATTTAAGCTTGTGTTTTCGCCCCACTCTGTTGGTTTCGTCTGTTCTCGCCGCCGCGTCACTCCTGTTGCCTTCTTCTTTTCATCCTTGGTCTCCAGCGATCCTTTGTCTCTGTTCTGCATGTGTTCCCCTTGGACTTACGGTTTGTTCTCCGGTTTTGTTTCACTGTTCAGTTGTCTGTTGTCTTCATTTCCAGCCTTTTTGTGGCCTGCCTCTTTGTTTATCACATTTTGGATTATTGGACTGTGGTTTTCAGCTTTCATTAAAGCTCGCTTTTTGTTGTGAGCCTCCCGGCCTCCGTGTCTGCATTTGGGTCCTGTTATTGTCAATCTGGCAGCAGCAGCAGCCCTTGCAACCCCTCGTTGCTGAACACTGACTGTTCGACACACCTCTGAATTTTCATGCCTGACCAATCGCCAAGTAAAACTCACGCTTTCATGACAAAGTTGTTAGAATTACCCTGACAAAATTTGAAGTGGGGTTAAAGCTGTATGATACGTTCTTAAAGTAAAACACCTGTAAAAGGCCGAAAATCAACAGTAAATTCAAAATGGCTGACATCCTGTTCTGTAAAGGTCATGGCACCAAGAGGCTTTTTTGAAGATCTAGGTGTGATACACGTATGTGGCGAATTTCATACATCTACATGAAACTAGCCGCTGGAGTTGCTATTTAAGGGGCGCTAGCGAGCCATTTTGCCCCGCCCAACACCAAAAAGCATAAAATATCAACGTTTTCACCACGTCTGGTGGTTTTTGCAATGTTTTGTGAGTTTTTTGTGCACTAGCTTAGCTTAGCATAGCATAAAAAAAGCAGAAACAGTTGTTAAGTTGTCACTTTAAATGAGTGGAAAGGTATTGGTTGGAGGGAGCTAGGCTAGCTGTTTCCTTCTACTTCCAGATATAATGCTAACGTAAGCTAAGATAGCCTCCTCCTGCTTCCAGCACAATAATTAGCTCAATAATTGAGTCGTGTCAATCTTCTGATTCAACTGTAGCCCTCTCATTCAACTCTGTTTTAGAAGTTTCATTGACAACACTGTGACACTTAGTCTTCAGTAGCAGAACGCTGTGTTTCTGAATCAGTCCAGTAAATACTGGCTGTAAGAGAAATGAACCACGGCTTATATCCTCCTATAATGTTGAAAGATCATTTCTGAAAAGCCAAATTATATCTAAAAAACAGAAGCCACCTCATTATGCTTTTTTTTCACACATTTATACCTGTTTCTGGTGACAGGAGCTTGTGCTTTACAGGCGGATGTGAGCTTAATTTACACCTGAACCCAGGTGTTAATGCCTCCTTCTGTCTTTCTTCAAACTGCATGAAGTGGCATCAGTTTTGATAAGTAGCAAAAAAAAATTAGAATCAAAGTTCAGAATCTATCCGATTTACTTGAGAAGCTGCTTCATCACCTCTGACTGGATTACTTCACCTGACTCTCCATCTGTTCCTCTCGCTTACTCCGCGTTCTCACTCATGAATAATGGCAAACACGCTTTAGTGCAAACACGGCGCGCTGTTGTGCCACTAATGCTCCGGATCCCTGTGTGAAATCATCAAATTGGCATATTGTAAAATCGGGATAAAATGCTCCAAATAAAAACACTTGAGAAGAAAATGGCACGCTTGCATTTTCGCAGCTCTGGAGCAATTCTTTCAATCAATGCAAAGTAATGAGCTGTATTACCATAAAACAAGAGCCATTTGCAAAACGGAGTGTCTGCCAGATTTTTGGGGGTAAACTCAGCTTGATTTCATGAAAATGAAGGCGCTGCATGAATACGTACTTAATCAAGGCGAAAACATGCGACATATTATATGATGAGATGGTGGATGTGAGTGCACAGAGGTCTCGGAGATTGTCTCAGATATGCAGCAGTGTTGCTGGAATGTTTGTTTGCTCGTGTTTCAATTCAGTCTCCTTTATTTGGCACACTAACTGATTCAGTGCCGCTTGAATGAACATTGCAGCTTTTTTTGCACCTACGTTTGAGTGTGAAAGTTCGATCTCGACCTTGGAGTCATTTCTTAGCCTGAGTTTTGACCGCCTGCCTTTGCTTCTTTGGACTTTTCTCTCTCTATACTGGAATACTGGACTTTTTGGATTTCATATTTTTGTAGATGTCTTCATGAAAGCTTTTCTTAAAGCTTGAGGTTTTTTGTTTTCAATCTACCTGCCCATGTATCTGTATTTGGGTCCTCGCCATTTTGCTACTGTGACAAATCCATGGTTTGAGTCAAGGCAGCGGTGCATTTAATTTGGTCGCCTCGCACTATAACTTCCTGGAGAGACCCACAGTAAAGAAGGAGGACAAAAAAACATACCGTGAATAAAACTTTAAAGCACTGACCTGTCAATTTTTCCTGAGTCACTTCAGATTTCCATCAGCTGTGGTGGTTGTTTAACAATGAAGTCAACTCCCATGACACTACACGACTAAAATGAATGCCATTCTCTTCTCTGAACTGTAAATATGAAGCTAGTTAGCTTAGCATGAGCCTGACACTGTTGACAAATGACAAAAACTGAAGCTAGCAGCTTAGCCTGAGCCTAACTCTGTTGAAAAATGGCAAAATCGTAAGCTGGCATTTAGTTAGCAAGTGACAAAAACTGAAGCTAGCAGCTACTTAGCTTAGCATGAGTCTGACTTTGTTTAAAAATGACAAAATCTGAAGCTAGCAGCAAGTTAGCCTAGCATAAACCTGGCTCTGTTGACAAGTGACAAGCTCTGAAGCTAGCAGCTAGTTAGCTTAGCTTAGCAGATAGCTTACATATCAGTGTTCTTATGTAAATCTCAGCAAGAAAGTAAATAAGCATATTTCCCAAGTAAAAGCTAGGAAACAGACATTAAATTAAGATGGTTTTGCTGTGCTCTGGTTTAATTTTTGTGTTTTCTTGCCGTCCTTGAACTGGAATTACCTCAAAACCATTGAGATTATAACAGTAGAGACTGCTGAGCTACATATTCACACTCCTATTTTGTTTGTTGCAGCCTACAAACTTTTCTTGTACAAAAGTAAACTATTTTGAGTATGATAAACTTTAACTAGACTAGCTGAAATGAGAGGCTGCTTCCTTCATTGTAAATCTCAATTTTTAATTAGACATTTTTTTAAAAAAAGGTTGACGTTACTCATTATGTAACGCAAATGTGTTGTTTTGTTTGATTCACAGCGAGCTGGGATGATGGCAGGCAGCACTGCGAGGGAGAGATGCACACGCTACCTAGCTTTGAAAAGACTGGAAATCAGGTAATGATTTTAGTCACACGCTATCCGGGAAGCAACCTAAACCAAAACTGATATGGCGTCTTCGGATGCTGTTTGTGATTTTAAAAAAAAAAGTGGTGTGCAGAATAACCGGCTTTTATTCAAAGTCGCACAAAGAGGCAGCTGTTCTCTCTGCAGATTATGTAACTCACCCTGAGCATATGAAAGCAAATACGTACTCCACAAAGGAAATAAGTGAAAAGAAGAGAGGATTTACAGCAGAGCTGAACCCCGCCGCTGCTGTGACTCCTACATGCTGCATAATGCTGTCACTCGCTGCGCTCTGATGTGTTCTGCTGGGGCAAGCGAGGACACCTCCACCCCTAACTTGTGAAAATACACTGTCAAAACTCTCCTCCCGCAGCTAAATTTAGAGCACATTTTGCTTTTGTTGATGCTCGCTCTGTCTTCACAATCCGGCGTCTGGCTGTAAAGTTCTGTCACTACAGGTTCTGTGCGTGCCAGAATGCAACCGTACCATCCTCTCTGTAGATGCATGGCAAATGGGCTGCACTTAAATAGCACTTTTCCACCTAAATAGAACAAAGCGTTTCACAACGTCTGCCATTAATCCATTCATACACCAACTCTGTCTCCCGGTAATTACGTTTATGTGCAGGTAATTTGCTCTCCCGAGTGCGTTGTGATGAGAAATGTAATGGCGGCCTGGATTATGTTCACAGACAAGGGTTTTTTTTTCCATTAAAGGAAGCAGTTGGCTGCCCACCGCTACTCCAGGATGGGTTCAATGGGACAAAAAATTGTACACCTGTACAGTCCTTTACAATTCAATAGAAAAGCATCTTTCACTTAAATTCTACCTTTTGTACACTTTTTAGTTTTTTCCAGTGTCGTGATTAAAGCTACTGTAGAACATCATGTGAAGATGTTACTATTTTTTTTGCACCATTGAACTACCGATGAGCGGAATATTGTGCAGCCATCTGATTGTACTCTGGGAAGAAAAACGAGCCCAGTCGCCCATGAAGGACTGAAACTGACAAAATTAAGAATAAATAAATAAATAATATGCCATTAAATGCACCAAAAGTAGAATTTTATTAATAAAATGTGCCATAATTTGTGTTAGATTTTGACAGTTTATTCACTTTTCCATTGAATTTATTCATTTATTCATTTCTAAATTCATTTATTTCTGTATAGAGTGCTGCAAGGATGATGTAATTTTGTAGGCTGTTGGCATCGCCGTGGTTCCCACAACAAAATATATGTGGGATTTTTTATTTTTAGTTACTGCCGAATTTGACTAGAATATTAAGTCTAGAGTGGCTGAGTGTTCACGTTCAGCCTGATGACCTTTAGTGTGTTATTTTCATTTTGCATTTTCCCCCTATTCATCTCCACAAACGTATTTATTCTCACTTTATGCGTTTTTGCTTCATTATCACCTCTAAGCACCTCTGGATCTGATGCCATCAGCATCAACACCGTCGCTAACTGTGACCTCAATGCTAATTGAATTAACATCTCTATGACGGTGTCAAAAGACATCACATCCACACTGCGATCTTTCCTTAATCTTAATGAAGAGACGGCGGTAGGAAACATTACAACAAACACAATAATGATGCTTTAATAGCAACAATTATTTATTCCATGCCAAGAGGACATTTTGCAGGAAAACAGATGTAAGAAGTTTTACTGATTTATTGTTTCTGCATCAACATTGTGGAATTAGATTCTTTAAGTGTAAACATTCCCTTATTTAGCCGTTGAATATGTATTTTCTTGAAAACACTGTTAATAAACTGTCTGTGTACAGGATTAGTACATGTGCATCTACTGAGTTGACCACGTGTTCATGCTATATTTTAAGGATTTCATGTGAGACACAAACATGCAGGCTTTGAAAACCAACTGAGACAATAGAGAATAATTATCTTCCTGTCTACATGCTAAATAGACCACACTACACAGCACGAGGCGCTTGACAATACCTCTCATTCACCTATTCACAGACATCAGCTGCAGCGGTGCTGCCATGTAAGACGATGGCCAATTTCGGGGTTCAGTGTTTCTCTCAGGGACACACTGACAAGGACAACACTGAGCCACAAAGCCATCCTGTCAATCAATCATTTCTAGCCTGATTTATTGGATTTAAAGCACAATGGTGCAATATGGTATAAAAACACAATAGAGCCAAATGGCTTATTTCCAAAGTGGATCTCCAACAGAAACACACCAGTGTTGTGTTGTTTGTGCATCCTCACACATATTTACGTCGATTATTAGGCAGCGACCTCTTCTGGCTGTCGTAATTATGACTGGAGCAGTGAGTCAGTTAGCATGTAAAAAGCAATAGGGAACAGGCAGGCTTGACTTTCACCCAGGAGACTGCTGTTTGTGTCATCAGTGAAACCAAAAATCAGTGGTGAGTTATTTTAGTTTACGTCACATTCAAAACAAACGTTCTTATTTTTAACCTAGACCATGATCTTTTCATAAGCTTTACCGAATAGTTCTGGTGCCTAACCCCAGACGAGTAGTGTTGGTGTCTAACCCCAGTTAAGTAGTTTCGGTGCCTAAACCCAGCTGACTAGTGTTGGTGCCTAACCCCAGCTGAGTAGTTTTGGTGCCTAAACCCAGCCGAGTAGTGTTGGTGTCTAACCCCAGCCGAGTAGTGTTCGATGCCTAAACCCAGCCAAGTAGTGTTGGTGCCTAAACCCAGCTGACTAGTTTTGTGCCTAAACCCAGCTGACTAGTTTTGTGCCTAAACCCAGCTGACTAGTTTTGTGCCTAACCCCAGCTAGAGTAGTGTTCGGTGCCTAAACCCAACCGAGTAGTGTTGGTGTCTAACCCCAGCCGAGTAGTGTTGATGCCTAACCCCAGCCAAGTAGTGTTGGTGCCTAACCCCAGCTGACTAGTTTCGGTGCCTAACCCCAGTTGAGTAGTTTCGGTGCCTAAACCCAGCTGACTAGTGTTGGTGCCTAACCCCAGTTGAGTAGTTTTGATGCCTAACCCCAGCCGAGTAGTGTTGGTGCCTAAACCCAGCTGAGTAGTTTCGGTGCCTAAACCCAGCTGACTAGTTTCGGTGCCTAAACCCAGCTGACTAGTTTTGGTGCCTAAACCCAGCCGACTAGTGTTGGTGCCTAAACCCAGCCGAGTAGTGTTGGTGCCTAACCCCAGTTGAGTAGTTTTGATGCCTAACCCCAGCCGAGTAGTGTTGGTGCCTAACCCCAGCCGAGCAGTGTTGGTGCTTCAACCCAGCCGAGCAGTGTTGGTGCTTCAACCCAGCCGAGCAGTGTTGGTGCCTAAACCCAGCCGAGCAGTGTTGGTGCCTAAACCCAGCTGACTAGTTTCGTGCCTAAACCCAGCTGACTAGTTTTCGTGCCTAAACCCAGCTGACTAGTTTCGGTGCCTAAACCCAGACCACTAGTTTTTGTGCCTGAACAACCGTTTCGCAATGTCAATAACAGTCCAAAAATCATATCATAATACATGAAATGTGTGTCGGCTACGCTATTTTAAAAGTCTAACTTGACTTTGCAAAAAGCTTTTGTGCTTAAACAGAGACTGTGGAGTAGATTGGGGACAGTGGCGACGGAGTGTTTGGTCCACCAGTCATGCTCAGTCTACATAACTTTCTGGAAAAGTACATGAATATTGATTTCATGAGAGTTATCTGACTTGAGGTGACTGACCTTTATTAAGCCAAAAGCTTCACACACACTGACAGCCAGTGGGAACAGGTGTGAGAGGAGAGAGGACAAACACGCAACCAGCTTTGACACCGTCAGTCTGAAATCCTTGAAAGCAACACAATCAGCTTTCACAGTTTCAAACAGACGTCGCTGCCATTATTGTTTGACCTGCCCCTTCTATGTCGACAGGTCAGCCTTGTTGAAGCCCTCTCCTTCATTTCCTGTAAGACTTTACTGAAAGGTCCATCGGATGTGTTATCCTAAGAATTGTCACTGCTTGTGTGCAGACGGAAATAAATGGCGCTGACAGGTTTAAAGAAAATCTCTGAGGACAAGTGGAAAAATGACAATGACATGCTTAGCAGGCAGTCGAAATTAGAGAATTATGATAAACCTGTCAAACAGCAATGCACAGACAACATTGACTGTGAAAATGATTATACGGGGGTGTTTTACTTTGAAGTGGAGAAGAGAAAGCGTCTGAATAACATAAAGCAAAAAACACTGGGGTGATGCAACACGAGCCCATCTTGCAAGCGTGTTAAAAACAAAGGCAAGGAAATGAGAGCGAGGATCTGGAGTGCTGCTGCCAACTCCTCCAGTGTGCTTACACTCAGCCTACAAATAGTTTACTCACCACATATAACATTGGTTTGACAGATGATTATTTCGATATGATTAACCCTGTCAGAAGTGATTTCTCCTCCACTCAGTTTCACGTTGCCCGTCTTGAACATAGAAATGAAGGCAAACGAACATTTTCTATTAACTCCTGTCTTCGTAAAATGTTTTGCATGTTCGCTGTAATGGACAATTTGAGTGAGTCAGCGTACATGTATTAGACATTTTGGGGAAATATGCTTGATTGCTTGCATACGGCTCATCACTTCCCCGAGTTTAGATTTGGTTCTTCCTGCTGCGGTGTGTTCATGTGTGTCAAGTTGGAATGTGGGAGCTACGTGGACGCCAAGAAGTTGTTTTGCATTCTACCACTCAGTTTTGACTGATCACGGGGCAATCACGCAAATTTTCCCAGTCGGAAAAACATTTTCCAAGTATTCCTACACCACACAAACTCACAATATAGCCAGGAGTTACTGAGCTTATTTTAGCATTAAGATTGGAAATTGGTGTTTACAGCAGGCAGTAACGTAGGTAACTGTACTTACGTTGGCTCAACTTCATTTACTTGTGTAATTTTTTTCAACATTAGAATTAGTTGGATCAACCCTATTAAATTAAGTCATTCCCAATAATCGGAAATCAGTTGAATCAGACCTAATACATTAAGTTGGACAAACAGAATTGCCAATCTTGTGGAAATACTTTCCATAATTTTTGAGAAGTTCATTCAAATGGTCATTTCTTTCACCCCTTTTGTAGGCGGATTGTGACAGTTGTTATGCTAAGCTAAGATAGCCAGCTGTTGGCAGGATCTTCACATGAAGTGATCTTCCGTCACTTCAGTTCCAAAACTTGACATTTATTGGTCAAATACAATCTAGTTAATCACTTACATCAATGTATTTTCTTTGCTGAGACCAATAAATACTGTATGATGTCCACCAAAAGTATTTATTTGATGTTCTGGACTGTTATATTGGCGCTGCAGTCTAACTTGTTTCAGGTATGATGGCTTCAACTACTATATACAGGAAAAGTTTGAAAAAGGTCACGTAAACCAAACATAAACCGGCCAACATGAGCCTCTGTGCCCTCCGAGGTGTCCCCCAAATGCTAATATCCCCCTCCCTTCAGCCAGATCAAATAACTGTATGCCCTTCCCCTTTTGTGCTGCCCTTTACTTGGTCCCAACAGAGAGATAAAGTGAGCATACATATATTCAATATTTACCAAGGTTAATCACCGCGGATTACGTTTTCTGAACGCTATTCACCAAATTTGCTGGTGCCACAAACAAATATCCGAGATTTAAGATCCAAACTCTGACATTGCTTCCATGTTGTGATGTGTGAAGTCGACTCTGCTTATCAGCCGGATGGGCCAAGTCTTGTAAGCAGCCAGCTGGTGCCTCGGAGATGCCCAAAACTATCTCAGCCAACCGGGTTTCTTTGCCATCGCCCGCTAGAGCCAAGACACACATCTGATGACGACGGCCCACACATCGAAACGAAGAGAGGAAGATCGACAGAAAATTAAATTGTACATTAATGTGATTTTTGAATTGTGTTCTGTCTGTTTATCCTATTTTCTGTCACTATTTGTTTGTACAGTAGATTAATTTATTGTGTGAATAATCTCAGGCGTGATCTCAGAGGAACATATCGAATCCAGATTTTATGCAACCAAAGCCTGGTTTGGCTCAAAAGTGAGCACATTAAACCCACATTTAAATTGCAGGCGTTATGAGGAATCAGATATAAGCCCCAGAGCACGCTGAGAATTTTTTCTAAGCTGTGTTCTATGGGATTCAAAACAAGACCGTGTAATCGCTTGGGCTGTTTGGCAACATGCAACATTTATTCAGTAGAATAAATGAAAATTTCTGCAAAGTACAAGATATGCTGAAACTTTGTGTTTCTTCAGGTTGTGACAACACTGTGTGCACAGTCTGGTTAGGTTTAGACACAAGAGCCACTTGGCTGGGGTTAGGAAAAGATCATGTTTTTGCTTAAAATACTTCTTTTGGTTGCCACAAACACAGCTGGAGATGCCCCGACTTCTTGCCAAAAAGTTCTGCAAATACAGCTGGAAATTGTGTCGAGGTATACGCTTACAAACGCTGAAATACCGTGATTGCTCATCAAAAATATCCAGTGGTTTTGAGCTTACAAAGTTGCTGTGCCATGGTCGCTTGTCAAAAATATCCAGTGGTATGACACTTACAAATATTGAAACATCATGGCCGCTCATCAAAACTAACCAATGGTGTCATGCTTATGAAAGTTGAAACACTGTGGTCCCTCATTAAAAATTACCCAGTGGCTTCACACTCACGACAACCACTGTTTATAAAGGTTGAAACGCAGTCTCAAACAGTGGTCACTGGCTTGGCAGCCTGCTTGCCTGTAACCCCACCGCCATCCCATCAATCCCCTGATATGAACGTCAGGTGAATGTGATGACACGTATTGTAGAAATGTCAATATTGTACATAGTCTATGACACGTACATATTTCAGCATATCAGTGGTTTGCAGGAACATTAACTGCAAACATTTCATCCTGGCAACCGGGCAGCATCACAAGCCTTACATATAAATAATGTTTGGTTGTTTTTTTTTACCAGATATTATGCGCCCAATTATCTCAAACCCATGACTCAGTTTCTTTCTATTTTCCCCAAGGGTTGCCAAAATCTTATGTATTTTTAATGAGACTTCTGAGTTATGACCTTCTTATTTGGCTGTCACTGGGCATACACACTTTTAAAACATAATGAAAAATGAAATCGCCTCAACCAAATGTATTCATTTATAAAATTCGTTTATAGCATTTTAGTCAGCTTTTTTAAAATTCAAACTGCTAAAGGCCTTTTGTCTATAAAAATTGTACCAGATGAGGCCTAAGGTGTTGGTAAAGTGTTTGTTTGCATGCCTCCAATTTAAAAGAAAATGTTTTATAATTGTTCCTGGAGTTCAAGTCCAATTTCAACCAATAAAAACAGACAAACAAGAGAGCAGAACTTTATATTTCCCTCAGGTTATCACCCAAATGAGCACATAAGGAGATCTGGTACTTTTATCGCCAATAAACGGCTGAATGACCCAGGTTGCATTGAGCACATGTGACTTCATTGCCCCGAGCTGAGCCTCCCAGGAAAAACTCTGCATTAAAGGCATTTCAAGCAACAGTATGCATTTTCCACCACAACATTCAATTTCTTAAGGTAGGTGTTACAGTTTGAGCAAAGTAATATATTATTTAACACTGCACAGGATTGTGAGCGATTTCTTCAACACCTGCGGTGTGAATCTGTTTCGTCTTGTCAACACATTCATTAAAAACATTCCCTTATATCACTCAGAATAGAAAATGCTGCAAATTGGTAGTGTCATGGTAATTTTCAGAAGTTGCATCATCTGATCCAACAGCGAGAAATCGCAGTCCCTTTCGAAGTAATCACTCAAATCAGCAGCTTGTAGTCAGTGGACTGTTATTAATAACTGCACAACGCTGTGCTTTGTATCCACTGACACCAGTAGAGAAATGTTCTTTATGTGTGCCCGCCTCCACAGAGAGGTCAGAGGTCACAGTCAGCTTGTTGGCACTCAAGGACACTAGCAGAGCAGATAAGAGCTCATACAGAAGCCTGAAGCTGTGGCTGAAAGTCAGCCTGCTGTTCTTCAGCCAAAACTGTGTGTAATTTATCATCGCAACGGAGCCATGATGTGCACAAATACTGCAAGTGTTCTGAAAGAACCAATGGGCTTCTGTCATCATTGTGTTGGTGTTGTACCTTGAACATCATAATTAATGTTGCTGAAGGACTCTTGGTGAGGACATCAGGGTTTGTATCCTGTCTGAAAAATGTTGTTGTACTGTTGACTTACTACTTTAAGTCAATAGTTTACTTCACTTTTCTGTTGCTGCTGGTTAGGTCTCAGAACAAAAATACTTGGTAAGGTTTAGGGGACAAAAATGCTTGATACAGTTTAGGGAATAACAAAATACTTGGTTGGGTTTCACAGCAAAGATACTTGGTTAGGTTTAGGGAACAAAACTACTATTAAGGTTTAGGGAACAAAATACTTTGTAAGGTTTAGGGAACAAACATACTTGGTAAGGTTTAGGGAACAGAAATACTTGGTAAGGTTTAGGGAACAGAAATACTTGGTAAGGTTTAGGGAACAAACATACATGGTAAGGTTTAGGGAACAGAAATACTTGGTAACGTTTAGGGAACAAAAAGAGTTTGTTATGTTCCAGGAACAAACATACTTTGTAAGGTTTAAGGAACATAAATACTTGGAAGATAGCATCGTCCTGGCTTTCTTGTCAAAAGGATTTTCCTATTGGTTTTTCAATAATAGAAAAAATAAGCTCCGTGGCAAACACAAGTTTATGATACTTACACGTTTAGTTCAGCCAGATCAGGGATTAGTCCATTCAGGGATAGAGGGGATGATGCCAACCCCTGTTATATGCCACTTCGGTAAGTCCGATTCTTGTTATCCCCCTTGGATTCAGTATCATTCTGTCTTCCCTACTCTCTTTTCCATCTCAACTCTCTCGCCGTGGACTTTGATAAAAACTAAACACCACTATTTTCGGTCATCAAACACTCAAATGGAAAAGTAATTGTGTGTAAAGTGCGCACCATTCCATTCATGTAATAAAAGCATTGGGGATGCAGTTTGGAGGCCAACAATCTAAATCGAATCTCGTAGTCTCCCCTTAAACGTTTTTCTCGCAGGCTTTACTCTCCGTGGAGCAGTTGATACAGATCAGACAGAATTGGAGAGGATAAAGTTCAGCAATGAGGAGGGGTTTTTTTTCCCCTCTCATCTGCAGTTGATGGTGATTCTCTCATACATGGTTGGCTGCCATTTACAGGGCCTATTGCCAATAATGTCTATCCCTTTCACTGATGGGGAAGCAGGTATAGTTAGCAAGAAATACTCCAAGGAGTTTAATCTTTACTGTGAAATGCGAGACATGCAAACTAAATTTTCTTTTAAGTCTAATGCCAGGTTGAGGTAATTTCCTTTCATTCATCTCTTAAGATATGCAAGCAGGAATACATATGAATAACTGCAGCTGTATGAAAAAGCAGAGATTATTGCATAATTTCATCCATAACTCACTTTGACTGACAGTATCATACTGTCACATCAGATCAAATACAGAATGTGCGACTGAATTAAAAGGGACAGCAGCAAATGGAGGATACTTAAAGGCATTTGCCTCCTCCCCTCGCCCACTCCAGAGTCAGAAGGTGATGGGGAGTATCATACAGGGAGGACTGAATAGGTTATCCAGAGCCTCTGTATGAAGTGAATGAGCAACATTACTGGTTGGAAAGTCAATCAAACAACTGAAAAGCGATGCAGAACATCCAAAGAGATAAAAGTACCCCCAAAAACAAGCACAGAAACGCAAAACAACCGCAACGAGACTTCAAAGAGATGCAAAATGACTACAAAGGGAAGCAAAACAACTACAAAAAGGCGCGAAACAACCACAAAGAGACGCAAAACGACAACAAAGAGCAAAAAACAACCACAAAGAAGAGACACAAATCAACTACAAAGAGATGCAAGTCAACCACAAAGAGATGTAAAACTACACAAAGGCGTAAAACAAACATTCATAGGTGCCAAAAATATAAAGAGACACAAAACAACAACAAAGAGGCACTAAACAGACAATAAGAGAGACAATACAACCACAAAGTTAAAGAAAATGACCAGAAAAAGATGCACAACAACTACAAAGGGAAGCAAAACAGCCACAATGGAACAAAGTGGTATTATGAGACAAGACGTCTCTGAGGTAACGCTGTCATTTCTTCACATTCTGTTGATAATTCTAGTTCATTTCTGTGAATGATTCAAACAAACTGCCTCTTTCACACTTTCTTATAATTGTGCTCCAGTCTGACTCCCCTTTCAAAGGGTTCGAGACCCTCCCCTGGTCTTGAGGTGGGAAAACACTTAATGCAAGGCTGCCTCCACTTCTCCAGGTAAGGTCATGTCCTTCTGGCTTTCAAGCTGAGAGACGATGATTCATTTTCTGTACTTTGACCCGCCCTATTATACATGCTTAACCTTTCATCTTCTTCTGAAAAAAACAAATCTATCAAAAAGCCCTCACAGGAGAGCACATTTATATCGTCTTTAGCGGTTCTCATTTGGACCTGATGTCTTTGTTGTGAAATAAATGTCACACTTAAAGAAGCACGCGCGAGAAAATCATGATCATTAATTCAAAACATCAAATCCTGGGTGACACATCGTCCGTTCTATCCGCTTTAACACTCGGAGTGTCTGTCACAAATGGAAACGGACTCGCCGAAGACGGAGAGTTGCTTCCTATTAGCGTCCCCCCGCTTAGCGCTCTGGTTTTAGCTCTGAAGCAATGATCCATGACACAAATGATTAATGAGAGCGTGACATGTAATGTTTTATATTGCTGCAATGAAACTTTTATAAATGTCACCAAAAAAGAGGACAGCAGGATTGCGAGACAGAGCGGTGCTATTCATAGACGTAGATACTAGACCGAGCGCTGTGATTGGGTGCATCAGGGCCATTTATTAATGAGAGACGGATATAATACACAGTGCAATGTTATGTGAAGGGCCAGTGCGAGTAGCGGGATATTAAGAGTCGCTCGCAGGGTCAAATATACAACGTCAACATGTTAAAAATTTCAATTGAAAAACAGAGGCAACATTTGCACTCGCTCAGTCGGGCCTGATTTGAATGTGAGGGCAGCCAAAGCTAAGCGGTTGTCACAAGAAAAAGCGGGTGGTGGGTGGGAAAAAGGGGGCAGAGGTGTCGGCTCAGCAAAAGCTAAGATGTGTCAAGGTCACCCGGCTGCTTCGACATAATGTGTGTGGCCAGTAAACACTTATCCTGACAAATGGAGAGCAGAGGTGCCAACAGTGGAGCGCAGCAGACTGCATGGCCTATCAGCCATTTTATGACTGCAATTTAGGGCATTAAAGCTACATTACACTAAATTATTAAGCTGATTACATTGCAAACTATTTTGTCAGTCAGTTTTTTTATTAGCAGAAATGGAATCTGACATAAAAATACAACATATGTTTGCCAAAGTTAACAGTTTAGGTTATTTCACACGAGAGTTTTTGGTATTTCTGTGCCTGTCTCTCAGTTTGATGTCATGTGTTATCCATGGCCTTTGAAACAAAATGTGATGACATCTGATCGAACCACACGAGCACAGTTCTGATAATTCAGGTTGTCTGTTTTTAGCTCCTGACTCCTACAGGAAGGGTTTTATTTTTAACATGCTCATTAAATATTTAATACTTAAGAATCCTGCATTAAAATGTCTACAAACAACTAGACCTTTGTTATATATTTTGTTGAATTTAGGGATGTAGCGATCCATTGATCTAGATTAATACATCTATTTATACATCAATAATATGATACCATCTTTAGGTCACGCCTTTATTTTGAAATTCAACCATGCTGTTCTGTTAGGAGACGCAGTGACCGACAGGAAAACTACAAATAAATATGTGTAATCTGTTAAACTACAAGCAGAGGGAAAGTCTGCTAGCCGCTAGGCTAATTTATGCAATGTAAAATGCCATAGGCTAAAACTAATAATAGTGATTAACCTGAGCAGAAAAACATTTGTCTGCTTGATAGTTGTTATTGAACTGTATCTTATATTTTCTTGTTGTAGAGCCATGTTTTATGTGTTAGTGAAGTCAGTTCAAAGTCTTGAAAGTCAAATTTTGCTCACCTGTTGCTTTTTACCAGGATCAGGTCTAAACTTAACTTGAATAAAGCTTCAAAACATGACCTTCTCCATGAACATTTGCGCCTGCGTCATGTCGACAATGGCGGCTGTTTCATGGTGTGTTCACCACCAGCGAAGCGAGTTCGGCTGCCGGTCATTCACATTACTGAAGCTCTAAACCGACAAATCACTTTGCTGTACATTAGCCCATAAACTAGCAAGCAACGGCGTGAAACGAGGGTATGTGTCAGTGTTTTTAACTTCAGGTCAACTCTCACTGTACTCAGCACTCACCAGAGACGCCGATCTCTCTCCATTTCCCCCTTTCCTCTCTTCTACGTTCATTGAAAAAGAAAAACTTCACAAAGTGATTCTGAATGTTTTCTTAAAGTCCATTTAGGATGCTGACTCATAATCTATGACATCAGACAGCATTCAGTGTGGAAAACATAAATCTGGGCTGACAGCTTGAATACCTGCTATATTTATGTCATTTACCCGTAAAGATGCTAATCTTTTTTCACGGCACGCAAAAACTGAATCCACATTCTCTGAGCTGAAAAAGTGTTAAATGGGAGCTGATGAGTCACAGATCGTCTTTGTGAATGCCGAGTCTGAGCTCCTCGATCCAAATGAGCTTTCTTTAATTATGCTGCTTCCAGTTTTTTGATTTTTTTTTACCAGAACATGTGCTCACAGCCCTGTAAAAAATCTCCTCAGGCGAATTCACTGTATCCACAAAAGTTGGTCTGCCTTCCTCTGACAGCGCAGAAGAGCAGCTCCAGTTTCTTCCTTTTGATGATTTCTTGGCTCTGGCGCCCGTGTTTGCAAATCTAGGCTAAAGTTACAAAAATAACACATTTAATTCTGCTATAGATGGATTTCCTTTCACTCCCATAGGTTCTGAAATAAATGCATAAGGGCATTTATTTTGATTCAAATGTGCGAGAGCTGATTTATTTTTTACGGCAGCGGCTCCGAGTATCTGCTCGACTCTTTACCTGCTGTTTTCTTGTGGCCGTTTATCTCCCGGCCAACGTTGTATTTCTGAATTTAAAAAGATGACCCTCAAGCCGTTTATCACTTAACATTTCAAAGAATGGAGACACTTCAAGTGCCTTCGCCTCGTCCAGCAAAGTTGTTCAAATGTGTAGCTTAAGTGTCCTCGGGCAAGACACCAAATCCATCTCTGCGAGACCCTGACTAACCTCTCCCTCCACCTGCCCACACACTGCGGGTCACAACAGGTAATGAAAATGTATTTGCATACTGTCACCGTTTCCAAACTGTCCGGCCAATTCCCCCAGTTTACCGGGCTGTTGGTTCTCCTCTTGTTAGTGTAAACAACGGCACTTGTTTGTGCCAAGTTATTCAATCTGCCCGGCTCAAATTATTTATAATTAGCGTGTCATTTGTGCCCCGGGTCACGGCGACACTGGTAATTATAAACCTCATTTTGCAGGAAGTATCATCCAAACATCTCCACGCGAGCGGCTGAGAGCGAGGCGGTAAAAGCTCTCTCTGGAGGCACGGCAATGTGATTTGGGCTTTGTTTGGTTTTCGCCCCCTTCGTTCATTTCTTGTCTGTTTTGAAGAATTTATTCACACGCACAAAAAAATAAAAAGCAGCTTGGTGAAACAGACTATTAGGAGGAGAATGAAAACAAAACTGCTGACACCTCAATCACCTAAACTGTTGCCAGATAATGAGAGGGCACACACTAATCCAGGTTCATGGTTAAAACCACAGAATCAGTGGACATATTCAAAAGGAAAGTATTTTAGCGGTACCTCTGCACAGTGGTGCATTGTCATTGTTGCTATGCTAGTGTTAGCTTTTGACTCAATGTCAGCAGGTATAACGTTTACCCTATTCATGATCTGAGTTTAGCATGTAAGCTGGCTAATATGTCAACAATAACGTTGTTAACATGCAGGTTTATGGCAGATTTAATGTTTACCGTGTTTACATGCTAACCTGCTAGCAATAACAATCCAAACAATCTGATTCTCACTCTGTTTAGCAAATATAATATTGAGTCATTAGCTTAGTTAAGCCTGTTATCCTGCTAATGTGTGACAATAACCATGTTAGCATGTAGCCTATATGTTTAGCATTAAACATGCTAAACATATAGGCTGTTTGTATAATAATATCATGTTCATCAACTTAGTATTGCCGGTTAAAATACAAAAATGATCAACAGACGTCAGGTTAGCGATAGTCTGCTAGCATTCTGACGGCTTGAAAGTGACCTTCGGTGGTACTTAATAGAAAAAATTATGTAATAGTTGTTGGGAAATTTCAGTCTGGACCACAGTGTCCAAAAAGTGCCATATGCCGTACGTTCCTAAAATCACTGCCGTGTTTAGAAGATCCTATCCAATAACGTCATTAACGTGCTGGTTTATGGCAGATTTAATGTTTACCATGTTTACATGCTAACCTGCTAGCAATAACAATCCAAAACACTCTGATTCTCACTCTGTTTAGCAAATATAATATTGAGTCATTAGCTTAGTTAAGCCTGTTATCCTGCTAATGTGTGACAATAACCATGTTAGCATGTAGCCTATATGTTTAGCATTAAACATGCTAAACATATAGGCTGTTTGTATAATAATATCATGTTCATCAACTTAGTATTGCCGGTTAAAATACAAAAATGATCAACAGACGTCAGGTTAGCGATAGTCTGCTAGCATTCTGACGGCTTGAAAGTGACCTTTGGTGACACAGCTAGTTGTTAGGAAATAGTTGAACAGTCTGGACCACAGTGTCCAAAAAGTGCCATATGCCGTACGTTCCTAAAATCACTGCCGTGTTTAGAAGATCCTCCGAGGTGCCGACGGGGTGTCACCAGCCTGGACAGACGAGACACAGTCCATTACATATTCATGCATAAACAACATTTCTGGCAGCTTTTGCTCAGCAAGATACTTCACATCAGGCGTACAGAGGCATAATGCGACTCCCCCGCAAAGACAGCGTTACTCCCAGCTTGTGTGAGCCAAATTTAGTTTAGAAATGACTCAAGGAGTCTGACGTGGAGCAAACACTCTCGCTTTGTGAAAGATTTAATTATGGGTGCATGAAAATAATTCAATTTCAGTAAAACCTCTGGAAAAACATTTAATTTCCCCCCTTTAGGGTGCAAACGACCGGGCTAAACGCGACTGCCTGTCACCGGCACTTTCTAATGTGAGAGTGAGAAAACAGAGTGCGCTGCTCTGGTATCACACTGCAGAAATTAAACACTCATTTTCTTTGATGATATGGAATGAATGGATGGAAAGCAGAGTTGGCCTTTTTCTTTTTTCTTTTTCCCATCATTCTCGGCTGTGTAAGCAGTGTGGTCTCGCCCACACCAACTAACACCGCCTAAATAATTCAGAGACCTGGGCCCCTGAAACTGAGCTAAAATATTAATGAAATAACACAAGTTTTCTGAATTCAAGCAATTAGCTGGAGCCCTATCATCTCTCCAGAGTGGCTCACACAGTGGGAGGTTGAATCTAACCAGTCGGGGCGTTGTGAGATGTTTAGAAGCCGGTGCGGTGGTGTGATTCATCGCCTGACTGAAAAGCCAGCTCCTGGTTTGCTTTAGCTTATTGTTGGTTAAAAATCAGCTGTTTATCGCAGTCGGTGCCGCCACAAAAGCACTTGCGAGAAAAGAGAGAGGTCCCCGTGAACCGCTGCAGGGACACGTCCATTGCTCAGACGGCAATAATAAAGGTTTGCCTTGAGTTTCTGTGACCAAGGTTTGAGTCTCAGCTCCTGTAAATACGTTTTCAACTGTGTTTTTATTAAATCATAACCGACATCTGACCCTAACTCCAACATTCAGTTCATCACGTGCCCAATGTGAATGCCAACCGTAGCTAAAGTTTTACTTTCTGAAAGTCAGCTCAGACTGTTTAAAAGTTCCTATTTTGGGCCCAACTTTTTTGTGGACACAAGGAGACACTGACTCTCGTGGGTCATATGCATTAAATACATATTATTAAGAAGCAAAAGACCAGCAGACTTACTCACAGATGCTTGTTAAACGGCGTAAAAGTTTGCTAGCTTGAGCTGACATTAGCCACTCTGAGCTACTGGTCGTACAACGCTTCAGCAGCAAAATGTAGTTTTCTTCTTTCAAAAGTTAAACCAAAAGGCCAAAACTCACAAGCCTCCATGAGCCACAACGCAAACATGTGACTCTGGTGAACTGTGATCGTCGGTGGGTGGGTGTGCGGTTGACTCTCAGAGTCTGGACAGAGCTCGCACGGCCCTGCCGACATCCAAAGTTGAAGCGGCGCGTGCAGCACCGTTCTTGTTTTGCTTCAGCCGGCGCGCTGTGAATGATGTAGGAGTTTGCTGCCTCCGCGTCGATAAATGTTGAATCAAAGTTCGGCGCCCTCGCTGGGTCTCCCTGTGCGGTGTGCGGTGCTCTGACAGATCGATCGACGAGTTGCTAACTCTGACCTCTGGACCGTCAATTGTCTCCCAAGTAAAATGATTTTAAGGAGAGTTAATTTGAGGTGCAAGGGGGCCTGTTTTCATTGTCTGTACACAGTCCCTTGAGTATCCTTTCAAATATGCATTCAGCAGGGTTGAAATGTAGCAAAGGTAAAAAAAAAGGACGTATTGAACAGATGAGTTCTGAGGTTTTGCCCACAGGTCTCACCTGTGCTGCACACAACGGATCTTTTTTTAGCCGCGAGATTCAATTTGTCGACTTATGACAGCAGATTGTCCGATCTCTGTAACCGTGAGCGCAGATACAAAGGTAAGAGCTTCTCCCGCGTACACGGTCTCTGCTCGCCTGCCGCAGAGAACAGCAGCTCTCCGGATGTTTCGAGGCTCGCTGTCAGATCGCTCTCCAACAGCAGCCAGAGTTGGCACCGGCTTCACCCGAAGCCTCGATTCCACCACTTAGACCCGCCTGTGTTCATGGATGATCTGATTCTTGCCATGACAAAGGCCGGCGAGGTGTCAGCCAGGATGATTTATGACTGGCAGGTGGAACAAAAAGCGAGCAGCTAGGAATCACTTTTTTTTTTTTTTTAACGGCTGGCAAACTGTGACAGGCGTTTAGACAGTGTTGGAGGAGTTCAGTCTCGCCACGAGGGCCTTTTTAATGTTTTTTTCTTTTGACAAAAACTGCCAGTCAAGTAGGGGTCACCTTTTAGATCCCTCAAGAAGCCCACGGACTCCCCACAGGGCTGCGCAGCACCCAGGCCGTCCTCGGATCAGCTCCGAAATGTCGACTTGCAGCAGAAAAACACCGAGACTGGACCCCTCCTCGCGGCCCCCCACCGAACATGATTAAAAGTTAGTGAATCCGGAAATCCTCAAACCTACACTGGTAATGATTAACTCCCCTGAACATCAGTTGTTTCGTCGGTAAGCTGCCTTTTGCTGAGTCCTGGAAAACCTCGCTCAGGGCAGTGCCAGTCACTTTACAAGTGCTGATCCTCCTCCTCCTAAGCGGATTGGGGGGGGGATGTTTTGACGTTTCGCCAGCCTCGGTCAGTGATAAGGATGACCCGGTCGTCTCACAGCAGGCCTCCGCGCAGCGCTGTCTTTTCTGTGGCGAATGAGACAACACACTCTGTCCTCGGAGGACGCCCTTGCGGGGGAAACGACAGTGTCCTGTGACAGCGGTGAAAGAAAGAACGCGGAAACTGTTTCTTCACGGCGTGTTGTGATGCTCTTTCGGGTTGTTCCATCGTTGGAGCTTTTTTTTTACTATTTTTTTAAATGTCTCGGTCTCGGCTGATAAAAGATGAAAGAAGAAGTTAAGCCGGAGAGAAGCACAACGCGACAACGACGTCTGAGCGCAGGAAGCCGAGGTGAACCGCAGCATAACTAGACGCCGCTGACAGTTTTGTTCTTTCTCCTTCCTTTCCACTTTCATCTGCATTTACTAACTCGGAAAGTTCTGCAACCTACACAGTGTTTTGAGGTGTCACAAATTGCCAGCCTCGCTCCGACGTTGAAGATTTTGTACCCAGTTGGGCCGCAAATTGGTCCGGTTTACAAAGTCATTTACCGCCAGAATTAGCATGTGGAGCAAAAAAGCGAACACGGGGAAAATAAAATGAAATAAAAAATTAGGCGGTGTGGTCCGCGACGGGGAAATCAGAGAGCATGTTCCTCGGCGGGCTTTTAGATTTGATTTAATTCAAAAGCGGAGCAGAGAAAACAGAGGCTTTCAATGCTCAGCAGTACGTTCGGTGAGAAAGTGACACTAATAACGGCCCTGCGTCGAGACGTCTGTCAGCTCGGCATTCTCCTCAGCGAAATAAATTCTTTACAAAGGAACATGTCTCCTGCTTTTTTTGAACGCGGCCAGCACCATCTAATTTGTTAAATTTTCGCCGCTGAAAGGGTGCCAATTTGTGGCGCCGGGAGAGGAATTTTCAATTTAGCTGAAATCACCTTAAAAGTCGGCCTCAGACACATCAAACCCAGCTCTCTGAAGCCACCCAGCACACGGCGGAGACCACAAACAGGCTTGTAATGCAGATCATGGACGCACTACATGTTGTGCAGAGTGGTGTGCAAGTAACTTATTACATCTGACTTGATTTAAATTTAAATTAAAGCTTGTGTATCTCATTCTCAGAAGGTGAAATGTGCAATAATGTAACAACCGAGCTTTCTCCAGGATGTGGTTGAAAGCACAAAGCCTGTTAGGTTCGTAATGGAGCGTGAGGTAACTGATTAATTATATATCTCTATGTTCAATCTTTGCTCTCTTGAAAGGAAAGATGAATATTCAGCGCTATGTATAAAGAGTCTAAGCGATTTGAGGCATAATTGTAGTAAGTTGACCTTTTGAGATTTGATTTTATTCTTTTTGTCAGAGGATCAGCTTTCTGATTTTTTTTTTCTTTTGAGACACGACTGTATGAAGCTCTATAAATAATTCAAGCGATGGGTGAGGAAATTAAAAGATACAACCATGTTAGAGGTACAGATTTTGACCGTGATTATTGGCTATAAGTGAATCAGGGAATATTTAAAGGAATATTTTTTTTATTTTACTTTTATTGTCGAGAATTAGAGGAGAAGATTGATACCAGTTTGGAATCTGTACATTAAATATGAACATACAAAATCAAATTCACCCTCCAGATTCGCTTAATCTCACTAATTATTGAATGTAACACTCTTCTTTTCATTACAAATAGAGAAATCACCCAAAACAATGGAGCGAAAAGTCAAATCTTTGAAAAAACTTGGCACTTGCGGTCGAAAAAGGTACAAAAAAAAGACAAAGACAGGAAGTGGAAAGCCACACAAGGCACATGAGGATGATCCCTACAAAATAAAACAGGAATCATCTCAACTGAAAACCAAAACCATGACAAAGGGACTCTTTCTCCCTGAATTCTGACGATGTTAAAAGAATTGAAGGACCGGTGAGTAGGATTTCCTGACATCTAGTGGTGTGGTTACAGAATGCGACCAACTGATCACCCCTCGTCTCACCCTCCCCATACGGTGACTGCTAGAAAACCTGAGAAGCCGTTTCTAGAGCACGTCTGGTTTGTCTATCCTGGGCTACCGTAGAAAATGGCTCTGTCAAAATAACAGGCTCATTCTAAGGCAATGAGAAAAAAAAACATTTTGGTTTTAGGCGATTTTACACTAATGAAAACGTGATTATGAATATTCCATTTCTGCCCCTGAACCGGACCTCTAAGAATCAAAACACACATAAATGAACCTCAGGGGTGCAACGTTGTAAAAAAAAAAGTAATAATAATAATACATTCACTAATTTACTTCAGATTTTCAGCTCAGGGTGTTGTTCTCGGCAGCTCGGGGCTTCGGGGCTTCATGAAAATACACAAACATTTATTAAAAGAAAGAGAGAAAACACTCCTTCCGTGACCTAGAAATTGCATTCATGATTAAAAATCTGCATAAATACTCGCGCAGCGTTTCCCCCGCTGTGACTGGTGACTACAGTCAAGTTAACCTGATAAATGAGTTGGATTTCACAGAAAGCCCGTGTCCTTGGTGGGCGCGCGCTCCTGTTAGTCTTTCGCCGCGCTGATTGATAGTGGCGGATGCTAATTCCATGGCAAATGATGCTATTATTCAGGGGCTCAAATTGAATTACTTCATCCATTGGATCTGCTTAACATTTTCCCCATGGAGAGTTTAGCAACCAGTGTAATCTCCCCTACTTACTTACAAGTCCCGTTTGTCATGCCTAGTCTCTCTCCCTCTGTCTCTCTCCGGCCTGCTGGATGTTTTCATCGCAGCGTTGTTCTGTAAACTGGTGCGACAAAAAGGGTGTTCAGACGTAGGAGCTTGAGTTTTTGCGCAATTCAGGTCTTCTTTTTAATCCAAGGACGGCCGTGTGACCGTTTAGTCATTATCCCGCTTCAAACAAACACCCGTTTAATTCACTTTACGTCTTGTTCATGCAATCTTATTCTATTCTTTCGGTTTTCTCCGTGGCTGACTGTGTACATAACCCTATTCTGTCAACCGTGTGACGTTCAAGTGCTATTTGTTTTATGACAGAATGAAAACAAAACCGTACTGTGCCTATTTTTGTCAACGCCATCCGTCCTAAACCGTTCCTCGCCAATTTGATGTTCCTCAACGCCTCCCCCGTTGCGATTCCCACAAACTTTACAGACTTTCCAGTATGCAGGGATACAGTAAATAAAGTCGACGGATCAGTTAACTGGTGCAGGTGTGTTTTGTGACAGGAAATCTGTGAGCAGCACCTTAAAAGAAGTAAGACGACTCGAGTGTCTTGCAGGTGTAAATTGCTGGAATGACAAAAGTGATAATTTGGATATGTGGCTAATGTATTCAGCGGAACTGCAATATAACAATATAAGTGTGATCCAGTAGCAATGTGGGTGTATATATTTGGTTTTATTATGCAGAGATTACCACAGAGATTTTTAAGAACAGAGCGGTTTAATTAACAGACGTTGTGACTTTTGCCTCTCGTAACGAATGCAGTGAAATCTCAACATCTTCCGTTCGTACAGCTTGTATCAATCGCAAGAGAGAAGGCAGATTATAGCAGGTGGAATAGTTCATCTTGTCTAGGTTTTTGAACGTTTAATTTCATGATGTATGCAGGAAATGAGACAACACAATCACACTGTTTTACTTTGTTTATATGTGGCGGACCCTGCCACCTTTCTAGCTTCAAACAGTGTTCTGGGGTCCTTATTTTTCTCCGAGAGCAGCTTGTTGATTCACTTGAGGAAAAAATGAATATGTCTGAGTTTGTATTATAACCTCATTAATATTGTAAATATTAGGTTCAGCTTCTCGGCTCGTTCCTGAAAAACCCTGATTCGTTTGCCTCGGGTCTGTACACTTGTGCATGGAGCTAAATGCTAAAGTCAGCGTGCTAATGTCCGCATTGTGCTGACTATTTAAACTGATGATGATGATGATGATGATGATGATGATGATGATGAACACCACTGACAGAAGAATTAATCTGTTTTGGCATTCAGAGAGAATAAAGATGGCAAATCTTTGCTAATCTATATCTATCTATTTATTCATTGTCTTATCTATTTATTCGTTGTCTTATCTATTTATTCATTGTCTTATCTATTTATTCGTTGTCTTATCTATTTATTCGTTGTCTTTAATATTTGTATTTCCTTTTATTATTTTCAGGGACTACGGATGCAAACTAGCAGCTTTGCTATAATCCGGCATATTTGCAGAAAAGTTTTTGACGCTCATTAATGTGCATTGTCCCTATCCAAATAAATTGAAATTGAATTGAATTGAGGAAACCCTGCTACAATATCTAACTGCTGATGGTTTTATCATAAGATGTCAGAGGTTCTGTATGTCCCAGTGTAGCTTACACAAAACTACATAGTGCCCCTTTAATATACTGTTATATTGTATGGGTGAGTACTTTTGCAACTTATCTGCACAAAACACTGCTGCAGAAACAGAAACCTCCTCCAAAGTTGTTCAGTCGACACCTGCAGTTTTTAAAATTGCAGGTGTCGACCATTTTTTACCTCAATATCATTAAAATCTCTTTGTTTTCAAAGTGTGGAATAACATCGTAGATTTACCTCACAGTTTCAGGTACTATTTGGTAAATCACTCACAATTCCGTAATCACACAACAAAACGGGCTCAGAATCTTCTGTGTTAAACATCCCGCGGAAGGAAAATGTTCATTCACTGGATTCTTCTGTGTCATTGACTTTATACAAAAAGAGACTCGGCTGTCAAAATCATCTGATTTGACACAATAACGATCGTTCATACTGTTAATATGCATTTAAATTCTAACTCTAGACTCTGATATTTTTGTATTTAAAATGTATTGTTGACCCGTACAGGTTTCAAACACACCCTCAGATGCACTTTTTTTTTTTATTTTAATACCCTCATGTGTTTTGTATTTATATTAGTGAAACAAATAAGCAGAGACATTAACAGTTTGTATTTCCGCACTTTAAATTGCATAACTTTTACATTTACTGTATTTTTTTTTTACTTTGTAAAGCACCTTGAAGCACTGCGGCTCGCCTTGCCTAATTGTATAGCCAAGATACATAATGGCTCATTCTGTAAATGACCAAATATAACCCCTTGCAGACATTCAAACTTGTAACATGATGATGTTTCCTTTCAGCTCATACATATTGCACCTTCACCTCTCAGGCTCTGCACCTGGTTTGCCAGCATTATTAGTTCAGGCAGGTCAGACAACTTCAGAAAGGGCCCTCTGTCCTCTTTTGTAACTGCTTCTGCCCCAAAAAAGTATATCAGTATTCATCGGTGCGCCCATTCAATTTGTGAACAAAGGGAAACACGAAAACTACATATTTGTACAAAGGCTGAAAAGCACGGCCCTGCAGAGATGATGATGCATTTTGAGGACGGCTTCCGAGCCCTTGATGGATGATACCGAAAACACCAGTTAAGGGCCGTTCGCCAATTTTCCACAAGAGCTTTGACATTGAGATCACTGTGTGGACTCCCAATACAATCCAGAGACCTTGTGATAGAGAGGTACAACTTAAAATACCAGTGCTGGCGAAGTCCCTGAATGGCCTCTGGCGGCTGATGCGCTCCACTTGTGCGAGCGAGTTAAATTTCAGGGGGCCCAAAAATTGCTGAGCAACGTTTGCATTAACGGGCTTTACTGCATTAGCCCCAGAACAGGTTAAAATGCATTCACAGACTGGAAAATGTATTTCATCCTCCGACTGAGAGGATGATCCGCTCTTTTTTCTGTTATGGGACATGAAATAAAGACAAACACGCAGCGAGCAAACAGGGTAATTCACACAATGGATGCAGCAGAATGATCTTTTCCTCAGTCAGAGCCATCAACAAATATCAGATATTCACAGGCCTGACGGTCAGGATACTAAATATACAGTAACAGAAATACATACTTGGATGGATCATTTACTGATCAGATTCTTCCCATGCATTCAGTTCATCATGATTTTTAGCCAGTTTGGAAAAAACTTACAGACTCTTTGTCTGCCTGAATCTTTATCACAACTTCACTTGAACAACACAAGTTTCCCTGTTGTATTACTTGTGCCGCTGGTCAGTACACTAACTCTCCTGCACCAAAACAGAAAGACTCCCAACCAGCTAAGAGTTTGCAGAGGTGCTTTAAAGCTGCAGTCTGGAGTTTTTCAGTAAAAAAGTGAACTTAGCCAGAATATCAGAATGAGCACAGCTCCCAGGTCAGTTCTTCTTCCTCTCTGCCTTCAAAGCCCCTCCCACAGAGGAGCCCGCCATGCACGAGCAAGCTTGTAACCATGGTAACAGAGGATGCCAGATAACCAATAGGGCATATTCAAGATAAAAACAACAACATAAGCCCTGATTGTTCTCTTTCTGACCAATACAACTAAATTACAAGGATGAGTGCCTCATGCAGATCACTGTAGATATCCCGAGTGACAAACAACATTCATCACATCGCATAGATGGAGTTACCGGCAAATCAGTCAGCTAATCATTACCAGGTGTGACATTTTTGCCACGCTGCCTTTCTAAAGCATTAGTAACATTATTTCTCTGAAACCAATTCAACCACTTCAGAGCGTCACTGAACACAAACTAGCGTTATAACTGCCCGAACACATAAAAGACACTTTTGCTAACCAGTAGCCATACAGACAGCGCTAAACACCGGAGTTAGCATACAAGCTAACAAGCTAGATTTAGCAACACGCTACGTAGCTCGACTGCAACATCGTAACGCCATATAACGTTACTGTGACCGCCGCCACCATAGCCTTGTGGTTGAAACATAAAATTAAACATATCAAGCAGGGCTCCTTACCTTTCCAGCAGAAAAGCCGCCAACTCTGTGTCGCTCTTGAGTCCTTACAAATCCCGCAGCACCTCCACCTCTGAAATGACGCTCTGATATCCATCCTTGTTTTCTCTGGCTCGGTCCAATTCTTTCTTTTTACACTGCTTTGCTTCGTCAGTCTTTTTATTTCTTCTCTTTGACGTGGGTAATGGTGGGGCATTTTTCTGCTCTGTTGCTGTTGTCTGTTCTCCGCCATTGTTTACAGTTTGGACTTGAGCTTGAACTATCTGACCAGGTGAGAGCAGGCACTGCGCCTGCGCGGGGGAGGGGCACTGCCCAGTACGCGCTGCGTGAGGGAGGCGGGCTGCCGAGAGTGATTGACACTTGGCTCACACTCACCTTGGCTCTGATTGGTTGTGTTGATCTGGGAGCGGTGGATTCTTGCAAATCAAATTAGGGCCACTGGGTGGAGCCACAGACAGCTGACCTGTATCTTATTCTACTGTCAGATCATAATGACAATTTTAGCAAATATAACCAAAAAAAAAGTTAGACTACAGCTTTAATTTGGGAAAGAGATGGATATTTTTCTTGGGATTTTTCATGGAAACCAAAAAAACGGAGCTAAAAAACAAGAGGAAATATTGGAAAATCTGTTTAATGCACAAACAGACAAAGTGATAATATGTCGTTAGTGTTTACAGCTTGTTGTGCTGCCCCCAAGTGGCCAAAAAACAACTTACGAGGTTCATTTATTTATCATTTTACAACACCGGGGTTGCAAAATTAAAATGAAGCTTCATTCCCTTTTCGCTACATCACAGAAAAACAACCAAAACAAACCATTTCAAAGTGTGGAGGATGGAGGCTGTTGATGAAGACCGAGTGGAGGGCAGTGGATACGGCATCCTCTGTGGATCTGCTGGTTCTGAAAGCATACTGGTGAGCGTCCAGGCTGGCAGGGACGTTGTCTTTGATGTGCTGGGGAACCAGTTTCTCAAAGCACTTCATCAGGATACTACAGGATTAAGAGAAATACTTACTATCTAATGAGCACTTGATTACATTTCCCAGGCCTTTCTCCAAGCAGCCCATTTTGGCATAATTAATGATCCCAAAAAATAAAATAAAAAAACAAACCCTACAGAGAGCCTCTCAGCAAAGAAGCCAAATGTTCTGAAAAGTTGCTGAGCTCTATAAAAGCCAACATTTCACCAGAAACACAGACACAACCACAAACAAAGCAATTTCAGCCTATTCTCTTGACTAAGCTTGTTGACAGGATTTGGCTGTCACGTTTGCGTTACTGTCTCACTTCCTTCTGCTGCCTTCCCACCGGCCGGGCGTTCACGGAGGCGGCTGCTCGCCCGCCAGCGAAACCTGCCCGGCCTATTTGTGTATAGAGTATCCGAGAGTGATGAGCCAGGACGGTTGAATATAGCCACAGAAACCAGTTGTCTTCGCTGCCAAATGGGAAATCCCAGAGCGAGCGGCGGCCTGTCAGTTCCATCAACGGCGGATAATCCCAGAGAAGAGACGGCATTTTTATTGGCCTGTGTCTCGCTCCAGCGCCGTGACCACCAGTCTAATAAGTCAGTGATGCCTCCGTCTTTCTCCCTCCCTCGCTCTCTCTGTGTTTGACGCCTGCTTTTACTTACAGCTCTGGCTTTTTTAATCTTTTCTGACCTCAGGTAGACAAAGGAGTTCCTTATGAACAGAAGTTTCTTTGTCCAGGCAGGTGGAAGACAGAAAACATTGACCTAGAGCATATTACTCCCTCGGTGTCCCATTGTTCTGGTTTTTAAATGAGACATCCTCATGAGCTGGGGATCCAGTGAATATTTACAGCGTCGTATATAATAATCTACATGATACAAGCAAAACTCAATATCATCAATCTGCGTTATCAAAGTGGCTTTTTCTTCGCCTCAACGTCTTTATTTTCATTCCTCCTGTGTTTTCTTATTCAGCGATGGGTTTCACATGCAGGTGGAGGAGGCAGCGGCAATAAGGACAAGAAGCATTGATTGTTTGTTGGAGACGACTGACTCATCTGCAGGAACTCAGTTTAATGCTTCATATACGGGCCTGCTTTTCCACGTGTGTTGTGTAAGCCAAGTGAGACGACGGAGGCCGACTTTGGAAAGCTCTCTTCATCTTCTCCATCTCAATCACTGTCTGTCTGAGGCGACTGGCTGACCATCGGTGTTGAAACACGCCTGTGCGAGATGTGATGCCCAGCCGACTCCGAAAAACCGAAACTGTCAAGTTGTCACGGACCTTTGATGCTGCAGCGAGAGCAGTTTCTCTTGGCTTTTTTTTTTTTTTGTCATCAGCTAGTGGGGCTTTTTTATGAGTCTTAATTATCTTTGTTTTGATTATTTCTGCTGGTGTATTGTCAGCCATGTTATGAGAGATTCTAATGAACAATTATCTTTGAAGAATACCAATTAAATCTCCTACATGACGATTAAATAACAGTGAGGAAAGAGTATTTTCTTGTATCCAACTCAATTTGGCGTCTGAATAGATACTGGCCATTGAATTCCATTAGTTGACGTTAGATTTGAGTAATTAATATAATAATAGTATATAGAAAATGGTGTATAACTTATCTGATTGAGTGAAAGCGTTAATTTGCCATCTGTGGTCCAGCTAAGTGACGCCTGCTCGCTCTCGCACCTTTACAATGGTCTCAAAATCTTCCGTAAAATGCACAAACACGCCTGATTTTTTTTATCCAAATGAGCAACAGAATGAACTTCCTAATTCTTAACAGCTGTTACCTTCATTCACAGCTAATGCTGAATAATTAGCCAGTCAGTCAGTAGCTCGAGCACACGCAGCAATGTACCTGGAATAGCGGCGATCTCCACCGCACACTTCCAAATCTCATTACAAGAACAGAATCAATTTGCACGTGGCAGGGAAGTGTCTGGAAGCAATAATAAACCCAATGAAGAACCTGCGGCGGAGAAAGCGTCGGAATACAGTTCCGGTTTAATTGCTTCATATTTCATGGAATCATCAGCTCGGATTAAAAAAAATCCAGCAGGACAGTTTGTTAGCCGTGCAGGCCTAAATATCTGGTTACACATGCACACAGTCTCGTGGAATCACACTGAAAATTATACTTTTTTTTAGCCAAGTGTCACGGTACTTGAATTTGCAATAGGTGTGCCAACGTACACGGATGCATCCATTTCAATTTCGAATTTCAGCCTCATAGTTACGGCTGCTGTAGACAGAGAAAGGGATTTTTAGGTTTTTCGTGACAATATAACAATAAATACATCGTGGGTCAGTCTGGACGAAGGTCCGGCCACACTGATTGACCAATCCAAAGTCCCACCCACCCTTAGTTACTGTTGCTAGGTCGGACAAGCTCGACAATAAGAAACATGGCGACACCAGTACCGTTTACATGGATGCCGCCAATCATTCCGGTCTCAAGAAAGCGAGAGAAGCCTCAATCTTCTCTGGCTAACGATAATTAAGGTCAATCCTAAAAGTGCGTCCGCAACCAACTTATCTGTCCTTTTCCAGATCTATTAAACGTTACCGCAGAAATATGGAGGAAGCAAACCTGCATGGCTGACACCGGTGAGCTCACATTAGGCTAACTCCTCTAGCTATAACGTTAGCTAACCGTTATACATTAACTAGCTAATTATGTTGTAGACCTAAGGTTTGATTTTATACAATGTAATGTGTACGTGAAGATCATGGCATCCATATAATGCGACTTCACATCGTATTAGTTTGACAGGAAACAGAAAAGTTGGCCTGGTCACCAGTTTGCTCCACTGTTATTGGAGCACAAAGTGAACGTAGGCGGGACTCTATCTGTAAAATAGTGTCAAGGGGAACTTGTTTTGCATGAATATCACCCCCTGCTGGTACCTTACCTTCATCCAAGCATGTACTTTTTGCGAGCCGTCACACTCGGACGCTGACCTCTAGTGGATCGGAGGATCTATTACAAGCTTTGATCAAGAAAGGCACAGATCCACTATTCTGTCTTTGCACCACTCCTGTGAAAAACATCACAAACCGAACAGATTTGCAGAAATGCTTTTTTACCCACCAAGCTGGAAACTGTCTCCCTCTTATTTCATCCGGCGCTGTCTTAATGGATTTTTAATAGGTATTTCAGAGGATCCAAGAAAGGTTGTACTGGTCTTGCTTGAGTCACGGTGAACAGATGGCATTCCAGGCAGGGAAAAAAACGGGCGGAAATCAAAGAGTTTATTGATCCAGCAGCTTAATTAAACAAGACTGAGTGTCAGTGCTTGGACTGCACAGTGACTGAACTTGCCTGCATCTGGTCTGAACCCTACCAGACAGAGAGAACAGAAAGGGCACGAATGCATAAGGAACCAGGAGATAATACAGCCTTTGTAGACACACACATCGCTGTACACACAGGGTTCAAGTCTCTGCAGAGCTATAGGCACAGGAAAGTAGTTGAAGAAGGAAAAGGGGAAGTGTAGGAGGAGCACAACAACAATAGCTATCCAAGCTCCCAGAGGACTGTGGGATATCTCTTTGCAAAATAGGCTCTTTGGGAGCCTGCTGCAGTTTTTCTCACTCCCGGGTCGCTTCGGCGTTTCTTGTTGTTGTGCATGTTGATTTTCGGGGTTTTGACGAGGAGTCGGCGCCGAAAGAGACGCAAAGAGTCCGGCCAAACGCGCACTGTAACGTCAAGAAAAGGAGCTGTCACTTCCAACCACTCGGCTTCTTGGTATGAAATATGTTAATAACATGTTTTTGAAGCCTTTTTGAGCGCACACACACACACACGCCAACACACACCTGAGCCGGGCCAATATTGAGCTCTATTCCGGGAGGGGCTGTCGGAGAGAGACTGATGGAGGCTGGCAGACAGGCGTTTAGGGAGGAGTCCGTCTGTTCCACGGTGTGGCAGAGCCAGCCACCATCCATCTCCATTATACACATCCACATGCCACTGGGCAGGGAACAAGTCCTCTGAGAATGACCAGAGGGGGGGAGGCGGGGATGGGTGCAGGGGAGGAGGGAGGGAGTGTCTGTCAAACTCCCGTTATGCTGTTGTTCCCGGCTCCTGCTCCTCCTCAGCTTATACATGTCGCGCATGTGTAAACCAGCGACGGGGGGAAAAAAGGAGCCGTCAGCGGACGGACATGATCTGAATTCACTCTCCAAGACAGGCCTCCGCTCTCCGTGCGTCCTCTCCGTATCAACACTTTTTATTGATTTCTTTATTTGATCAAATTTGGACTAGACACATTCTGTTTATTCATTATTTAGTAGCTTATCCAGGCTCGCGCCCAGGTGACTTCAGCCAAATTGACAGCTCCAAAAGAAAAAAAAAAAAGGAGAGCAGCTTCAGGTTAAATGCCTCACTGAGAGCCAGACTGTCTGACTTTTAAAAGTCGAAGCGACACGATTTTCCTTAAACAAATTAAAACTGAAATTTATAAGCACTAAAAAACACCCCTGCTCAATCTAACCCCATCTTATTCATGTATCTGTGACATTCTTAACATGTTGTCCAAATAAAATATTAAAACAGGCAACCCAATCACCAGGATATATATTAGTAAGTAAGTTTCTGTAAAACTACAGATAAGTTCAAGCTGTATGTTTCTTATATGTTGCTTATGTTGCAATTTTACATTTGTTTAGGGTCAATTTTTCCATTCTCTGGTTATGTTTAGGCACACAAACACACTTGGTTATGATTTGGGAAACATCATGATTTGGCATAAAATACGGTCTCCACAAACACGGCTGGAAATTGGCTCGACTTTCCGTGAAAAAAGTCCCATTTTGGTCGCCACAAACATGGCTAGAAAATGTCCCAAGGTCTCCTTCAAAACACCCGGTTCTCTCACCACAAACAAGGCTGGAGATGGCCTGACTTCCCATGACAAATATTCTTGTTTCTGTCTCAACAAACACAGCTGGAAAAGTCCAGAGCACTCCTTAAAAACACTCAATTTCGTGCACTAAACACGGCTGAAATGGCCTGACTTATGGTCTAAACAAACCTCTATGGTCGGCTGGAAGTGTCCCAAGGTCTCTTTGAAAATACCCTATTCCGTCGGCAGACACATAATTGGCGATGGTCTGACTTCTTGTGAAAAAATATCCGGTTTTGGTCTCCACAAACACAGCTGGAAACGTCCTGATGTCTCCTTATAAATATCCAGTGGTGTCACTCTCAAAATGCCGTAATGCAGACTTGAACCCTTGAACCTTTAGGCAGCCATATCACCTGTAACTCCACCAACATCCCCACGACTTCCCAATGTGAAAGCCTGTTAATAAATAAAGTTTCATAAAGTTTTGGTTCAAAAACTTCATAGCTAAGTTTAAGGGAAAAAATTTGGTTTTGGTTTAATCATCATGTTAGTTTGGCAAATTTCTAATTAGCAAACATTTTACAGATTAAAAGTCATAACCAGGTAATTAAAAGTGATGTTAGGTGAAATAAATGTGTGGACTGACCAGCTGGACAACATTGCCATGGCTAAAAGTCCAACACTGACAGTTGGTAGGACACAGGATGCAAAAAGTGGTCTGCTGTGTCAAAGTCATATACTATCCTAACCTCCTAATGAAGACATTGTGCAGTGATATAACAATGTCACTCTACCTCCACCTTTCCTACAGACACAACAGGTTCTTCTTGTGAGGACATGTCTTCCTGAGGCATGTCAGAGTCAATAATGGGAAATGTTTGCCAATTAGGTGCCATTCAGGTCAAGTGTCATGGACATTGTCCTGAAATGAGGTGAAGATGCCATTAAAAGCTTCCCGAAAAGATAGGGAAACTAATTTTTCCAAGGTTAAAACGTTCTAATGCAATTACAGTAAACAACTAAAGATATTTTATGCTTAAGTAAAATTCCCAGAATATGAAAAAAAAAAATAAGACAAAGACTGTCAGGAACAATAAAACCGAAATAAACATGATATCATTCTTTTGCCCACAGCACACACACTCAGAAAAGACTGCCTAGAAAGAAGGATGTGTGACAAAATCCAAAATGACCACTGGAGATGGATCACTGAGCCAGCAGGAGGGCCCATTGTTATCACAATAGCTACAGAATATAAAAAAAATCCTTTCAATCTGTCTGCAACAGGTACATCCAAGAAAAAAAAACACATTTCCCTCCAGCTATTTTCCTGACAATCTCTGAAGGATGGATGGATGGATGGATGGGGGGGGGGGGTTACTTATGATCTGTAAAGGGCCCAAATGATTTAGAAGACATGAATAAGCTCCGACATAAATGGCTGGCTAGAAATATGGTTGCCATGAGAACAGCAGCCAGAAGCCTGCCCTGATGTGGGAATTATCAATCACATTAATCAAGTTTAACTGAACAAGACTTCACATGGAAGACGCTGTGTCAAGTGCGTCTCATCTCGAAGCTCCATTAAGATAGTTACCGTTGCTACGTCTGTTAAGTTTTCACCTCTCGCGTTGCACATTCGCAGTTTACGACAACGACTGTGGCAAATTTAGCTCATTATTTTTGATCCTATATGTAGACCGAGTCAAATTTCTAGCTAGCCATCATCAATTCTGATAGCTAAAATTACACCCATCGCTAGCAGATTTAATTGTCGCTAACAACTCAGAGGTGCTGTATGTAAGAATCATCCGCTTTTCAGATTCATATTCTGATTGAAAAGGTGCCAGCATGTGAACAGAGTAACCGCTAACTGCTGCTAACTGTAGCTGATGTAGCTAGCAAGCTCCGTTTACAGTGTAACTAGCGGTCGTATTAGCTGACTCTGAAGCTCAGAGCTTCGGGTGGGGGGTGTTGGTGTTGTTTACTATCAGACTATCACCTGTTAAGGTACAAATTGGATAGGGGCTAGCTGGTTAGCATGCTAATTTCAATATCTCTGCAACACAATACATAGACATATCCAATATAACATCAAATCTGTTATTTCTTTATATTTTCAGTAGATTTTTTGGATGTTTTTAAACTAAACTTCGTAGATATTGCACCTTTAAGCTGATATTAGCCCCATCGGGTGTTTGAAACCTGACTTTAATGTTTTAGCTGAGTCATTTTTGAAGAAAACCCACAGGTCTTGGTTCAAGGCCCTTAACTTTGCATTTAAGTGGATGTGCTAGTTATTTTTAACACATGTAACCCCCAAGAAGGATGTAGTTAGTTCATGTTACGCTCCTCGCCCTTGGACGTAACAATTGTTTGGACTGCAACAAGCCAGTGCGCTAGTTAGCCGGAAATGCTAACGAATGCATCCAAAGTTTAAGCAGGTTAACACCCCATTAAATTCATTTCTTAAGCTTTTGCTTGTTTTTAAAAAAGGCTTTAAAAGGCCTCTGTTATAATTGCAGGACTTTGGCTAAAGGCCATTTTTCTCCTCTATCTTTCTTAATCCTACCATCTCTTCTTCTCTCCGTTCTTCTCCTCACAGATTAGAACAGTATGAGAGATAGATTTCCCCTCAGACACAGGTGAAGAGGGTCTGATGTTAAAAATGGAGGCATGCCAGCTGGTGTGTAATCACTGTTTTAACCTCCCTCTCGGTCATTAATCAAAGTCAACATACTACGGCGGGAGATCCAACCCCGTCCACTCCACACAGCCTCAGCCCTATACGAGGGCTGCCAACCGCGAGGTCTGAGACAGGCGGCTAATCAGGGAGCCTACAGTCAAAAAGCTGCGGACTTGGATAAAGAGTACTTATTCAAATATGTAGTGATTTAAAAAGTCAGTAGGTATTAACTTAAATGTGTTTGAAGCACCGAGCCTTGCCAGAGGCAGGACCCACACCTGTCGTTGGAAATCTGCAGTGGATACAGCCCGAGGCCACCACGCATCACACGGAGCTGAGGGTTGTTGTCGTGTTTGTTTAGATCCGTGTGTTTGCTCTCGGAATATCCGTAGCCAAGAATGAAGCCAGTTCCTCAAACAATCAGTTTTGTCTCCGTCGTCAGTCAATATACGGCTTTCGATTTGAGGGTTTTATCTTTAATCCTGCCCAACAGGCGTTTAGAAAGAAAAAAACTGTGTGTCAAACTTCAAGGTGAAATCAGAAGTAATTGGCATCTAAAGTGAGTCATCCTATTCATGGTATGATAGCAACTGTCTCCTAGAAACACCTTCATATACTCATTTGTTACTTTGTTGTTTTTCAAGTTTCATTTCCATGAGAGACATAATAGCAGCCTGGATTGTGTTCACAGCTTGTTTGCAGCAGAGGCGGTGCAGTGATTTTGCACGACACGGACGACATATGGACGTCGGTAAGAAGGGCATCCTGAGTCTAATTATAAAGGTTAAAGGAAACACATTGTCAGGCAGTGAACAATAAGCAGACATGAGCAGTTCACTACTTGGGGGGGAGGATGCAACAAGGAGTGGATCATCGGCATCACTCTTTGACTGTTGTATATATATGCTCCTTATATGAGGTGTCAATCAATAGGTCAGAGGTCGGCAGCTATCTTGGGTATCTCTGAATATCAGTTTAATGGAGTTTTTGGACAGATTAATGCATGAAAAGCATCTGTATACCATCACTCTGGCTGTTGTAGACTTTAGTGCAGGCAGTGAAGCTCCTAACTGGTCAAATGAGGTGTCGATCAATAGTTTAGAGGTCGGCAGCTATCTTGGGTATCTCTGTATTGCAGTTTAATTGCGCCTTACTTTAAAATAGTGGAGTTTTTGACAGATAAGAGCATGAAAAAGCATCCAAAATCGCAGTTCTTCACTGTTTTGGACTGCAATATTTTACTGAAATGGATCTACTGAACATTTGGGAATAACAGGGAATAAGAGAAACTGAAAAACTGAACAAAAAGTAATAATTCTCAATAGTTTATCTGTTATACGTCCGGAAAGTTGGGTTGTGTTGATTTAAAGATCTTTAAACTGGTTTGATATAAGGCCTAAAACCGGACCGGTAATACCGAATTTCGCCTCTAGATGTCGCACAAGACTCAACAAGTACAAAACATAATGACAGCACAGCAGCACTACAGTCCATCAGGGCAACTGTGACACTGTTTTCATTTCTTACAACAATTCAACTTAATCTGTCTTCAAGTATTAATTTTTGTTCAACCAGGGGGATGGCGCCCCCGCTCAGCTCCCCTCAGATCGCCTACTGTTCATGCGTTTCCTCATTATGATGATAAAAATCTAATCGAGGCGGCATTACAGTTCCATCAAAATTGATTTTATTTTTCTAGGGAGATCAGGTTGACTGTAAATACAGAGTAGATCAAATTTCCTGCTTGGCAGGGCTCAATGGAAAATGTTCTAATTACCTAAAATTAAGAGTTAGGAGCAACTTAATGCCACAAAATTACCTTAAAAATGTATAAACAAAGAGTTAAGTAATTTCTACTAAGTTGTGGGTGTGCTTGTTTGCTCATTTGTGTATTTATTAACTTATTCATCATCTCTTTATCCTATATTGTATTTGCCCAGGGTCATTTTTTTTTTAATTACAGGCCAAGCAGTGTAGCTTTCCACTTGTTTTACGTCAGTTTATCTTCTTTGAATGTCCAGTCATTGTGGATTTGAGTCTCACGAGCCTGGTGGAGGTACAAAGCTGATCTTCAGGCATCGTGAATGCATAATGAATCATGGGGTTAAAGTTAAGCGTCACAAGAAGGACGATGCAAATTTCGACCACACAGCCCCGCAGCAAGTCCAAAAAGAGTCCAGAAATAATGAGTTCAGTTTGTATAATCGGCGAGACACATGGCTGCTGTTTCTGGAATTATGTTTATTGAGGATTTTCAGCTGCGGATTATCAGCCTGTACTAAGAGGCTCACGATGTTCGGGGCAGCGTTTGTTTTTCGCTTGTTTGTGGCCGTGAGCGTTCGCGAGGTGTGAAACTCCTCTCTCCAGATGAGGAAGTGTCATCGGAGATATTCCACTACTGTGTTGCCGCTGACTTTCCATCTCTGCTCCGGCTGCTCCACAAGACCCATTTCCTCCTCAGTCATGTCCGATTTACATCATAATTCACTTCTATATTAAAACCTGAAAGTTATTAGCTGCTTTAAATCTGGAGGATCTTGGTTCAAGAACCTGCGACCCCCACAAAAGATCGGGATTGATGCTGCTCCGTGTAATTCAGTTTGGCTCCTGAGTCATCATTTATGATTTATTTTCATTAGGCAAGGCGCCGCTGTTGTGCAATTCATTTCCCCGCTATAAACAGACTGCAAGACAAGCTGCAGCTCCATAAAACACCATCTTCTTGAGTAGCGACTGTAGGGGAAAAAAAAAAAAGTGCAGCTAACAGGCGCACAGTTGTTGTCCTCGCGTCCCCCCCCTCTCCTTTCTGAGGGTTGTAAAGTATGAAGTGCATTAGTGAGATAACACCTCTATTACTTTTAACAATATTGCTGCTCCACGGCGGCGACCCGCTGTTGGTTGTTAGTCACACTTATCAAGTCGAGGGAAGCGCAACTTCAAAAGGCGCTCAGATCTGAGCCGAGCAGTCAGCCATTAGAGAAGAAACAACATATTAGCCTTGCTGTGTTTGACGGCTCCCTCTTCCAACTTAGGCTGACAGTGTGAAATTAGACTAAACTGATCTGGAACAGACCTCGGAAGTTCAACCTCAGGACAGCGGCTTTGGTTTTCCTTTCTTTTTATTTTCATGCATCTCGCTTTATTGAGAGTGTTTGTTCTGACTGCAGCATCGCTTCCGTCACATTAGCAGCTGCAAGTCCTGCATGTGGCTGAACACCATGTAACACTGAGTAACACAGCTTTTATGTAGATTATAGTTCCATTTTTAAACACCCAGTTGTTTTATTTGCCTGGTTTTGGTGATAACAAAGGATGTAGAAGACAAAAAGAGATCTTGTTTGAGTGAAAGACGAAGCGTTACAGACACCAAAATTACTGCAGAAGTGCAAAATGGGCAATTGCCAGTAAATGTGTTTGATTTTCAGCTTTTTTTTTTCCCTGGTGTGTCATGTTCAATGTCACAAACATGCAAGCAGCATGGAGACAAGTAACAGCTTTGAACGATGATTGAAAAGTATGTTCCATCCAACACCTGAAACTGCGATTTGGACCACGTTCTCACTCCCAACTCATCACATTTGGCAGTTTTGGACAGTTTAGATGTGAAGGGCTCCGGTCCCAGTTAGACTTTCAAAATAAAGGCTAGGCAGGGAAATAAACAACAAAAGAAAAACAATCTGAAAACACAACAACATTTCAAAGAACAGAAGGAAATTTCACAAAGCAATAAACAATGAAATGTCGTTGTGTTTTGTGAAATGTCGTTGTGTTTTGTGAAATGTCGATGTGTTTTGTGAAATGTCGATGTGTTTTGTGAAATGTCGTTGTGTTTTGGGGCGCTGTCGCATTTTCGAAAATGTTTTTGTGTTTTAACCCTCCTTTTTTATAAATAGTGTGGTATTTATTTTGTGGGTTTATGTGTGACCCGTGAACATGTGGGAACTTTTTGAAATAAACGACTAAAAACAAAAAAGAGTTAGCAAGAAATGTCCGGTTTTCCTTTCAAAATAAAGCGTGGGGACAAATAGTTTGGATAGTGTGACATTTTTTTAATTTTGGAATGATATGTACATTGTCGTCGCAGTTCTTTTCCCACCTGTTTACACTCTTTATGCTAAGCTAAGCTAATTGGCTGCTGGTTATAGTTAGGTTGATATCCATCTTCACATCTGACTCTTGGAAGGAAAGCGATGAAGCCTTTTTCCCAAATCTAATCCTTTACGTTATAGATATATTTAATGATGTGACATCAAAAACATTTGATACATTAGATTCTTACGTAATTATAGCTGGAAACAGAGACCTGTTTTGCTCCTGTGTTCTCGGATATAACTGAGGTAAACAAACCCGAAACGGCATCAGACCGTATCAGTAATTTAACCTTTTAGATTTAGATGCGCAGTGTCGCAGTCGTGTAAGAGCAGACGCGTTTACCATATGGCGCCGGGCGATGGAAGTCAGCGTTTTCCTTTTTCCGAGTGAGCGATGACAACAAAATGGTAAGCAACGCTCTCCTGCATCCAAAAAGCCCCGCACCTACATGCTCTCCTGCTGATGCTCATTATGGATTTCTGGCATCTCGAGTCACTACAGACCTCCAGGGAAATAACAGAGGAGGCCGAGGAAACTGTGCCGCACTCAAAGTCACTCAAAAAAACATCGCCGCACGAAAATAAAATCAAGCGTGTCTCAGAACAGAACAGGGACAACATGCACATTTTAGTCATAACACTGTTTTTTCAAGGTTTTCCAACAGAGCTCTGATTTTGTGTTTGCTCTCGTCCGATTTTTAACCTAATACTGGTAATACCGTGTGTCATCAAACAACCCAAACCCGGACAGCTCCCTCTGTATCACTGTATCCAGCTGTGGCCGTCCGCAAACATGAAAATACTGTAAAGCAGCGAGGGGAAGGTTTGGGATGAGATAAGTTTGTTTGCTCCTCGCTGCCTTTGGGGAGCCCAAGGGAAGAGCGCACCACAGTTCATTCAGCTATCAGAGCAGCGAAGGGCATTTCGGACATCAAAACAGCTTATTTAGCCGGAGTCTCAGCCCGTCCGTCTGACCAGGCAGCATAACAATTAGTCAGGCAGTATTTATAGTCCCTCCATTATTTATTTATAATTGTTTGGCTATGACTAAGACATTTATTAATTATCATCTTTTTTTTCTCCATTTTGAATCAACAAATGTCCCAATGTGACCACAACTAACATTAGAAATACACTGTAAAAATAAAAAAATATATATTCTTTCCTGTTTATTTAGCAGATTTTTCCTGTATTTGCCAAATATAACAAATAATCAATACAGTTTTAAAAAGACAGATTGTAAATTGACACATCTAATGTGAAAACTGTCATTTAACTTAAATGTTCCTGTTTATTTTAAAGGTTTTCCCTGTTTTTTGAAAATATGCGATACAATACATTTACAAAAATAGGCTGAATTTACGTATTTAATGTGAAATAACGTGACAAATCTGTATCCGTGCATAACAATACACAAAAATATCAATAAAATACACAAATATGTCAATAGAATTACAAAAACAAACCATGAATTTACATATCTAATGTGAGATTACATGGAAAAATCTTTCATTTTGAATAACCAACACATTCCCATCTATTTTACAACTAACAATGAATTATTAAGTCATTAACATGGCAAATAATTAATTTACATTTTATGAATAGATGTTAAAAGAAATCTAGAATTTTGCCAAACTTTTCCAGTTTATTCTACATTTGTTTCCTGTATTCTCAAAATACATGAAAATAAATACAATTACAAACATAACAGCAACTCTGGACTCCAGCTGGTTCTTCATTTTCAGTCTATGGTTTGGTTCTCTTTTCACCGGCATGCACCAGTTTGAATAGACGTGTCGAGGAGTCCGGCTCCATCCACTGTGAAGTGCAAACTGTACATTACATATCATATTATAACGGCTCTTGCATGAATTCCTTTGGCTCTGAAGGGGCAGGGCTCCTGGAGAAATAGGCTCTTCTGCACCTGAACCGTCGGCGTCTGTAGCCAGAGGGAGCTTTTGTGAAGTGACAAAGCAGTGGATGGCCCGGGTCATGTGCCATTATTGTATTTTTGTGTGAAATTGCTACATCAATGAGGGCAGCTAGGTTGGGACTGGAGAGGCTTATTTAATGTGTTCCAGCATTTATGTTATTCAGGAGAGTTTTTTTTTTTCTTGCTTCTTCTGATATTGAGCAGAGTGATGAAAAACAGACTGGCGCTGGTTTGATTTGAGTCTGCGGGTTTATATCACAGATATCCATTGATTTCTTCTGCGAGACTTGTCTCGGTCAAGTCGGACCAGACGGGGAGGAAAAATCTGTAATGTTCATGACGTGTTCGGACCGGTTTAGCTACCAGAGAAGGGAAGCTTTGTGATCATAAAGGTCAAGACTCACACAGGCTGCACAGCCTCAACTTCAGACTCAAGTTCAGGACGGGCGAGCAAACAATGCTGGAAACATTTTAATGAGTTTTTGTCAGCAGAACGACTAAAAACCAACAAAGACTCTATCCTACTAATAAGTATTATCTGTGTAGCCCAATATAGCTTGTTCCTCTGTGCCATAAATGCTCCGCTGTTGTCCAAAAGCACTGTAATTCATTATGAGGAATTTTCCATTACAACATACCAGACATAGACGCTTGAGCAGCAAATGCAATTTAGTCCATCGCTGAAAATAGTCCCCCTACAAAGGAGCGATTCTGGGCTAAATCCATCTTTAGTGGGAACCAGTGGGCTTGGAGCCGAGAGCCACAGACTGGATAAGGAAGTCAGAGTATTGAGATGGCAGACTAAAGTGTTGTCGGTCAGTAAGATAAGAATATAATTAAACCAGCCTCAAAAAGTATTTTATCACGTACGTCTTGCTCCATATCTCAACTGGATGCCGGTAAAAGTCCCAGTAATTGCAAAAAAGCTAGAAGTTTTGTACGTATACTTGGTATTTTTTTGGTTTATTTTCTGGAAAATGCAAATGTGAATCCGTCAAATACTAGTCAAGTGCTGACACTTTGGGGTAGTGGCCGACCCGACCTCCAATCCCCAAGCGTCAATATTAGACGAGTTGGGAATGAGAGTCAAAAATCAGTTTCAGTGGACGAACTGTGATGTGCGCAGTTGCCCCATAGGGATTACACCTGCAGCTATCTCACGTCCTGGTCACTGTCACAGTGTCAAGAGACCGTTAGTATCTTTAGAATATTTCACTGCATATCATACAAAAGTTAAGATATGGTGGCACTCGAGGAAAGGTCAGAGGACCATCACCGTCATTCGGCTTCATTCTGTGGGCATCATAAACACCTGCGCACAATGTCATGGCAATCCGTTGAATAGCTGTTGAGATATTCGAAAGATGGCAACATGTATGAATTGAAAAGTGTTGATGAAGTTCCCATATTGACTATAAATGAGTCTGAAATGCAGAAATCCTGTTTCCATTCAGTAAACGTACCAGAGGCCATTCCACTCGGGAACATACAGTCGGCTCGCAGACATTAGAAGCATTTATTTCCTTTGTGCATGAAACAGTTTATTGTGTGAATAGTCCTTGATTTCTACACCCGATAAAGTGAAGTGCCTTTGATGAAGCCTTCTAATTTGTGTCGTCTTTTACTTCTGACGCTCTAAAAAATACATCCTCGTGTCAAGCCTGTGCCCGTTCACTGGATGTATTATGTAGAAAGAACATTCATTGTTCTCCTACTGAACCTTAACCCCATTTAAAGTTCTTAAGATCTCACATTTTCTTTTATAAATCCCCTCGAGGACGCCATTATCCTCGTCTCAGTGACTGATTGATCCCATTTCCTGATTAAAGCCACTCTCCCAAAATCATTCAAGGACTCACACCCGCTTCGGTAGACGACTTAACAAGGGACACTTCCTTTCCAAAAACCCCTCTGAATGAGACGCTGGAGTTCACCTTTTGAATTGTTTGCTGCCGGCGCTCCCCCTCGGTCTCGCCGGTGAAGAACTTCTGAGTGGGGCTGACCAAGATTGCTCTCCGTCCAAGTCCTTCTGAGACGTCTATTATGCCGGTTTCATCAGGTCAGGAATCCTGTTCTCGAGATCAAAACAATCTTTGAAGTCGAGGATGGTCTTTTGATGTTACAAAGAAATCTGGATGACCGTTGGTTAACCACTCAGGTCTTTAAAACCAGTGGTTAGGGAAAAAAAAGAAAAAAAAACACTCAAGAACGGTTGTCGGGGAACAAAGTACATCTCTCTTTGTAGCTTCTTGTTTCATGGAAGCACGTCAAGGAGCTGTCATTTCTCATGAAGAAATCAACAGAAGGGTTGAGAACTATTCTCAGGAAATCACTTGAAATCGTCGACGAGCAAATTACCTGTCATCGAAGTTGCCGCATCTTTTCCTGACGGGTTAATTAAAATCAGACGGATCGGGTATCACTGATATTGCTCTTGATCTTTCACAAATCTAACTTTGATCCACTCGAGCAAATGTTCGGCTTTTAGAGTGGATTTCATTTCTTTTCAACGCTGTTCTGATCTTGAGTTTGGATTCCCATGCCGTGTATTTAAAATGAAGTGGAAGAAAAAATTGAATCCAACGCAAAATGCGGGCGTGAATGTTGAATTAAGCATAAAGATACATTTTGAGTCACTTTTAAATGAATGTTTTGAATGTAAACCCACATAAAACACTGTTCTCTTTCTTTTCATCTCAAACTGCTGCTCCCCTGCGTGTCTCTTTCATGTCTCCGACCGATGGTGAAATAACCGCAGCATTTGTATTTTAAGACATCACGCTGGTTTGAAAAGAGCGCTCCGGAGCTGGAGCTCTACTCATGAACGCATCGTGATGTAAAATCGATCATTCGGACTTCAGCAACCCCCGTGGAGAGTCCAGGTAAGAAAATAGATTTTAATTCAGCCTCCAAAGAAAACCTTGATTGCTGGGAGACTTCAGACTGGAACTCACTTCTGAAGCACGTACGAGTGGGGCCAGTAATGAGTAGCTATCAGCGCCGCTCAGCCTGACACTGTATTTACGCGCCGCAACCTCGCGCGACCTTTCAAAAATAAATCCACCATCGACAGAAAAGAGCCGGGACCGCCACATTTTTTATTCTATTTTCTCAGTTACAGGAGCGGGTGAGCGCCGCGAGAGGACAAGAGAGTAATGATCAAACACGGGCCACAGACGCATTCAACTTCCTCGAGCCTTTTCAACTCATTTGTCCTCGCTCTCGCTGTCGGCCGCGACGTGGCTCAAAGCTGCAGAGTCTGGATTCAAAAGCAAAGGTCGCAAAAGCACAAAGACATACTCGCTGAAGGAGATCGGGCTAAAAATAATCAAATCTTGCATGGAGTCTGGTCTGAGGAACTTTCATGACATTCAAGAGTTTCAGAAGGACAAAAACAAAGAGTCATTAGATTAGAATATTCACACGATGGCCATTAGCAACTGAAATGACATTGGATAGGAGGGAGATCTGGCCGTATTACACAGCAAAACAGCATATTTCATAACCAATTAGCCTCCGTTAGCCAACAACTAATGTCAGCATTTAACCACTTGATAGCTAACATTGTTCAATGGTGTTACAGATGACTTTCAACGGGGAACAAAGCAGCACGACATTTTCCAAGTGTTAAAGTTTTCCATCCGGAGCGTGATGTCAAAGGAAAATGGCCGCTGCGTAAACATGGTCATCTGATTTAAGACAGTAGAGGTCGATTGTGCCTCTAGCTAGCTAATTAAACAAACACTACTTCCTTAGTTTCCTTGTAGAAGGAAATAAGGAAAGCTTGTAAGTCGTAGGGGGGAAAAATAAGACTTCATCACTGTTTAATTGGAATATCATGTTTAGCTTAGCTGCCTAGCTTTAATACTTGTTTGTGTTTCCAAATTTACATTTACATTTTTGGCATTTAGCAGATGTTTTTGTCCAAAGCGACTTACAATAAGTACAATTAGTGTGTTTTGCTTTATTACATTACAAGAAAAAGGCTTTACAGACGAGGACCAGCTGATATGTTTTCCAATGCTACCTTGAGAAAGCAAGTTGGCGTTGTAACTTATCGATAACGGTGTGTTTCCTTGTCTCAAAGCTAACACTCACGCTTGCTACCTCGAGCGGTAAGCTAGTTAGCTGGACATGCTAACGTTTGCACTTTGATTTAAAGTGGATAAACACACTGTTTCATACCTTCCTTAAACTTTTGCTCTTGTTTTATTGGTTTTGGAACATTTTGAAGGTCTTCGACTTCTAAAATAAATATAAAACTATAAAAGATTTTTTCTTTTCATCCAACTTTAATTCTAGCTGAGCAAAAGTATCCACAGTGACGAACTTAATGGAGGACGCAGCTGTTGACAAGGAGAGAATTCATGCATTACTCGAGCTCACATAAATCATATACTTTGCAGCTGGACATTCACAGAGGCCACAAAGCCACAAATGTGCATCTGAATAAAACATGCATCATAAAATCAGATAACGGGGACTTTTGTAAACCTCATGGGCCCGTATAAAAGTTATACATCACTGATAAACAAAATTAATTGCCCTCTCTCTCTTTCCCGGAGTTAATTGCCTTTGGGCGTTTCATTCTACAGCTTAGCGCCGTGTTTGTTTTTAAATTATTTATTCATATAGCAAATTATCATTCTTTACGCTCTCTCTCTCTCTCCTGTTTCGCTGTCGCGCTCTCTCAATTTTCCTCACAGCCAAATCCAGAGGTCCAAGGTGAGCAGCGGTAGACATTTTCTGTCATGAATAAACCATTTCATGCCCTCTTTCAACATCACTATTAAGCAATTTACTGTTTGAATCAGCACGGCTAATATGCCTCGGCACGCCACCGAGGGAAATGTGTTATGTTACCGCGGGAAATGTGTTTTACGGTCACCCGATTGGTCAAGTTGAAACACACACGGCCTCCTCTGGGTTAGAAGTCGCATCATATGTACACAATTATGTTGAAAAATCTGGAACTTTAAACTTTAAAGGGCATCAACAACAGTAAAAATGTTCAACAGTACTGACATTTATTTGATTTGGGCCACAGAGGTGCTTTTTATTCATCCCCTGCTCCACAACCAGCAGGATGCAGGGTGGCTGTATTTTATTGAGGATTTCTTTGACAGTCTTTTCCTCAACGCCAAATTAATGCAGAGGCGAGCTTTTTATTCCAGCGATACATACAGCTGTCTGAATAAAATGACAACCTAACAGAATTTACACCGTGAACCGGGCCCTGTTCTTACTCTCATTCTAAATCGGATGGCTTCAGCAGCGAGAGTGATTGTTCTTAAAAATACATTTACAGATAAGATGTGATTGCTGGAGACATAATTGCCAAAGTAGATTGATTTTATTGGTCCCTGAAGAATGGGCAGTTTGGAGAGCTTTGGCAGACGCCCAAATATCGACTGACGGGGCTTCATAACGCCTTTTACACGATTTCAGAAATGTATGTTTTTAAATTGAGTCCAAGCAAAATGTGTTTGGTAATGGATGTGTTGGCAGCCCATTTAAATAGCCTTTCAACGTTAGTAAGCGTGAAACCACTGGATGATTTTTGTTTTTTCCTGCAATGGACGACAACCCCTCAACATCTGCAAGCGTGAAAACTAATTTTGATGCTGGCCACAAAGTTTCAACATCTGTAAATATGAAACCACTGGATATTTTTGAAGTTGGACCTTGGTGTTTCAACATTTGTAAGTGTGAAACCTCTGGAAAGTTTGTGACGAGGCGCCACTCCCTTTCGACATAAGTGTGAAACCACTGGATATTCTTTGACAACGCTGGTTCAACATCTGTAAGCATGACACCACTGGATCTACTTCTCACGCGGGACCGAGGTAGTCCAACTTTGAAAAGTGTGAAACCGCCGGATTTGTAAGCAAGAAACAGCTGGATATGGTTTTGACAAAGTGAAACGCCTTTTCAACATTTCTAAGTGTGAAACCACTGGATAGTTTGTGACAACGGACTGCCGTTACATCTGTGATTCATCAGCCGACAGGTTTCAGAGTAATTGTGTGACGCATGAAGCTTACCTGTGCTGCTTCTCTTCCTCATAGGATGTGTCCCGGCCAAAAGAGCCCCCCAGGGGTACGGACATCTTTTATGGGTTCCACTTGGCTAAGTGGGAGGAACCAAGTGGGCAGTGGGTAGAGGGGAGTTTAATTGTGGGTTTACATGTGGATACATGTACATTTATTATGCTTATGGCTTTGGGTGATTTTCGTGGGTTTATATTTATTGTATTTATGTTTGGTAGGGGGTTAAATAAATATTTGTTATTTCTAGTAGGTTACAGGGAGCAGGTGAAGGATATGGTACGTGCCAATTAGGGACAGGAGGTGCTGGGGGATTTAAGCAGGTCAGTTGGAGGAGGAGTTTTTGGAGTGAGGATGTTGGCAAACTGAGGTGTTGAATTCCCAATAAAAATATCACGACTGAAGATTTTTCTGTCTGAGACTCCTCTCTTGGTCGCCTCGACCGCTCGGGTAACCTAACACGCCCTTCACTGGATTTGTCAGCATGAAACCACTGGATGGTTTTAACGCAGGGTACAAAGTTTCCACATTTGTAAGCGTGAAACCATGGAACATTTTTCAGGAGAACTCAGGACAATTTTCATCCGTGTTTGTGGCGATTAAAACATTTATTTTAAACCAAAACATGATCTTTTCTGAACCTTAGCCAAGTGTTTTTTGTGCCTAAACCTAACCAGACCATAAGCACTAAATAAAACTGAAGCTGAACACAAAGAAATTTAAAGTTTCAAAGTGTCTCTGGTTTGCAGAAAGCTGCTAATGCTAATGTATGTTTTAAAACCGAAAGTCGAAGCAAAATGCGCGGCATAATTGATATCTCCCTGAAATACTGCTTCGATCGATAAACTACCGATCGCTGAACAGTGCAGCAATAAATCTCCTTTTCAGAATCCAGCCATGTCAGTCGGGGACTGGGGTTTTTTTTTTTTTGCCTCCAAATGTTACAGTATCACAAAAACAACAAAAGCAGAAACAACAAAAACAGATATATAGAAGCCAAACACTGCGATCCATCTCCATTTACTGATATGGCTCCTCTCGCTCGCTCTCCCCAGCTCAGTGTATCTGCCTTTATTTTCTAGCAAAGCTCAGTTTACCCTTTGTTTTTCACTCGGCAGACTTTTTATATTGGCTGCATGAGACTTGATATATGCTTCAAGAAGAAGAGGAGGTAACACGAGGACAGCCACAGAGGTATAAGCTGTCTGTCGGACGTTTGATCAAACCTCTCATTTGGACACACGGTCGACCAAATCTGCCTAGCAACAGTTTAACACGCACATTACAAGCTGCGTTACCGACGAAAGCCTCCTCCGCCCTGCACCTGCATCAGTTGTGCTCAGTGCACCCTGGAGGGCTGTATTGTCTATGTTAATTCACGCCGGCAAATTATCATAATGCTCCCCGAGTGTTAGTTAACATGTTGCTGTGGATTTCGTGCTGTTACGCTGAATCCCCGCCGCGGGGAGTGTATCCAGCGCTGAATCATGCCGACAGACCAAACTGTGACTGCATTCGCCTTGTGAAATGTGATCCTGATGAGCCGCAGCGGAAAGGCTAAAAAAAACACGGCTCGTGGTTTTGACCGAGTGTGAATTTTTTGTTCGCCTCTTAAAACTTGAGCGAGTGAATCTCAGATCAAACAATAAAAAAAAAGGTTTTCTGACTACAAAACAGTCCCTCATTACTGTTTCATTATGACTTTACTTCCCGTTGCACACAGCCCAAGGTGGTGATTCCAAACCTTTATCACCTATAAATACAGCAAATTAAGCATCGGAGCAGTCTTTAAAACCTTTAAAGGACTAATTATCTAGTATTCTACAGGGAAAAACATCAGTAATAAATTATTAGCATTTATCTTTTGGCGGTCCCAACAGAGTCGAAGCCAAAATTAGAAAGAAAATTAACCAAAATTAACCCTAACACTTTAGTTATTAACCATTTTAGTGTTGACCAGCGCTCATTTAACTACATCAGCTTCTTCTCCAGTGGTTCAAGGCACCCAACTGGAGAATTAGCGCCACCAACTGTTTATACCGATGACCCAACTCCTAATAACTACATATCTTTAGGGATTATACGCATATTTTTTTATTTTTTATTTTTTTGTTTTTGTTCTTTTTGATTTCTTTAGTTAAAATTTGCACGAAATTTGGATGCACGTACCATAAGTCAATGAAGGTAGGTATCCAGTTGCATTATGGGAAGTGTAGGAGCCTGTCCTTTTGGAGCTTGACCCATAATAGGCACTAAAAATCAAAATAGCTCAAAGATTTTGATCATAATTTTTTAATAATGAGCTTATTAGTTGACTGTGAACGCAGCTTATTACATATTTACATTTGCTGTTCAGCAGTGACACCTAGTGGCTGAAGTTATTGTTACGGCAGCAAAGGAGGAAGAGACGACAGGTCTGCGTAGGAGACAAGCGCAAGATTTTCATCAAGGAGACTGCTAGTGTGAACTCTGGACTATTGATTAACACCTAATTTGAGCGTCTATGCCCACCCTGTGGCCTACAACAGCCAACAGTGAGGTTTCATAGAGAGGAGACCCGAAGCTTGGAAATAATTTCATGCAGTTTTTTCTCTGAATTGGCTGTTTTTCCAACTAAGCACTTGTTTTTGACTACTTTATGTGCACAAAAGTTGGTATAAACAAGGAAATAAAGAACTATATTGAGTATAATGCTCCGTCTATAATGCCCTGCATATTTAAATCACAGTTGAGGCTTTTTAAAACCTTCTATATCGCGTCTTCTAAAATAGCTTGAAGAATAGTGGTCACACTTCGGGCTTGATGCTACGACCACTGTTCAGCAAGCTTTTCGCCAGACGTGAAGCCACACTGAGAAGCTTTTCAACCGAACGCACAGAGACGAGCACAGATCAGCTGTGAATCCAAAAACAAAAAACGAGCCAAGTTAAATGTTGCAACCGTCCGACCGGGACGTGAGACATCTGCATCACGGCTTCCCTCACACATACAAACAATCGCAGTGCTTAAACATCTCCCCCACACAGCGCAGCCCGCCGGTGTCCATGACTCAGAGTGATTAATGGCTGCTCGTCGCACCTCGCGCTCACCTGCATTCAGCCGGTTGATTGATGCGCCTGTACGCCTGACAGATGGACAGATGTGGCGCGGGGGAAGCGCCCAGGCAGAGAGCGGCACCTCGGTCGCGCCGCCATCAGCAGCCACTTCCTACTTAGCGAGGAAATTATGAGAAAGGGAGAAACGTAATGGATCTGAGCTGGGTTGAAACGGCAACCGGTTGACGTGCAGCGGAAAATATCAGAGAAATACATCAAGCACAAGCGACAGGTGACCAGGTTTACGTGCCCTCTGAGGGCATGTTTTTTCGCTGTGAAGCTTTGCGAGAGGAAAGGCACTGCCTCGGGGCTTCCTGGTGGCTCAGTTGGATACAGTGTTTGCTTCACAAGTGCGACGCGCCAGGTTTCCAACGCTGGTTTACCGGGGCCGGGCTCAGAAACAGATTCAGGAGGAAGACGAGATAATAAAGCAGTCTGCACAGCGCAGGCGGAGAAAATCCAACAAAGAGCAGGCAGGTAGCTGCTTTGTGAAGCACAAACTGAGGTCAAAGCGTGGAAGACGAGAGCGAACACGAGCGAGGCTACAATCTTACCGGGACACTGAGGAAAGCTATTTTAAGATGAAGACGCATGTTGAAGGTCAGGTGACAGGCAGGGCAGGTAAACATGCCGGGGCTCCTCCAGCGAACGGAGGAGGATGACTCCCAATTCAACACCGCAGCATATCACTACATAACGATAACAAGTCTTCAGCATGTGGTGCGTAAGTGCCTGCTCAGAGCTGCAATATAATAATAAAGGATGGGGATGAGACGGCTGGAGGAAGACCTTGTGAAACAAAAAGAAAACACTACATCTTTGGGAAAATACGCACATTTTTCTGTTTGAAGTTTCAGTTGAAGTGTCACCCAGCGTGATTCTGCTCTGTGAAGGTAAACCTACAATGCAGACAACACTTCAATGGATGAATTCAAGCCTGCGTTTTCTGTTTTCCCGGCAATGTAGAAGTCACGACTCTTATCCTCGTTATCTGTAGTGCATTGTCACCACCCGACTGGTAGGTTGGCGTCTACGCAGAGAAATGAGGACTTTTTTGAGTTGGAGAATATATATGTACAGTCACTGTATAATACAATGTTGGTGTTTGTTGGAGGTGATATCTGTGTTCTTTTAAAAAGCATTTTCAAGCCATAAAATGGAGGTGACTTGTAATACAATAAATGTCAAGGTCATGCAGTTTCTTTTGATATCCAGCCAATTTTATGCCGTGTTTATTCACAAAATAAAACAGCCCAGTCGGCCAGATAAATGTTAGCGAAGATCGTTTCTGCAAAACCACAGATCAGCTCAAACTGTTTGTTTCTTCATGTTGCAACTTTACGTTTGTTGGGGTTCAATTTTCTTTTTCTCTCTCATCACAACGCCGTGCCTATGCTCCGGTTAGGTTTAGGCACAAAGACCACTTGGTTAGGGTTAGGACGACATCATGGTTTGGCCTAAAAAGTCTGTTTTGTCGCCACAATCACGGCTGGATAAGACCTTAAGTCTCTGTCAAAACCTCTGCTTCTGTCTCCACAAACACAGCTGGAAATGTCTTGAGGTCTACTTAAAAACACCCGGTTCTGTCACCACAAACAGAGCTGGAGATGTCCTGAAGTCTACTTCAAAACATCTGCTTCTGTCTCCACAAACACGGCTGGAAATATCTTGAGGCCTACTTAAAAAACACCCAGTTCTCATGCCACAAACATCTGCATCTGTCTCCACAAACACAGCTGGAAAAGTCTTGAGGTCTACTTAAAAAAACCCAGTTCTGTCGCCACAAACAGAGGTGGAGTCGCCTGAAGTCTCCTTCAGAACATCAGCTTCTGTCTCCACAAACACAGCTGGAAATGTCTTGAGGTCTCCTTAAAAATACCTGGTTCTGTCGCCACAAACACGGCTGGAAATGTCTTGAGGTCTCCTTAAAAATATCCTCTGGTGAAAATCCTGCAACGGATGTACTTGGATGTATCTGTGGTGTACAGAAACATTAACTGCCAACATTATATCTGGTGGGAAGGCTGACAATAAAATACATCACAGGTTCAAAAGACTCCCAACAGATGTGCTGATTGTGGGTTTTGCACAGTATCTAAATAGTCTGCCTGAGTTTACTATGGTGACTGACACAGAGGACGTCAAAGGTTAAATTTTATTCACGATCTAGTCCCGTCATGTCTTTTGTTATTCGCTGTTGTTGCTACTAACGAAGGCCAGAACCCTCCTGAAAAATAGACTTTTTTAATATCTATCAGCTCATTAAAATGCATCTAAGAAAGCATCTCACTCAGCCTTAACAAAAGCAGTGCTTCTGGTAAAGTTTTCCAATTTACACCACATCATCACATTAACACTGTTCGGAGCAAAAAAGGTGTAACATTGCGAGAAAAAAAAAAACCTCGAACCAATATGGAGATAATTCTTATTTAGTGGTATGTGACACCTCCTCTCCACCATCCTTCCGATCCACTAAAGCTCACTGTGCGGTACGAGACAGAAGCACAGGGGGAGAGGCTCTCTATTCTGGGCCGGCGCTGCTGAAGCGAGCGCGGCGGTTTCGTGCAGGAGCGGCAGACAGAGCCATAAATCATATGTCTACTAATGGCAGCTCCAAATGAGCCCTCTCATCAGAGAAGACAAGTGCCTTGCTTTGTGTGCTACTTCAGGCTCCACTATAACATCTGTGCGCTCTCAAGCAACTGTGCATGAGATGTGCGTCGCCCTTGTATTCATTAGGAATTGTCTACTGAGCCCTAACAGTTCAATTTGGCGTAATTTGGAGCGTATCTGGAAAGCCGGCTGTGACAAACAATCAAGAGCAGAGCGTTCGCACACTGAAATGTGAGAAATGGGAGGGAGGAAAACTTTTCCTCTCGATGGTCACGACAACTGTTCGCACTTTATTTACATGTATTCGTCACACAACGCGGAGCAATGTGCAACCTCCAAACTACGTGACGTGACAGCGGTAGAATGTCCACAAATAATGATGTTTTCATACAATAACCACAAAGAATATCTAATCTATAGTCCTACAGGGCCATACAAAATGAAAACTGTTTAATTTTCGAGTGACCCGACCCAGTGGGAGCGAGGGCGAGGGGCTTTCAAGTGCGCTCGTTGCCAAGATGAGGATAATCCAGCGGCTGACGCGACACCCGACACCGAAAACCATAAATTAAAAGTCGCAGTGTATTTCTGCAGCCTGCGAACCCGTGACACAATTTGATGTCTAACCCCCGAGGAGGGTCAGTGTCTCTTTTTTGAGTGCCAAAACCAATGAATGTTGGGCTTTTGTTCCATTTGGCAAGCGTATAATGGAGTTTGAGAGGGGTACGCTGGTGCTGTATGGAGATAGGGGCTGAATGGAGGAGAATGTAATTACTATACCTGTCTATGCAACAATGGCTAACCACCTTTGTCGCCCCTCACTCCACTTGAAGAAGCCAGACAGCCAAGTGCTGTCGGACCGCGGGAGCACAAAAGCCGCCCTTGCTGCGACTCCCCGAATCAGTGTCTTGCACTTCGCGTGCTCAGACAAGAGAAAAAGGATCAGTCACGGTCCTCTTTAAAAAGATGATTGGTGTCTGGAATGTATGTTTTCTTATTTATTGAACTGCTTTGCATTTTAAAAGAATCAAATTTGTAAAGGGGAAGCGGTCTGCTTTTTTTTTGTTTTTTCTCCTTTCCCCTCCTGAAAGTTAAAACGGTCAAAGTCCGCACCGACAGCAGCTCCACTCTCCCACAGAAAACACTGCTCCTGAAACGCCTCGTCGGTAGTCCCGCCTTTAAATCTGTGACTTTGTGACATCACGCTACATCATCATGTCACACAATTTGCTACATACGAACTGATTAGCACAGTTGCTCTGTTGTTGCTGGCGGTGCTGGCTCAGGCGTGTGTGAGCCGACCAATCAGAGCATTTCCTTTTTTCTATGCTTGATTAATTGTATTTCAACAATATTTGACCATATTTAAGGTTAACTTTATTCAATTTCATAGTTTTTTTATGTGTATATAGCCTAATTAAACATTAAAAGGCCAAAAAATAAACAAGGTCATGTAAAATAAAAGCTTAAAACTGTTTTTAATCACAGAAAATGACTGTGTTAAAGTATTTTTCAGTGCTCCCTGCCTTTTTTTTTACTTCCTTTTTCTATCTTTTTTTACAGTGTCGGGTTAATTAGCGTGTAAAGACTCCTTTAAAAGAGGGCGGATTAAATGTTTGAATAATTATATATATTCTACATGTCTGGTGCGTCATTTTGCCCGACATATTTGGCATTTCTAAAAACTTAACTTAAAAGTACCCTGTGTGATTGGACAAAGTTTGGTCGAACAGCATGAATTTGTAATGACGCACCTATTAAAATGTCAGTGGGGGTAAACGGGCTGAACACGGACATGGACGAGGTTCCTGTTTCATGCCTCGGTGGCCCTCTAATGGCTATCTTAGCGGCGATCACCCCTTACATCTCTGCTTTTCCGGTGTGCTCCCCCTCAAGGCCATAGCTGATTATTGCACTATACTGTCGCCATATTACAGCGTGAGTTATGATGCGTTTTACATCATTAACCATCCCTCTGCCTCTGTTATATGTTGCATGAGAAGGACGAGCTGCTCATCAGGTGAACAGCTTGTTTGAAACGCCGTCCTAAGTCCTCGGGGTTATCATGCATGCAGCACGAGCGCTCTGCCCACTGCAGCCAATTACGGAGGAAATGCACCGTCAATGCACGATGATGTCACTCTGTGATTAAGGCGCATGATAAGACGGCAGGGGGGGGAGTAAAGGAAGAGAAAATGGCTGCTGATGATGGCCCTGATTGGGAGCATGGTGGGAATGATGATGAATGATGTAATAACGTGACACTCGACAGCAGAACGTGTACGTAAGATCTTATTATCACGCTGTGTTTGAAGCTGATCTCGGTTAGAAAGCGCTCCGCCAACGAGCGAGCGTTTAAACCCGATTACATCACGGTTTAACTTTAAATTACACTGCAACACAAACTTTAAAACCAGCTTAAAATGGTTAAAGATTAAATTTAAACCTTTCTTTAAAAAGTTTTTACTCCAAACTTAGATTAAATTTGATTCCGTTGCACCGAGACTTTAAACTCCGATGCAAACTGTGTTCCAATCTTTAAACGTACACTTGAGGGGCGGTTAGCTTTAAAACTGCTGCCTTTTTTCAGATGCATTGAGCAAAATAATCAAGTTCTTCCAATAAAGTTCAGGGACAAACTCGCCCCAATTGATGTTTTTTTTATAATGCTGCTGAATTTCTATCAAGATATTGAGATGGAGCTTGGTGGTATTGAGCATGCAGAGAAAGGATGGGGATCTTTTTGGCCCACACAACTCCCAATCATGAGTAGGCTCACAAATAAGTTTTTTTTTCATGCACTTGACCCGGATGGATTCAGCCCAGCAGTGACAACAGGGCCTGTGAGGTGACGCTCCTGTCTTCGGCGGAAGAGATTAGACGTGAGCAGTTGCAGCCCGTCTAAAATATCTCACAGTATTTCAGCATAAATGGCGACGGACTGCGATCGTGGAAGCTTTCTCATGCTTTAACCTAAAAACTCCACTATTTGAAAGCAGCACACAATTTAACCACAACATGGATTTACCCACAACGGCTGATAAAGCTCTGACCTATTGATTGACACCTCATTTGACCACTTAGGAGCTTCTATGCCCGACCTGTGGCCTGCAACAGCCAACGAGTGTGTTATAAATGTGGGTTTACTCGTTTTAAAACTAGTTTTGTTAAAGGTGCAATATGTAAAAATCGGCCACAGTTGGGACTGGAGTCACCGCTAACTGCTGCTAACTGTAGCTGCCGTTAGCTCAGTTTGCTATGCAGCTAGCGATCCGGACAGGGAGCTCAGGGCTCCAGGGGATTGTTGGTGTTTATACTCCGCACAGGAGCTTTGGACCAGGATAGGCTGAGGCTAGCCAGTTAGCATGCTAACTTCAGTAGATATACAACATAATGCATGGATGTCATAACGTAAAAACTGTTATTTATTCACATTACGTTGATAACTTTAGTTAATCTTCCCTTCCAACTAAAACTCTTGCATGGTGCACCTTTAACATCTGATTAAGAACTAATCTGAGATTAATTTAGTCATTATTGGCGCAACCCAGCCTATAAATAAAGTCTGTGGAGGAGGAATTAAAGCGTTCGTCCTTCAAAGCTCCAACACAGCACTTGAAAAAGGAGCCGGAGCAGATGCTGTGGCTTGGCAGATATAAACCACTTGTCTTGTAAACAACAGAGCGTTGGGCTTCTTCCAGGCACCTCGGTGTTTTTACGAAATTGTCAGCGATCACAGAGTGTTGGAAGCGTACCTGCTGGCACCTGCAGTCAGACACTTGAGGTTTTTTCCGTTCCTTAAGGTCATATCATACCCATGTTCCATTATAGTTTATTCTATTAATGTATTCAGAGGAGGCTTTTGTTTTATAAAGAGACACGGCGGCTGTTATATGGATCAAACAAGTGGCATTTCAGTAAGCTCTTATCATTGAGCTGCAGCGCTTCGCTGTTAAATCTATTTCATTGCTGCTTTGACTCATTACAAGATTGATTTCTTAATGCACCAGGTGAATACGCTTCCACACGGGGCAGGGAATGATAAAGCGCTCGTCCCCCCGTGTGCTTTATTTAAATACAGTTTTGACAAACCTGATTAGGCTGGATATCTATTCATTTGTGTTTTTAGCATTTAATTTAGCTTATTCTCTGGACACCCAAGAGCACGGTAAAGTCAGCACAAGGTTGATTCGACTTTTTTCGGCTGCCTGCAAAACAATCAGAAATAACAATGTTGTGATTGCTCGGTGACCCCGCAGACTCTCATCACCACATCTGCAGTTTCCATCAACTCTGTGGAGCTTTTTTTTATTGTCTTTCAGGTCATTGTTTTGGATTTGAAATGGACCCGGTCACTCAAGATCGTCCACAGACCTCGCTGTGAGCAGTTTCTGTTGGATACATCCTGTTTCTATAGCAACCCCAGCCATAATTTTAATGTGAAAATACAGTTTTTTTGATGTGAAATAATACAACAGTACTGTACTTACCATGTGTAGTTAAGTTGCTGTAAATATACTAATTTACAGTAATATTACACCAATGTACGTTTTTGCATGTTAGCCCGTTAGCATGTTGTTAGCCTTTTAGTCTGTTAGCATGTGTACCTTGTTGTAAAACTACAATGCTGCCGGTATCAACAAAGTATTGATGGGTTATGAACAACTTCAAAGGTTCCATGTTGTATTAAGATTTACGTGTCTTTTATTAAAATAATAAACATATTTAGATTTTTAGAAACTGTGCCTTTAAAAATGAGCTGTCAGTTCTTCCGTTACGTTGTGATGTCACACCATACAGTCAACAACCAACCAGCCAACGCTGGCAGAGGTGAAGAGGAAACACGGTGGGCAATGCCTGCGCAGGCCTGCGAGAGCTGACCAATCAGAGCAGACTTGGCTTTTTTGGGAGGGGGTTCCTTAAAGAGACAGGAGCGTTCAGGCAGAGGGTGAATAGAGGTGCTGCGTTTAGAGAAAAATAATGTGTTTTTTGAACATTAAATCATGTAAACACTTGATTAAAAGAACCGTGAAATTAGCATAACGTGGGGCCTTTAAGATTAACAGCTTTTTAGCATCCTTGCAGCTGCTGGGATTCAGTATCTCGCTCAAGGACACGTCAGCAGGCTGGACTCTTGAGTCTGGTAACCATGTTTTTGAAAGCGACAAAATTCTGTTTACCCACCGGGCCGGGCCCGCTCTGCCACCGCACAATGTCTTGCCATTCTTGCAGCTTGAAAAGTGTCAAGCCGGAGCAGACTCCTTTTCATACTCCGGCCTTCCTCACTTTTTAGGTGACAGCTGCTGAGTTGGCACATGTGCATCATGCTCTTAAGCACAATCTGAGCTACGACAGCAGCGCTGACGTTGCACCGACACAGAGGACACTCGGTGGATCTTTGTGGCTCTTTGTGATTGGCAAAAGATATCAGGTGGAAGGACCAAAGCAAAAGCAATTTTCAGGAGCTGAGGGGGAATATATTGAGGTCAAGTGAACTTCGTTTTTTCCCACATTCACTTTACATGAAGTCTGGTCTCTAACACATTCATTATGTCTGAACAGCAGTCCCATAACAGCCCGTGGCCCGGTCCTGAATACTGATTTCCTGAGCTCTCATGATGTATTCATGCAATAGTTATGCTACATGGGACGGTGGGGGGAAGTCGCCGTGGGTGGGTATGTCAGAATAAAAGCCCTGGTTTCATTTTGTGGCCTAGAATTTGAAACAGACCATGAAGATGTACCTTTTTTAAGGAGCACTGTGTAGTTACTGGGAATACATTTTAATCAGAAGAGAAGGATCCTGATTGTTTGTTTATATGTGGCGGACCCTGCCACCTTTCTAGCTTCAAACATTGTTCTGGGGACATTAAGTTATGGAAAAAACAAATTTAAGTTTGTATTATTACCTCATTGATATTTTAAATAATACAATTCTGAGTTTGAATTTCTTCTCCAAAACTACATAGTGCTCCTTTAAGTCTATTTTTAAGTGTACTTTTGCAATGATTTTGAGCTAAATGGGCATAATCTTTCCTTTTGAGTGACGGCAATGTCAAATGTAACTGGCATTAATAACTCGGGGGTTCAAAATCAAAACAAACATGTTTAAAAGTCTCACGAGTAGACGCCTCAGTAAAGCCACGGAGGAAAACAACCTCCCAGCTTTCTGAAAGAAATCAAAAACCCAATAATTGCTCATATTCTGAGCAGTGGGAGCTTCATTTCACAAGTGTTCAGCTATCCTTGAAGAGCCCTGAAGGGCCCTCACGCCACACCCAAACACACTCAGAGTGACAGAAAGAGAGCAAAAAGGTAAAATGTGCTTGGATGCATGATTTTACGGGCCCGGCTTTAATGTCTGTCTGCGATTCTGCGAGAAAAAAAAAAAAAAAGGCATCTCACTCTGTGGGTTTATTGACCGGGTCCTTTCTGCCTCGGCTGCAATGACCATCAGAGCAGCCATCCTTTGCTTCACAGTTTATGAACTTCAAAGCCACACGGTCCAGAAGTGAACAGATGATGGACTGCGGGGACGTTAAAGGAGAGAGATAGCGAACGAGCCGAGGCCCCGCTCCCAGCTGTTTAATTTCAAATGAGGGGGATGACAAGGCATCCTGCGAGCGGAAAGTATGGGTGGGCCGATAGCGAGTAAATAAATCACAGCGGCAACAGCACACTGACGCACAAGGCTCTGTGATGCTTTGGAAGTAGTAAGTAGGAGTTTCTGATCAATACGTACATTTATAGGGAAGCCAGCAAAGAAGAGAGCTTGTTTGTGTTCTTGGAGTAGCTGGTGAGTTTTTTGAATGTGGGGGGGATATTTATAAGCCAGGAACTGAAGCAGAAGAGGCGAGTGTTATTTTTCAGTGCTCCGAAAATCAGATGAAATGGCAATTTTTGGAAAATTGTTTTTTTCCCAGACCAGAAATATGCCTCGTACATCATCCTGGAGGAAATGCACTGTTACCTTGAATTACATGACGGACTTCTCTGGAGTTGAATATCATCAGAAACAAAACACAAAACTTTGAAACGTTATCCTCATGTGTCATCTTTTACTTTCCACTTCCTGTCTTTGTCTGTTTTCCAGCACGTGTTCATCAAAAGGAAGCCTTTAAAGGTGCGATATGTAAGAATTGGCCACCTCTTGAATTCATACTCCAAAACAGCAGGGGGCAGCATATCACCAGAGTAACTGATTACTGTAGCTGCTGTTAGCTAGTTAGCTCAGTTAGCCGTGCATCTTGTGGTAAAAGAGAACACAGTTAGCAGCATTAGCAGCTATTCTGGTGATTGAAGGTGGTTGGTTGTTACGTATTGGACTTTTAATGAGCTTTAGAAGTGATCGTGGACTAATTTCATTACCTTCGGACAAGAACAGGCCAGCTGTCTCCCTCATTCAAGTCTTTGCGCTAAGCTAACAGGCTGCTGTGGTATCAACAAGCAGCGACCTCTGAGGATACAGAAGCTGCAGTTCCTCAAATGGCCACTTGGGGACTCCTACTCCTTACTTATTGAAAAGTCTACATCGATTTATGTTTGTTTTTCTGGGCATACAGTCGGCTAATGTTCTATAGCACGGACTGCAATGACTAATTTCCGTTAGCTTCCATCTACATGTATTATTTCCAAGGTTGAAATCCTGGGTCTCTGTTCAGCGGCAACAGAAGCAAAAGCAAACTTTTAAACCTGTCCAATTTTCTGCAATTAGAGCGAAGCCCTTTCATAAAACATGATGCATGGGAGATATGGAAAATCCCGTCGCCCTTGAACCTCTTCGATGATAAAACTGGACATCTCAGGGGAGACAGACTGCAGGACCGGCTTTTATAAATGTAACTAACACACTCTTCAAACATTCAGAGTCAGCCACCTGGACACCAAAGACTTGAACGTGCGAATCTTTCTCCTTTATTTTAGTCTGAATAAATTGACTTTGTCTAAAGATCTTGATTGCTAATTTCAGTCAGACAATTGTGCTCGGGGGGCCTGCTGGACATGTCTCTATGACGCCCGTAACAGTTTGTCTGCCAGATGAATTTAATGAGTTTTGTCTTTGTGGAGAAAGATGACCTTCTAAAATGACAATGCCAGATAAAAAAAGAACTCTGTCTCCGCTCAAACAACATAACAGCAAATGTCGTCCCCGAGGTCCGGCGGCTGACGATAGGTTTGATGTGCAACTCTCTGATTTGCGGCTGATTTAGGGTGATGAAGGTGAACGAGGCACAAACAAACGGCATGGCAGTCGTGTCTCTATTGTCAACAATGCACTCCCTGCTCCGAGAAAGCAAAAGTCTACAATGCACATGAAATGATGCAAAGCAGCCACCGACTGTGGTGTTAAGTTTACCATTGGACAATAATTAGTATTAAGTGGCTTTTGTCACCAAATGTTTCACCTCCAGTCACGCACAAGAAGCCGTGAGCCAATAGAAATGAGGCAAGGTCAGGTCGTCAAACAAACAACTTGTTTATCGTAGCCGAACCAAACATTAGCGACGTTAGCTGAGTGCCTGCAGTCGCAACCCAGATGCTAATACAGTTCATACTCAATTATTTAATGTGGTAACAGATTATATTGGGAAACATTTCTGTCGCAACCAGCGTGTAGCGTAGATGCTAACTTTACCGTTAGCCAACGTTGGCAGGAGATGGGTAACGTTTGCGAGACTCATTCGTCTTCTTCCCGTTGTTCCGTGTTTCATTATTTCCATGTCTACCTCGTGGATCATCAACGAAAACCTACCTAGGACGTAACGTTAGCATTAGCTCTTCACTGGTAACCATCCTACAGGACAAGCTAGCAGAAATTAGCCTTCTGATGATTTCTGCCTTCCATCTCTTGTGCACGTCATAGAGAATCTTCCCCGACAGAGACGAACTGAACTCCCATTTTGTCTCTGACGACAAAGATGCAGCGATTTCCTCATCGTCTCCCCTCCGCCGTTTCTTTCTTGTTCCTCTTTTTTACAACCTTGTTTCTGCTGCTGTAAATAAATCCAATTTTCGAGACCTTGAAGTGACTCAGTGTGTTTGTGAACTGAGGAGGCCCGAGATGAAAACGTCTTGTCTTTCCTGTACCTCCTTAGATGTCCTGTTTCTTCACGATAGCCTCGTGTTTAGGTGCTGCGATTGCTACGCCCGTGACCTTTTATAGTGGATTATGTATGTAAGAGGTGGCGCAGGAAATGATGATGCCGCATCACCCCGAACCTGAAGGGTACTCGGGCTGTTGAGTGGCGGAAATAAAGCCACACAGACAGTGTGACTCAAAGTGTACAGGCCGACTCTATAAAACATACATCTCCCCGATGGGCAGAATCACTCTCCCCTCTGTGTGTGATTCACCCCTCTGGGAGCAATCACTCTTCAGTACCTTCAATACCTTTCCAGACAGTCGTTTTCCTCCGCCTGTCAACGCCGAACACTCCTCTCGGCCTGCCTTAGTTTTGATTTGCCTTGTTGCTTTGATTTGAGAGCCTCTGCCTTCATCCGCTCTCGGAATAAGAGCGTCTACGAGCGCCCACACGCATTCATCATGCAACGTAATGATTTCCTATTTCTGCTTGAATTCACCGCCCGGGCAGAGTATCTCGCAATGCGGAAAACGTCGGACTCGGTATTGAATATATATAATTTCTTTACTTTTTCAGTTCCTTCTTGGCAGATTTATACAGCCGCCAGTAAAAACGGTGGATTCTGGGGTCAGGTCAGTGTAATTTAAAGCGGCTCTGATCAATATTTCTATATTAACTACGACTAAAATGACTACGGGTAATAAGAAGGGAGTAGTAACAACCCCACAGAGAATTATTAAACAACTCCCCTGTTCTCTCAACTCTACGGAGCATCTCAGCATCTTTTAGCTCATAGAAATATAACCTGTGGGAAAAAAAGGATGTATTAAACCTTATTTTGGGAACCTTTAAAGATTTTTATTAGATTTGACTGGTAATTTTATAGTTTTTATGACCCGTTGACTATTGTGAAGTTGTGAAGTTTTGGCTCTCTCCCCATTTGGGTCTTGTTAGCCCAAAATAACTACCCAGGGGTGTTGTCAAGATGGCTGCCCAGTGGCAAGAGTTGTCTAAAAGGACTTAAGGACTCAACCCTAACCCGAAAATTTAGGTTAGAAGGGAACAGGCTATAAGCTAATGAAGGTTCATGTTGCTCTGTGTCTGCCGGCTGTGTAAAAAGGTGACTCTACGGAGCATTTTAGCATAGTTTAGCTCGCTGATTTTGGTTTTCGGCTCCACATCTTCACTGTTTTGCGTCAGTCTCACCCTCGTCGACCCCTCACGTTAATTTTCAGAAGAGAAAATTCATGTTTGGCAGCGTTCTCTGCTGTCAGCTAGCTGCCTGGCAGTCGCACAAGGTTAGCGACTTGCTAGTGAAGCATTTAGCAGCTAAAGAGACAAATATATCCCTCTGTAGTTGAAGGACATTAAAAAAGAGCCAAACGGAGAGTAAATATCAGACTTTTCATTCACCAAGTGACCAGAAATTACAACATTAAATGAAGGATAATGTTGCTGTGTTTCTGCCGGTTTCATAAAAAGGTGACTCCTTGCTAATACGTTAGCTATATTAAAGCTGGGGTTAGCAAGAAATGACTGGCTGGGAGATTTGTTAGCAGCCAGTTAGCTACATTCAACACACTCTCTTTGCTTTTGAGACAAATAAATACATTAAAAAAACTGTTGAATACCAAATGTAGTCTGAAGAGTCTACCGAGCGCGACAGTTACTCCACATGAGCGCTTCATGCTAACATTAGCCGCTGACGGAGGCAGTTACACAGTTACTGGATTTGTCTGAGCTTTTGATTTATTGATTGCTGTCGGCATCTTGAGAAATGTCCTACAAATACAACAAGAAATGCTTCTAGAACAACTTCCCAACTCTAGCTTTAGAGGGGACTGTGGGCCTTGGCGGAGGTATGCGCTCTACTGAGTGCCTTAGAGATTTTCTAAAGTTACACAGGCACACATAACAAATGTGTTACCCTAAAATACATCTAAGAAAATGCTGGGATTGGTCAAACAGCAGCTTGTTGCAGATCTGAGGCGTCTGTGGATCAAGAAAAAAAGATCCTAAACACATAACGGAGCCATGAAAGGCTTTAAAAATAATCGAAAGACTCAACTAAACGAAACTGAAAAAGCCTCTCAGACAGAAGTGCAGAAGAAATAAGGAGCTAAAGTGATGCAGACGGGACTACAGAGATTACTCACTACCTGAAAGCCTCGTAATAAATGTCTGGCATTTACACAAACTCATAACAACTGTAGCCATCCTGTTCTCGTTCTTGCATCATCGAGGGTCCAAATGGAGCATCATCTTTGTTGGTTTTCACATCCACTCCCCTCTCATCTCTCTCACATCGCTCCCTCTCTGTCTCCCAGCAGAAAATGCTTAAAAACAACAACATCGCCGCTGCCTCGCTGAGCCCTCCGGAGGACCGACATCAGAGTGTTTTCAGTACCTGACAGCTCCCTAATGATTTCTTTTGGCTTTTTTTTCCCGTCCTCCGCTGTCTGCTCGCGAGTAATTACGGCCCAATTCGGCACGGATCCGTCTTTCTCGTCGGGACACGCGGTCGCCGCTTTTGTGTAGGTGTGTGTCAGAATCGCACTTTAGATTAAACCCAGTTGTGTGTCGCGCTCATATTAAAGTTGGACGGAGATGAAAAACACCAAAGAAAAACAGTGACACAAGCCCCAAAAAGAGACACTCGATACAAAAAATAAATGAATTCCTAAAGAATCTCTTTAGTGTCTCGCTGTCAGTTTAAGTCAAACCTAGAAACTCTCGCTCGGGCTTTTCTTAGATTTACTTCCTTTTCTTTGCTCAGCGTTTCTCCACATGATTTGCGCCTCGGCCGCTCGATTGCGCTGACACATCAACGCATAAAACACACATAAAAAAAAACACACACTTTTACCACCGTGTGACGGAGTGTATTCACCTCTATTAGATGTCCTAGATCCTTGACCTGTCAGCCCGCACCGTCACCGTCCCGTGTAATCAGCGGCTCTGTTGGGCGTATAAACCAATACTTTATTTCCACTCGGGGTGAGTCCGGTGTGCATATTGATGGGCCCACAGCTGTGCTTTAATTAAACCTGTGTGGCATCGATGACCTGTTGAGGCTGAATATTAAATGCAGAGGTGCACCGGAGAGTAAAACCTGCAGAATCCCCTTGTACTTAAAAAGCTGTGGCAGATATTTATGAAACAGGGTTTGTGATATTACAACTACTAGTGTTGGACGATGTGAGAGGGAGAGAACCCGTCTTTTCCTAAACCTGACGGACACCCAGTATTTTTGTCGCCTAAACCTAACTGTATATTTTCGTTGACTGAGCCTAACCAAGCAGTCTTGTTGTCTAAACCTTTCTAACACACGGTAAACATTGTGAAAGGGGTATATTTTAATGCATGTATTGTTGGAAGGGAATGGTTCTCTCCACTCTACGGAGCATCTCAGCATCTTTTATCTAATAGAAATATAACCTGTGGGAGAAAAAGGACATTTTGGGAACCTTTTTATCAGATTTGACTGGTAATTTTATATGTGTATGTAGTTTTTATGACCCATTGACTATTGTGAAGTTGTGAAGTTTTGGCTTTCTCCCAATTTAGGTCTTGTTAGCCCAAAATAACTACCCATGGGTGTTGTAAAGATGGCTGCCCAGTGGCAAGACTTGTCTAAAAGGACTTAAGGACTCAACCCTAACCCGAAAATTTAGGTTAGAAGAGAACAGGCTATAAGCTAATGAAGGTTCATGTTGCTCTGTGTCTGCCAGCTGTGTAAAAAGGTGACTCTACGGAGCGTTTTAGCATCTTTTAGCTTGCTGATTTTGGTTTTAGGCTCCACATCTTCAATGTTTTGGTTCAGTCTCACTCTCGTCAACCCCTCACATGAAAATTTAGGTTTAGAAGAGAACAGGCTATAAGCTAATGAAGGTTCATGTTGCTCTGCGTCTGCTGGCTCTGTGTGGGAGTGTCCTTACAAAGTCGTTAGGCCACTCCCTCCCACACCGGGTTTAAAAGCCTGCAACTCCCCTCCAGTTAGTTAGAACTGAAGAAGCCTCTTGGACAAGAGGTGAAAGTCCAGTTGCCTACGATACAGCACAAAAACTATGGCAGAGCTGATGTTGGGGGGGCGGTGCCTGCTCAGGCTTGCGAAAGCCGACCAATCAGAGTAGACTTTTCGTGAGTGGGGCCTTAAAGAGACAGGAAGCGTTAAGACAGAGGGCGAATCGAGGTGCTGCCGTTACAGACAGCATCTCTGGGATGTGTTTTTTTGTTGTTGTCATTTTTAGATTCAGAAACACTGCAGTTGTCACCGGGCCGTCTCCAGCTGCTAAAAGCATGCACACCCATCTCCTTCTCAACCGCTCTTGCTCGTGTGTTGCCTCATCGCCGGCCCCTGATGCTCCCCCGAGCCGCCCCCAGCGCTCCCTTACACCGCCTGTCACTCAACGGCCCCGACAGCTTCATCTATTTTCCCACAATCCCTGTTTTGCTGAGCCCGGCCGGATACACCGCAACCTTCCCCTGCTCCTTTTTTTTTCACCTTTATCTCCTCTGTCTTCCCCCACCCGCCCAAATTCCACCCGCCCATTATTTGCGCTTTTTCCTTTCTCTGCTCTATCACTCTTCCCGCGAACACCTCATTATCCCTTATCTGCTTTCCTTATTCTCTCTCCCATCTCTCATTCCCCCTAATCTTCCCTCTTTTTTTTCTTTACCACCTCTCTGCGTCTCCTCCTGCCATTTGCCAACCTCCACTTTTGCATTTTACTGACCCCAATCAAGCCCCGCATTGTGCCTCCGTCAGGTAATGCTAATACCGAACGCTGAGAAGATGCTGTTGAGTGCATGCGGCGCATTAGTCCATTGTTTTAGTTGAGTGCTCGCCGCGTGCAATGAGGCTTTCGGATCAGAAATTATATTATAATGTGACACTGAAATAGGCCCGCGATTAGCACAGCCGAGTGCGTTTGTAGATAAGGGCACTAGATAGCGAGGGGCCTCGGCTCGAGTGCTCCGCGGGGCAGTTTCTTCATTTACATTAACTGTATTCATCTTCACCAATAGGTGCAAATTGCTTTTGTGGATTCGAGCCTGAATCTCATGAGCCAGCACTTATAAGCTCCCCTCGTCGCTACAATACGGCGCGCGGCGGCTGGTGCCGGCGCTCCGTCGGAAGCACTGCGAGGAGGTGGGAGATATTTAAATGGTGGGTGTTTTTTTTTTGTGAGGGAAGATGATGCAAGAACCGCCGGAGGGTTGCATCAAATAATTATTTTCATTAAAATTAACATTCGACATGACGTGTTTTGCTTTTTAAATAGCTTTTTTGTCCTGACAACAGGTCGACCACCCACAAAAAAAAGGTTTACGATGATATAAAGCACAGAAAAGGTGAAAATGTTTACATTTGAGAACAAGTAAACGTGTTTAATTCAGCTGTCTGTCACTAAAGCTTTTGAAAGCCGTCCACTGTGACTCCCACCAAGACGACCTGTAAACACACTTTATTGTGTAAAATTGGTGGAGTTACCCTTTAAAATATGATGACATCATGATGGTACCTGATCGCCAAAGACTCATATCTCTCATCTTTATTGTGCACGTGGCACCAAACATCCTTCTTATTTACACAGAGTGAACTCTCTCCTGATTTAAATGCCTTTCTAACGGTGGCTGCACTGTTGATTTAAAGCAACACTATGTGATTTTTAAGGAGACTCTGGAGAGAGAGATGATTGTTGAATCTCAAATACTGACGCTTTTGCATTTCAGACCCGAGAGAATTAATATTTGTTGATCTGGTGATGACGAACAGGCAGCTAGTCCCTGGCGTACCCCGCCACTCGACCGATGTTATCCGGGATCGGCAAAGGCTAAAGACTCGCAGATGATGGATGAATGGATGGAATGACAGCTGATTTTGTTCAATCATTTAGTCTGTAATAGAAATGGATCCCTCGTTAAAGGAGCACTACGTAGTTTTGGGGAAGAAAGATCTTCATCGACTGATTTTTTTCTGCCTAAACAAACTAAACAAACAAACTCTCTTTGTTTTCATGACTGACTAAACAAACTGACCTTAAAGGACAACACACTTTCATACTGTTGTACTTTGTTTGAAGCTGGAAAGGTGGCAGGGTCCGCCACATATAAACAGTGTTTTCCTTTGAGAACAGCTTTTTACGGAGAAAAAAAATTCTGAGTTTGTGTTTTTACCTCGTTCATGTTGTAAATATTCAAATTCAGAGTTTGAATTTCTATCTCCACAACTACACGGCGCCCCTTTAACCTTCATTTTTCCCGTTGGCAAGACAACATTTGCATATCGACAGCTCACATCACCGAGGTAAAACTTTACCCACCTGCAGCCTGACAAACATTAAACGTACGCTCGAAACCAGCCGACGTGTACGTTCAGCAGCTGCTCAGTCGAAATCTGATCACCTCACGCTTCATCTTCCCCCTGTTCCCACCCTCTTTAGTGACATAATGAGCTCCGACGTGAAAGCCTGGCGCTCGTAGATCTCCAGCCTCTCTCCTCTCCTGAGCTACATTTTTTTGCTCCTTTATTGTCACAAGACTTAGGCGGCATCCGCTGAACAGCAAGTTGTTAGCAGTGTCCAAGTGTTCCCAACTTCCTGTGTGCCATTCAGGGGATTACTGGAGCTGCATTGCCCTCTGCAGGCTGCAGGGAACCAGACAGCAGCAGCAGTGTATACTCCCTATAGGCTCAACCTACTGCTGCGTAACCCCCTCCAGCACACGAGCACACTCAATTACCCATCACCCCCTCCGTCCCGCTTTAACGACAGATGCGCGAACCACAAGCCGGAGCCGCAACTTGTTCATTATCTTCCCTTTTATTTGAGCCTCGGGGTGTCGTGGCAGGTTGAGTTGTGTTGACACACAGCTCACCGCGGGGCATCTTTTTTTTTTTACATTGCATAATCGAGATGGTGATTATCTTGATAACACACACACACACACGTGCACGGGAGAGTGTACAGTGCTGGGTTCAGCCTCGCAGCGTCAGAGAGCACAGGAGTCGTGCATTATCATCCTAATGTGTCCTAACACGACTCCCTCCTTCCCTGACGAGGAGTGTTTGTCTTCTTCACTGTCTGTTTTTTTTTTTTGGAGAGCAGGAGCTTCCTGCAGTGACCAGCTGCCTGCGGCGAGCATTGTTGCCGCATTTAAAGAGATACAGTGCGCCGTACGATGAATGATAAGATGGAAGGTGCACGAGCAGAGAAGAAAAACACAAAAAAACAGCTCAGGGAACATTTCTGAATAGATGCCAGAGAGATATTCGAGTTGGTGTTTTTGTTTTTTTCGCAAAGGTTTGGCAGATCTTCAGCAGCATACATATTCAGGTGCGTTCGAGGCGGAAAAACAAAGTGAAGCGTACTGTTTTTTAAGGGATTTACGCGAACACGCTGAGCCTGGGGTTTGATCTCGGCGTGTCCACGGCCCACATGTGTCCTTGAGTGAGAAACTGACGGCCTTATCTGCTACCAGCCGCCTCGGAGACGCACAGGAGGAGCTCGTGAAGGCGTGATAGGAGGTTATAGGCTCCATAAATCATTTAGATTGCGTTGAGGAGCATTTGTTTCCTTTACTTAAAGGGTAACTCCACCGATTTTACACATTAAAGTGAGTTACGGGTCGTATTTGGGGAGTGCTGCTACATATGTGAAGGAAGTAGCATGAAGTCTTTTGGGGCTCCAGATGAAGCGGCATGTAGTCTGGTAAATGCCTCCAGTGATGTCACTGAGTGGCCACGTTGCATTGTGGGTAATGTGGGCCGCATGTTTTGAGCAGCAGAACCAGAGACACCACCGTTTTTAACCCACAAGTTCGTCTTCCTTTACAAAATGACATCAACACAAATGTATAATATGAAGGAATTCTGTTAAAATGTTCAAAAAACGACTGGACTTTTGTTGCAACATTTGTTGAGTTGTGTACTTCTGTTATCCCAAATGTTCAAACACACGAGTACTTAAGACAACTGTGTAACTAAATGTTTTTATGTGGTCGCCCGTTGCGAGTAAAACTTTAAAACAGTACCACATCTGTTTGAGTCACATCGCAGATTTTCTTCAGCGGTTTGTGGTTGTGCAGCGGGAACGTTAGTGTTTTTTCGCGTCACTCGTGCAGCGTTTATCCGCCCAAAATGGGTAGTTTGTCGAGCGACGGCACACATATTGGTACATTTTCCCCTCCAGCTCCAGTCGGCAGACAACAGTACCTCCAAAAAGGGAGGTCACCTTCGTCGATCGCTGCTGCAGTCGGGTCGATAAACAGGAGTGAAGATAAGCTTGTGAATATTCTCATTCATAGTTATCTCAAGGAAATTGAATCGAACGCAACTGGATTTGGTTTTTGTCTTTGAAGACGTTTCACCTCTCATCCAAGAGGCTTCATCAAGCTGGCATCAGTGGCAATGTGACCACCTCCTGAGAGGTTAAATAGCTGGACCTCCACACCGGCTAGTTGGACTAGTCCCAGCCTAGTCAAGCGAGCAGGAACTGATGAAGCCTCTTGGATGAGAGGTGAAACGTCTTCAAAGACAAAAACCAAATCAAGTTGCGTTCGATTCAATTTCCTTGAGAGGAGTGAAGATAAATCTGCTTTTTAATCCCAGAAGTTTAAAAGTTATCTGTGGGCTCTCCTCCCGTCGGTAAAAGGCTCCGGATCAGAGCAAAGGCCCCCTAGTGGCAGAGGTTGCACATTATACGTTTAATCTTTATATGAGGGGTGTTAAATCATGGCTGAAAGAAAACACTTTTTTATTGCATTCTTATTCTTCTTTTAGTTTTTCCTTTTCTTCTTTCTAGCTTTAACCTTTAAAAAGCCTCCTGTGGACACGTGTTGTAAATTAGCCGATCAGTGCATGTGTGGCTTGTGCACGGTTGTACCCTACATCACCAATGTTGCTGTTACGTCCCTCTCAAATACACATACTAAGCATCAAACCCTGTATATAAGCGTCCAACGTCGACATACTGCAGAGCCTGTGCAAAGTGGCGAGCCTGTCGCTTTAAAAAGGGAAATAACTCCCCTCTGTGTTTCCTTAAAGCCCGCCGAATCAACTTGATGTCAAATTGACTTATTTCCTCGCGCCGCCACAATGGAGTTTTGATAGCAGAACATTTTCGCGCGATCAAACGCCGCGGCTGCATTTGCACAACAATGCGGAGAGGCGCCCATTGTGGGACGAGGAAGAGATACCAATTTCTCCGCCGACGGAATCCTCAATGGTCGCAAAAAAAATGCAGTGCGGCCTCTTTTGATAATCCTCCAGCTTTCACAACTCGGGGCGGTTTTTTTTTGTAATTTGAACAATTGCGCGGGCCACATAATGGCGACTCCCGCTTCTCCTTGACATGAAAAACTTCCTCTCTCCTCTACACTCTTCAGACTTTCAGGGGTTTCGCTGAAAGGTTAAATCAGTAACCAAAACGGACGCAGACAAGCAGAATGTTTTCTTTCTTCCTTCTTCTTCTTCTTTGGTGAGAAAATTACAGCACTTCATCACAAAAGCCGCTCCTGGAATGAGGCCGGACGACGTAGCAGATTGATTTCGACGAGCGTAAGCATAATGAGGAGGGGATTGATGGTTGAAAGCATCTGCTTAAGGGCACCCGGCGCATCTGCCGTCCTGCAGGACGCGGGCGACACCATCGCACGGGGTTCCAGCTCCCCCGTATCACGACATCGCTCACTTAAATGAAGCCTGTCTGTATCGCCGCAGCGGGGAGTAACAGTAATGAGACGGCACATTATTGCGACGGGCCGGCTGCGAGTGACACGGCCTGCGGAAGCTGCTAACAGATGGATGTGCAAGACGCAACTATTTTTAGAAGGGAGGCAGATTGCAGAGGCCCATTTGCAAATTGCTGCATTTAAGAAAAAGCTACCTTGAAGGAAAGAAAACAGAGATGACGCAGGGGAATGAGGTCAGCCCGCTCTCATCAGCGTTTTTGGTAAACGTGTAATTATTTTGTCAACAAGAGGTTTTTCTTCTCTTCCATTTTGTGCCATCCATCACTTTTCCCGAAGCTCCAGTCGGTTGCATCGTAGCCTCCAATCTCATTCCACGCTGACAAACGTCTGGCCCTCTGTGACTGTTATCAAAAGTATGATTTGAGTGCGGAACCGCTCACCCGGACCTGACACTGATTTGTCAAACAGACACACAAGTTGTTTTGCTCCCTCGCTCGGAATCGTTTCTGCCGTTTGTTCTCCCTGATGAGCCCGTTCAGAACGCCGCCTCGGTTCAGCTCATCCGTCAGCGTCGGGTGATGAACGCCCGGGTGACGAGGGGTTTGATTGTTTTCTCACGATGTCAGTATAACGGCCTTTTTTTTCCTTCTTTAAACTTATTCAAGAATACGCGCGGCTGATTATATCTATTGTGCCCCGTAGAGTTGTTTCGCCAGCCGAAAGAGCAGCGAGAAGGTTAAAAAGATGCAAATTGTCAGCCGTCTCTTTTCAGATTATCACATGTTTTGAGCGGTTTTCCTGAGCAGTCGCTCGAGAAGGAATATATTAAGAACTCAGTTCATTAACAAATGCAAATCTGAATGGATCTTCTCATCTGTTCCCCTTTCAGGGAAAGTCAATTTGTTGGCTAGTATCGCGGAGTTCAAATCCCCGTTTGTGCCGTTTCATCGCTGATTATTTTTCAGATTTCTATTCCGACGCTTCGCGCGGGAAGTCGGTCAATTAAAGGAAACCTATTTACTTCTGTGCATGTAAAAGATCTGGGGAATTACAAAAGTAGAAGTCCGCACCAACAGAAGCTCCTCTCTCCCACAGAAAACACTGCTCCTGAAACGCCTCGTCAGTAGCCCCGCCTTTAATTCTGTGACTCTGTGACATCACCATGTCACATATTCGCATAATTTATGCCTAGAAGGTCGTTTGACATGTAAGAATTGATTAGGCACGGCTGCTCTGCTGTTGTTAGCGGTGCTGACTCAGGCGTGTGTGAGCCGACCAATCAGAGGAGACTGGGTGTTTGTCTTAAAGAGACAGTAGCGCAGACAGATGGGGAGTAATTTTTTTCAGTTTGAGTTGCTTCTGTATTTATTTTTCACGTTTGTATGAATTCCTCTATTTATTTACTCTTCCATTTTATTTAATGTATTCATAGTTGAATTTGTGATTTCTCATCAAATGTATTTCAATATTATTTTCCCCCTCTTTACCGCTCACCAATATATCTCACACAGCTTTAGGCAAACTGCAGTAACTACTAAAAATGAATCCAAGAAAAACTGTCTACAAAGTGCTCCATGACTCCAATTTTTAAATCCTTTTTTTCCCTCTTAGATAGAAAAAGACAATTTAAACAGGATAAAGCCGACATTTAAAAGCTACATTTCCTTTCGGTAAGGGCCGTGATTGTCACCTCCGTCCTCGTATTAGCAGACGTGACAATATCACAGCGGCTGTGTAAGATCCATTACCAAAAACACTGAATAAACATGAGCAGTGACTAACAGACACAGGTGTGTGCAGAAGCAGGTGCTGGGTGACGAACCGACTGATGTTCACGTCGAGCCAAAAATAAAACACAAACATTTCCGATTTGGGTGGCAGCTGCTCGTAATGTGGGAAGAGAAGAAACCAAACAAACAAACAGTGGAGAATATATTTAAAACATCTTTTATTGTGCGGTTATAAAATTCAAACTGGGTAGAAAAAATATGTTTCCAAACATCTAGCTCATTAAGAAGTGAGTGTTGTACTGTCGGTCTGAACGTCGTACTTTTAGAGTGATATTTCATGTGCTAACTTTTGCTACTCTCATGTGTTCTGACCCAAAACTGGCTGTTCCAGGTGTCGGCGTAGAGACGCCTTCCTCCTCCCTCATCGTCCTACTGCAAACTCTTCCAACACGGGAACTTAACTGGGGCAACGGGGAGAGGAGCGTTCGCAGTCGGAGGGGTTTTTTCCTCCCAATTTGTGCTTTTCTCAGATACAATTTTAGCTGTTTTTCAAAGAGGATGCAGAAAAAGCTGGAACAACAACCACCTGAGAGGCTGCGAAGTCTGGGGCCGATTCCCCGCCTCCAGAGAAATATCACTTTAAAAACACGGATACACAGTGTAAACAGCGGAGTGCGTAAAAAATCTGTAGCCCTGTAGACAAATAAAGACAAATATACCTCTCTTCTTTTAACAATAAATAAAAAGATTGGACAGATTACAAACAAATCCTTTTTTTTTTTCCTCTTTTCATGGCCGTAAAAACATTTACAGTGTTTAAGTGGGAAATGTCGAGACATTCATTAATTAAACCGACCGATGATGTAGTGTAACACTTTACTCTTTACAGTACAGCGTAGTGTAACAAACGACACCCGACCCCGATGTGATTAATCCTCATTTTGGGAAGTGTTTCCGACTTTAAAAAGGTCAAATGTAAAGCACTCAGCCGTGTGAAGCCACTTCGGACCTCCTCTATCATATACATATATAAAATATGGTCTCTTTTTAATGGCGGCGTGTGTACAAATCCATTATTCAGTAACAGACAAATGGGTTAAAACCGACATATTTACATTCTTTGTCAATTAAAAGCGTTTCAGTCGTCTAACACTGATATTAACAATAAAAAATAAAGTTTCAGTTCAGCACAAAACGTGCGTTTGTTGAGAGGAACCCGGCTTAAATCGGGTCAGGCGGGTTCGAGCAATCATGCCGGAACTGTTTGTGAATGCTTCCGAGCCGGACTCCGTCTCCCACGGTGCTCCTGTGTTTTCCCATCGCCGCCTCCGCGTTCGGCTGTCTGTCTGTCTACACGCCGCTCGCTTTGAGACAGAAAGCAAAAAAAAAACAGGAGCAGGTGATTGGAGGAGCTCGATCGGGAAAAGGAGGGGGGGAGGTTAAAAAATGACGTCGTGAGCGTCGCCGTTAGGCCGCGGCCTGTTCGCGAGAGGCGGGAGAGGCTTCTTGAAAAACTCTGTGGAAGGGGATGGAGAGAAAAAAGGTCGACTACGTTAGCAAACTACATCCATCGCCTCCTGGAAGATAAACAGCGTCAGTTAGAGCACTATTTATAAAAGAACACGGGGTGGATGAACACACAGACAAGCCTTTGAGTCGATTAAAGATGGCTGGATCCACACACACACTCAAACATATGCCTGGTGAGATGTAGGAGGAGAGAGAGAGACAGCGATGTGGGACGCTAATTAACAGTCAACACACATCTGAAGGCAGACAGAGTTCAGCGTCTCCTCCGCAACAGCACACTGACACATTTAGCGCTGCCGCTGCGAGACAAACAAACCTCAGGAAAACCAACGCAGTGCTGCTGTTTACAGTCGGCCGCTTTATTTCTTAAGGATGAGAAAATAAAACACGAGCACATAGAGGAAACACTGATGCAGCGCCATGAGTTAGTGAGAAAGTGAGAAGCCGATTAGAACAAAAAAAGGACAACAGGGCGGGAAATTAAACGGTGAGTGGTTAACAGGAACGGATGAGGAGGCACCGGACTGCACAGGCAGCTTTACCAGAATGTCTCGAGTCCCCGAGTGGCTCTAGTTTTGGCAGCCGAGAAACTTTGGGTGTCGCCCATCCGACTAAAAAAGGAGCAAAGAAACAGTGGTGAGGACAAATGTGGGAAAATCCAGGAATACCTCTTCAAAGGAAAAGTAGAATCTGGTTTATCTGTCTCCTTTATAAGTCATGATCAAGAGGTTCAGCAACAAAACACATTAATTGCCACAAAGGAACTGGGTCAGAACAAACAAAAGCCTTCCGCTTGTTACCGGAGAGAAAAATGTTATTGTTGGGTTTCTATTAGCAGAACGTTAACACATTACTCATCACTATATCTACTTATCTTGCAATATATGGACATGACTCTCTCTGCTTGTTGTGTATACATAAGAATGTCACCAACAACTAAGCCAACGTGACTTGCTCTCTGTGCTGGAGTTTCACCGAGGGTGGGGCCGAGCCAGCTCCTCCGCACACACACAGATTAAGCCTGAGTGAACCAGGTAGAGTGAAGATAACATAGTTCTCAAGGTTTACAGGTGTTTTTCTTGACAACTACATTATTCCAGCCTGGAGAGTTTGGAAGAACGGATGGATTTGGTTTTGAATCTGCACTCTACAACTCCGGTGTGGGAACATTTGGGGTTTCAGCCGAATGACAGAGAGCAAATTTACATAAACCAGCGGGTATGTCCACTTAACAAAAAAGTCAGAAGGAAGTTTCCCTCTTTAAAGGAATATCTGGTTTATCTGTCTCCTTTATAAGTCATGATCAAGAGGTTCAGCAACAAAACACACCCGCTTGTTAATGGAGAGAGAAAAGTTGGGTTTCTATTAGCAGTACATTAACACATTACTCATCACTATATCTACTTATCTTGCAATATATGGACATGACTCTCGATCGTTTTTGCAGATCAATACCACTTGTTGTGTATACATAAGAATGTCTCCAACAATTAAGCCAACGTGACTTGCTCTCTGTGCTGGAGTTTCACCGAGGGTGGGGCCGAGCCAGCTCCTCCGCACACACACAGATTAAGCCTGAGTGAACCAGGTGGAGTGGAGATAACGTAGTTCTCAAGGTTTACAGGTGTTTTTCTTGATGACTACATTATTCCAGCCTGGAGAGTTTGGAAGAACGGATGAATCTGCAGTCTACAACTCTGGTGTGGGAACATTTTGGGTTTCAGCCGAATGACAGAGAGCAAATTTACATAAACCAGCCGGTATGTCCACTTAACGAAAAGTGGCAGAGCAACTTACTTAATAGATGAATGGATATTTTAATATTTCACACTCCATTTCTAACGTCTGAGTATTTTTAAAAAGGTTCCTTGCTTTTTGAAAGGTATTTGCAATATTATGCCATTATATTAAATGTCTTTAAATGACAATAATATCCTTTATCACGGTTATTTCTGGTACAACTGAACGTAAAAGTAGGAGGAACAGGAAACTGTGAGTGAAACCACACTTGTGCTCAGACTGACCTGGTGGAGGTGGAGGGGTGGGGCTCTCTGCTGGCCCCTCCTCTGTCCTCAGAGGGTCCACCCTGTGCTTCCTCTTCAGGTGCAGCTTCCTCGTCTTCTTCTTCTCTTGCTCGCCGCCCGTCGTGACTGAAATAAGCACACAGACATTTTCTTAGTGAGCAGAGAATCCAGATGTTCATTTCACATTTGAACTGTTGCCCGCTGCCATCTTCTCAACCGCTAATTTGTCACTTAACCATCTTCTTCGTGTGTAATTATCTTTATCCATCAGATATTCAGCGCTGAGCTTGGCGAAGAAAAAGACGAGAAGCATCAGATTCTTTTTCAATTTTGATTTATCTCAAACAAACGTTTTCTCGCAGTCTCCAGGCGTTTGTTTAATCATTTGCTTTCAAAGTAAAAAAACAGATTTAATAACTGGTTTCTTTTTATCTACAAGCTCTGACTTTTATCCCCTAAATGGTGCCGAGCCAAAGCACGAGCTGCGAGGAAAGGCTCTGTAAAAGGTGTTCTCACATCTACATAGATAATCATTTTTATGTTACTTTTAAATAAATATATCCTGGCAGAAAGAATGTGGCGCCTGAAATCACAGGGTTTTATCCACACCCAGCCACAACTGTGGAATATTATCAGCCAGGCGTGTTTTACAGATCGAGTCGCTCACCTGAGGTGCCATTTTCCGGCGTTTGTCTCGTGTCGTCCGGCTCCTCGTCGTTGTCCTCCTCGTACTCCTCGTCGTCGTGATCGGCGTCCGTCTTCGGGCTGTTGGTCCGGGCCTCCTGCAGCCTCCTCCTCTCCTTCTCTTTATCCTCGTTCTGAAAAAGCCAAATAACTTCGAATGAGCTCTAGAATTTGGATCAAAACTTCTACCTGGAAGTCTCAAACGGCCTCGCGCACCTCGGAGATCACGTTGCTGATTGGCTGGAAGGGGCTCGGCATGTCGTCGTCCTCGGCCCCGTCCTCCTGGATCTGCCTGCCCTCGCGCTCGGCTTCTTCCCGCTCCTGCCGCTCTCTGTGGACGGAGCGAGACGTTAACCTTTAAGCGCGGTGACACAGTTATGAAAATTGAATTACGCCGCGTGTTTTGTCAGTTTTCTTTCCCCTCTTTAAATAAATCTCTTTTTACGGCGTGAGAGCAAAGTTAAATTCCGTTCTTTAAATCTAAGTGCTGGCGCGGAGACAGCGCGCGTCGCCATCTCTGGCATTTTGACATTTACACCCGCTTCATTTACCATTCCACTCCGATCGTCCTCGCTCTCCTTTATCGTTCCCAACGCACATTTCTCTCCACATCCGTCTTGACATTTCTCTTCTCCATTATTGAAACTTGATCTCATTCGTTAATTCGCCCTCACCTCTCCTCCCGTATCCGCCGCACTCTCTCCGCCCTCTCCTTCTTGTCCTGCTCCTCCTGGGCGCGCTGCTCGGCCGTGTCCTTCTGCACGCGCTCGGTGATGGCCTCGTAGTCTTTGGCGATGTTGTTGAGGAGCCACTTCAGGCCCTTCTTGATGGACTTGTCGACCTTTTTGCCGTAGCCTAGGACGGCAGAGCACGGCTCCTGGGCACATGGAGAGACAAGATTGAATGACACAAATATTTTTGGGGCGAGATACTTTGGATGAAAGCAGCTATCTTGGTCTCTTTGGCAACCGAAGGCCCCTTCATGTCATCCGAATGCCATTCAACAACAGGTGCACAAACACTCACGATCTGACAAAGACACTTGTTCTCGTTGACGAGCTTCTCTAAGGACAGGTTCTCGATGATGTCGGCTTCAGCCAGCGCTCCTTCCTGGTCCTGTTTGTTAGCGAGCCTGAAAGCGGAGAGAGGAATAAAAGGCATTGAAAACCTGCAATTCCTCTCCGCTGAAAAGACCAGAATAGCTCCAGGGACAACCGCCTGAAAGGGAAGGTAAAATGCTCGCAAGTCCCCAAGAAGTGTGCGAGGTGCATAGTTACGGTAGCTGGAAATCGTATGAAAATGCGTCCCTGCCCTGATTGTGGATTGTTGATTAGAAGACATACGAATGCATATCTGGGAAAACACAATAAAGCCTCCAAATGCTTTGTGTCCTGATTACTGATTAAAGCCTGCTGGAATCAAACAGCAGTGCACGTTTTCATCAACAAACTGAGCCAAGGACTTTCTTTCTCGGCCGGCTAATTTCTCTGTTATCTTCTTTTAAACCTCTGTGCTTTCAACTTTTGTATACTTCCATGTAACAGATTTTTTCTTGTTTGCTTTGCACATAATTTGAACCGTTATAAAGTCGACCAAATCTTTGCCGCTTTTCATTTGATAAAAGTGGAGTTATTAGTTATATTTGGGAGAATAAAGGAACAGTATAAGGTGTAGAATGAAACTTGTATGTTTCAAAACGTCGATCTTCTTTCTGGCCTTGGTCGAGCGTTATTCTCCTCCACTCACACGAGCACTGGCTTCCCGGCGATGCGCGGGTGCTGCAGGACCTCGGCCATGGTCTCCCGCGTCTCCTGGATCCTCTGGGCGTCGCTGGAGTCCACCACGAACACCACGCCGTGCGACTCCGAGTAGTAGTTCTTCCAGATGCCCCGGATCCGCTTCCCGCCGCCCAGGTCGAAGATGGTCACCTCGAACTTGCCCTGCTTCAGGTCGACCTTGGAGAAGCCCACCGTGGGCGCCACGTCCTGCGGATTGTCTGCGAAATAAAAAAGAAAGTTTGAAACCGTGTCAGCAGAGACGCCGCTGTGCTGTTGTTTTCAAAATGTGTCAGCAGCGATGAAATATGAATGCAGCAGGCAGTCTGATGTAAAATATACATGATAATAAATAGTAAACAACAGCAAATGAGGCACTTTATTCAGGGACGGAAAACACGGTTTACAAACTCAGCCGCTCTATTATTCACAAAGATCGTTATAAAACAGGAAAACTGTGCAAAACTCGATATCCATTATTAACATTCGTAACAAAACAGCGCCAACCTCCTTGGATTCCTCGCACTGTGGCTGTCTTCCCTGCGTTATCCAGTCCCACCATCACCAGAGTCACTTTCCTGTTGGGTGAGAGGAGAAAAAACGTGAACACACACCTGAACAAAGAACACCGATCCTGCAGTGCCCGAGCGACATTAGCTGGCATTATCTCTCATGACGCATTCGGGGGCACAGATAAGCCAATTAATAATCTGAATGACCAACGCACATCAGAAATCTGCGCACGGTGGACCGGGTGAGTCAGCGGCGGTGACGCGGGTCGGCTAATACGAATGAAACGAGACACAGAGACGGCGGATTAGCTCGTGGCAGCGTCGGGCACAATGTTATTCTCATGATTAAGGCTAAGTGATGACTTTTCTGTGTTCCCTTCACTGTTTACATGGTTCAACGCCTTTATACGGACACAGGAATGCAAATTTTGAGCAGTTTTTAATGATAATCAGCCGCCTTAATGATCAGTTATCAGTTAATCATCAATAATATATTATAGTTTTTCATTAGGAAACTGTTTTGACCAACGACATGATCCATGTTTGATGCAATATCAGAGTAGATGAGTAGAAGTAAAAGAACAGATAATGTGAACATCCAGTTAAGTTGCATGACAAACAAGATAACGCAAAATAATAACTTGGTTTTAATTCCAGAGCCCTCGTCTGTCGCTATTCAACAACTGGCGTCACAAAATCCAACCCATACGGAGGCAACTAAATGACCTTAATGTAATAATATCAGTCTTTTTTCATATATATAATTTTTTTATTACAAGTTACTTGTATGTTAATAAACACTGGTGTGAGAAAATGTATTGTTTCATGATAAGCAAGTATTTGTAATTCCTACCAGACACTTTCTATATCTCCGACTGTTAATTTACAGGTCATACATGTTTAATCGGTTCCATTCTTAACAGTGATTAATCAATTAACAATCACTCATTCACATCCCTACTGCACAGTGTTGTTAAGTCAATAAGCATGTTTAACAAAGACCGGGCTCCCCGAGGCAAACAAAGGAAAAGCAGCAAATCCTCACATAAGAAGCTCTGACCGGCAAACATTTCACATTTTTGCTTGAAAAAAGCCTAAAATGATTCACTGATTATCAATCAATGCACGCTTGCTGATGTAAAGTTTGATATCATCGCTTCAGGCATTAAAATATTGTCTAGCAAATGATCAAAATATAAAACAACATACAGAACTGGATCCAAAGAGCTGGATCGTAAACGTAAACACAGCCGCCTCCGTCTCCTGGGTGCATACTTAACTTTGACACTTGCGCCGAAATGACATCAACCTCACAATCCATCTAACCGTCCTCTCGAGCAGGCCGGCCTTCATGCCCCGGTGATGTAAGGCTCGAGGAAGGTGAGACACCGTCTGCGGCCCCCGGTACACTAACCCATAACCCTTTGTGCTGCTCGCTGCCATAAACCCGCTCGCGACAACGCCACATCAAAAAGGAAGAGGCCCGCGGAGCAGACCTGGCTGCGGGATTAGGTGAGGATTTCTGACTAAGTCCGAAGGATCAGGTGCCTCACGGTTACCACGTGGCCTAAGCTATGACTCACGATTAAATTTTGCTGCTCCTGCTGCTTCGCCGCAGATTCAGTCACATACAGCTGTCCATTAGTCTGTAAACCTATTAGCTGATCAAAAATAAAATGAAATGGCAACTATTTTGAGAATCGATTCATAGTTTGAGTCATTTTTCAAGCAAAAATGTCAAACATTTGCTGGTTCCAGCTTCTTCAATGTAAGAATTTGCTGCTTTTCTTTGTCATTTATGTCAGTAAATTAAGAATCTTTGGGTTTTGGACTCTTAGTTGGACAGAAGAAGCAATCTGAAGACGTCACTCTGGGAACTGTTATGAGCATTTTTCATAATTTTAAAGACATTACGATATCCAGACTTACTTTTCTGAACACATTATGTAAATGATTGTAAACAGGAATAAAAGTGCAGTGTTTCTTCTTCTCTTCATTTAAATCCCAGCACACGACAAGAAATTGCGATAACTTCCATTGGTCAAACTAAATTTTAGGCACCAATGATAATGTTTGGTCCCACTTGGGCGATTTTTGGGGCGCACGTGCGACCAAAATAGTTGCACCCTGGAGCCTTAATGAAACTCCAAATGAAAATCAGCAGATTTAATGATAATGAAAAAAATTGGTACTTGCAGGACAGGTTGCAAAGGGCACATTGTACTAGAAATAAGTTACTTAAATGCCAAAATTCATCAAAATATGTAAATGTATAAAGCAAAAAAGCAGAAAAATGACTGCCCAACTACAACTAAAAGCCTATTTTCATTTCTATTTTTATCTACCTGTCATTTGTTTTATTTCATGTTTTTATGTACAGTCTTTGCAGGGTTACCCGTATATGGTATTTCATCTATATGACGAGTGAAGCCCAATCTCAAGGTGATTATCCCTTCTTTTCTTTGACAATGTTGACTGCCTGTTAATGTAAAGAGAAGCAGCAAATCCTCAAGAAGAAGAAGTTGTTTTTCTTGCATGACAGATGACTGAATCAGAAACTAATCTGACAATCAAAATCGTTTATCTTTCTGTCAATCAACTTAATGACTAAGCAACTAATCGTTTTGGCCCCTAATGATATTTGTAATAAGCCACGGTGTTTTACCATCTAATTAGCACATCAGTCACTTCAGATGATAATTAAACACAGGCTGAATTTGACACAAAGGGGATCTTGGATATTATAAAACAAGATTAATTGGGACAAAATCCACTGAACTCAGATCAGTCTGATCTGTCGGTGTAGTTTCAAAATGCTGATGATGTAATGAACTGCTTTGAACAAGTGAAAACATGAAGTCAGTCGCACAAACTTGGTGTGTATCAGATGTCAAGCCTTTCTTCCAAACTAGTGAAACAACCTGATTTGAGCACATAAAGATGGAGGATTTTTTACTTGATAATACCATCTAACTTACCTTGCGGGCTCTTGCCAGCGTTTCAGCCAGTTGCAGCAATTCGCCATCAGGCTAAACATCGCAGTCCGACTCCAGATGACTGCAATCAAGTGGTCATCCAGCCAGGAGCCTCACGCCACCATCCGACCCCGATCACACAACTAACAAGACTCTTCGCCCTAAATTAGCTACATAGCGAGCTAACTCATGACAGCATCGATGTTGACAGCATTTAAAGCGGTCCGCGTTACCAACGCTGTTGTCACGTGTCACCATTAAACGTTACTCTTCATGACATCGATTTACAGAAAAACAAAATCCCGTTATGTCCCGTTATCTAATATAATTGGCTAAAGCTAACGCGGCTAGCGAAAAACGACCACTTGTTAACTCGCTTAGTTCGAGTCCCGACACATGAGTGAGTCTGTGACCACGCTAACGGAAGCCGTCCTCACCCGTCAACTAAAACTGTTCTTTAAACGGAGCCGAATACATCCACGGTGTGTGTTTTACTCGCGAAACATGAAGCTACTTAGCGTTAGCTGATTTGTAGCAGCCTGCTTTGTTTACGCCGTCTTTTCTGCTGCTAGGCTGCGGACGTGCTGACGTCATCTTCCGTGCCTGACAAATCAGCGTCGTCCATTCCCGTGAGACCGCCTCTTGTGGACAATTGAACGTACTACAGCTGTGATAGGGAATTAAAAGTATTTTTTATTTGTTTTATTTCGAATTAATGCAACCAAGGATACTTAATTAATTCAGTATAAATAACATTTTGCAGTGTGTGCCGTGATTTAGGAGTCTTTGTTGCTCTAACTCTGTATTAGCAACGACATATTTACCATTTTATTCATGATAAGTGTTGTACAAAGTACCCAAAAGCCATACTTGAATGAAAGTGAAGATATTGTTTTAAAATATGACTTTATAAAAGTGAAAGTCACTTATAAAAACAGGCCTAGTACTTGAGTAAAAGTCTTAAAGGTGTAATATGGACTCTTTTTTTATGTCTAAACAAACTAAATAGAACAACAGTTCTACATATATTTACATGTAGGCTATTAGTCGACTGATTACTACATCTGATATTCAGCATCATTGGGAAAATGTGCAACGATGGCTCTGATGCAGAGAACAAAGTCATATTGTGTGTCCAATAACATAAAAGCAAAAAAATGTAACATAAGATTTTTTATAAGGGAGTGGAAAAAAGACCCAAAGTTGCTCACATCATGTTGTTATCTGGCCCTTAAAATCCTCAAAAAGGATGACAAAAAGAGAAATAATGGACAGGGAAGTGTTTAAATATAAAGTATGAGCAAACAACGCCTTTACTGTGAATGCATATCTCTCTAAGTGTCTAAAAATGAGAGAAGAAACTGGTGAAGCATGCCAGACTTCCACTCTATTGTATCACTCTTCTCCCTCCATTATTGTTTAAATTTAATTTCTACCTGCTTTCCTTCGTTGGATTTGAGATATTACTCACTGTACATGTAGCTGTTTGTTGGCTCAGTCAACCAGTGAAACTAATCTTTTCTTATTGCTTTACCAGAGTCGGTGATCCGCGTTCCCTCCACCAAAGTCAGATTATATTAAATATTTGTAGCTTTGTAGTTTTTTTTTTTTCCTTTACACTGAACGTACAGCGGCTGTTAGGACAAAGATGGATGAACTTTAATTCCCGAGCAGAGTTATTGTCCCGGCTGACCTGAAGAAGCGCTCACAGGTGAGTGTGCCGTCAGAGGATGAAGGATGTGTGTGTTTAACAGAGTCTGTCAGAGGAGACGTTTCCTCCTCTCGAGATGACTTCAGCTTGATTTTGTGTGAGATCATGACGCCACAGTAATAATCTTTATTTGTTTACTGGGATCCAGTGTGGTAATTGAAGCTGGTTGTGTGGACATTAATGAGGCCGTTGTCCTTTTGGCTCCAATTTGCCAAAGTATTAAAGAGGTGCTGAACTGGCGGATGACGTCTGAAGCCTTCACTGTAACTCTTTTTAATGTTTGCCTCTGGTATGACTGATTATTGTTTCACAGCCTTGTTAGATTTGTTACGTTAAGTGGTTTTTAATGGAGCCGGGGCTGCAGATCTCCCTTTTATTATAGATGATTAATTATTGAATATTTGTTTGTTTCCTTCCCTCACCATGCCTAACTAATTAACAGTGAAATTACTTATTTGGAATTTGGGATTATGCCGGTGATTACTTTATTACTTTCTGAATTAATAATATTATTTGGTCGTTCTCCTCCCGGCCCAGTGAACACTCAGGCCATAACTCTTAATTTCCTAACTTGTTTGTTAAATGAGTGTTTTTTTGTGTGTGTTGTTTACTAATGAGCCTCTTTAACGATTAATTAGTTAACTTTGAATGTCCTTCACACTTAATTGCTTTGCTTTAGAGCCACCACTTGGATAATTTGTTTAATTTGTAATATCAGATCGAACTTGTGGGTCTGAGGTGAGTGCCATTTCTCCATTATAATTATTGTTATCATTAGGCTGATTATGATATCAGTATTACTATGGAAATGAGACTATATTATGTATAATATAACAATATATAACAAAAAATTGCAACTTTTAATCACAAAATGCAGCTCAAAAGTTTTGTTTTAAAAGTTGAAAATTAAAATAAAAGGCAGAAATAGATATAAAGAAAAATATTCTGAACAGCGATAAAAAAAAAATGAAAATACAAGTTGCAACAACAGCAATTATCGTTACCATCACTTCCACAGTTGTAATTTAAGTAATCATTTACTATTGAAAATATCATTATCATGAGCAAAGTGATAAGAATCAATAGCATAACGTTGCTCATCTACAATGGACAATGGTAATATTGGTGTCAAAAGTACAATCAATGATTACTCCACTACATTTGATAACTTTAGTTACTAGTTACTTTGCAGATTAGCGAACATGCTGCATAATTTTTCAGCAATTTTTACGTTAAATGTATTTATCAGCAATTGGATTTTTTTTAAGTGATTCCAATCATTTGAAAATTGTTGAATATTATCAGTACAGTAAAGTATATGCATTTCAAAAGTGTGCCTCAGTCCAGAACTGTAAAAAGTCTGTGATTTCGTATGTGAAGCGTTACGTTGTACATCACTGACGTCACGTTTCCATGTCACGAATGCGCCGGAAACAGTTGTAACAGAAGCAAAAACCATAAAAGCGTCTGTAACACGGTGGATACATTCTTTAGAGCGTCACAAACCCCGCGAAATGACTCGTTTCACTAGCATAATTTGAGCCATTTTGTCGAATTATATTTGGAAAGTCTTGATGAGCCATAAGATTAAATTATTTCATCCCCATTCAGGTTAGCCGGGCGCTAAACCGGAAGTTAGCCGTCTCAGTCGGCGATCCAGGTGTTTTCATAGATGGGACGTTGAGCTTTTTTGGCTTCACAGTTTCATAGGAATTAACGGGGCTTCACCTACAACACTGCGTCCAGTTATAAAATGTCCTTAATAGACCACATCCCGAATTCCTTCTTTATTTACGCGCCACAACTGGATGTTGATAACACGTCAACGGCAGGATTTTGCTGTTCACCTGGGTCTTAAGTCGAGGTGATAAAACGCGGGTCTATTGCAGAGTCAGTTGACTCGGCGATAAATGCAGAGTGTACACATTCCCATTGCACAAAAAAGCCAGATCTTAGCTGGTTTAAGTGGGGTTTTTTGACCAGTGGAAAGGAGTAGTAGTGAATTGAATTTCGTCTCCTCGTCACTTTGACGCCATCTTGTGTTTTCCAACGGACTTCCTTAGTTTTCACTGCGCATGTGCAGCGCAAGTGCAGCTCGGACATATGTACATATGCACGTACCCGGCTCCCGGCTGAGTGTGTGGAGTCTGAGGTGCGGACCAGCAGCGGGCTTCAAACCGGACAGACAACCAGAGATTTAAAGAAAGCACCTGCGGAACATCATCTCCATCACGCTCCCGGTAGGACTGAGCTCCTCCTCGGTCATTTTCAGGCGGAATATCACGAGTGTGTCCGGTTGGTGACGGACAAAATGTCACCTCCCGGACTTGATGTGCAGTTTGTGTTTTTAAATCAGTTCATGTCGGTGATTTAAACGTGTATATGACCTGTTTATACGCCTTTTCATAAACTATACATACGTATTAATTCATTCATTCTGCTGAGTTAATGCTTACCGCAGGGCTGTTGTGGTGCGTTCACGTAGCTGTCAGCAGTGTCTGGAAAGTGACACTAAAGTACACTTTAAGGTGTTTTGTACTTTACTTGAGTATTTGTACTTTATGGAAACGCACAGAGAACTATCGCACTTTTATTCCACTACATTTATTACGTCGCTTTACAGATTGAGATTATTGTTTACAAAATATAACCATAAACAAATGATGACGTGTTTAGGCAATTAGGCAACCCGGAAGCATGTACATGTGCATTAGTACCAGTATAAGTACAAACATTAGTGCTTAAAAATATATTAATAAAATGATATCATGCATGATTTTTAGTACTTAAGTAATATTTTGAGTGCAGGACTTGTAATCAAGTATTTCTACACTGTGTTATTATTTACTTTTACGTAAAGGTGCATTATGTAGTTTTTTAATCTAAAGAGAAAGATCTTCACTGACTGATTTTAAGGTCCAAACAAACTAAGTAAACTGATTAAACTGAGTGAACAAAGTGTCCTTTAAAGGACAACAGAGATTAGAGATTATAACCGACAGTGAATTAATTATTGAACTCGTGTATTAAGGTCCAAAGAGCTTCAGTCAGAGCAGGTTCAAAGGTCGCACAGACACTTGTGCATCATAAATATCTAAACAATTTGATTAGAGCCAACAGGGAGACTATTGTTCACATATCAATAGATGGGATTATAAAATGTATTGTACTATTTTATAGATAAACAAGTGATGAGGGGGGAAAGAACAAGTTTAAATTTATTTAAAAAATAAAAATAAGTACACAAGAAAAGGGGGGAAACAAGTTTTGACTGCATTTTTGTTAAAGATTCATTCATTCATACAACATTTATTTAAATCTTGACAAATCACTGAGGGCAAGCTCCCGTTTTCAGTGATGTGAGAGCATAAATACATAAAACAGAATATGTGCAAAACTGTGATGACGAACGGAAACAACGAACACAATCACAGAGCGAATAAACTGACTGGGTACATAAAAGATAACAGATACGAAGCAATATGACAGAATACAACGGAAAAAAGTGCTTGAAAATGAACATAACACAAATAAAACAGACATGTGTACAAGATAAATGGCAGACAAGCTTAAATAAATACAAAAATAAGAAAAGTGGTGACAAATCCAGATAAGTTGAAATAGCATCTCAGTAAAAACACGGTGAAACGTTGACACGACCTCGACGCTTCAACCTTTTGCTCCGTCTTACAGGTGCGTATGTGCTCCTCCTCCATCCGCATGGCTCGCGTCTTCGTCTACGGCACCCTGAAGAAAGGGCAGCCCAACAACTACCGCATGTTCAACAGCGCCAACGGCAGGGCGGAGTTCCTGGCCTCGGCCCGCACCACCCAGAAGTACCCTCTGATCATCACCACCGAGTACAACATCCCCTTCCTCCTCAACCTCCCCGGCCGGGGCCACCTCGTCCAGGGCGAGATCTACAAGGTGGACGACAAGATGCTGAAGTACCTGGACGCCCTGGAGAGCGTCCCCACCATGTACCAGCGGGTTCTGGTCAAGCTGGAGGTGATGGAGTGGGCGGGGGAGGCGGAGGGAGGGGAGAAGCCGGCGGCGGGAAGCATCACGGAGGCGTTTGTGTACAACACGACCACGTACGAGCCGGACTGGCCCTCGCTGCCCTGCTACGAGAGCTACGACTCGTACGGAGCGCACGGGCTGGAGTACGTGACCAGAGAAGCACGAGACAGGTGTCACGTGCCAGAATAAGAATCCTGCAAGTGTGAAAGTCTTCTACCTCCGTATGAAACGCTTAGACAATCACTTGAATACTCTCCTCTGTTAATCTTTGGGGATGTCATCATTTATTGATTTTGTTCTCGGCAGCATAGGAGGCTGGTGTCGTGGTCCACTTCTTACAGTGTGCTGTATCTTTAAAGGGGCAGTCCACCCCAAAATCAAAAACACATATTTTTCTGTCTGTTGATTTTTGCAGATATCGACTGTAGAGATGTCTGCGTTCACTGGAATATAATGACACTAGATAGCACTTGTCTTGTGGTAATCAGTGAGCACAAAAATTGTTTGCCTTTTCCAGAAATGACGACCTGTTTACTCAAGATAATCCACAGACCTTGCAGTGAGCAGTTTCATGTCTTAACTATTTTCTTTCTGTAGCACTAAGCAGAAGGAATCGTGCGTCAAATCACGGACGAGAGGCTAGCTAACCGAGCCATAGCTAACCAAGCACGCTAACGCTACAGCTCAGTCGAGGAGAAGCTCACAAATGTAGGTTTATCCATCGCGCTGTTTTTCCGACTTTCAGTACACAAGTTCACGTACTATGACGCTGAAACATGTAATATGTAATTTTTTTGGGGGTGAATTGTCCCTTTAATGAATTATACCTGAGGATTCATATCATGTAGTACCTGTTCTGTTTGATCAACGGAGCAGAAGCACAATGTTTTTTTAGTTTTTTGAAGGAAACACATGGACGTAACCTCACAACCTTTCACCTGTGACTTTTAGACACTTTATGTTTTTAGCAATAATAATCATAGTAATCGATATGTGACTCGACTCAGGTCTTTAATTGACTCGTCTCACTGTGAGTATAGTTTCAGAAAAAGGGCATCAATTGTTTTTCTGCTGTATGGTTACTTACACTTTATAACGCTGTCATCACGACATTCTTTCCGACGTTTTATAGACCTAATCCATTAAACCAGATAATAAGGCCTGTTGTGTTTTGTTTTCTGTTGTTTGTTGTGTGTTTTCTGGTTTTCTTAGATGAAGGTAAAAGCTGCAGAGACGTCCCGGCCTGCAAATATTGTTCTTCAGATAGAAGACAACATGTTTGTTTGTGAGGGAAAATGAAAAATGTGAGGAATCATATCGTAAACTGTGACGTCTGTCTTGGATCGAGCTGTAACAAGAACAAAAAGCAGGTCTTGGAACTGTAATTTAACCTCCCTCGCACTGGAGATGGCGACTTAAAAAGCAAACAAAGGTAGGAACACCAATCTGAATATTTGTCTTCATGAACAAAACAAACGGACATCGATTTTTCTGACTCGTCTCTTTTTTTTCTTCATACGAACACAATCTTTTCTTTCATCTTTATTCAGAATAGTTAAAATCCAGACAACTGGAGGAATACAGAAGAGAAGGTATTTGGCAAACGGACCAGTGAAATCTCTGTTGGCGTTGGAAGCAGTTTGGAAGTCATTTAAAAGCCTTTTTTTTTTTTTTTAACAGAGGAGAACAAACAAAGACAAAGAACATTTCACAGTGTATCAAAGTACTGTACAAAAGGTCGCCTTATAAAAAGGAAAAAGATGGATGTGTTTTTTTTAACTGTGTCCAAACTGGCGTCACATTTAATTCATCTTGTTATACGTAGATTGTCGGACAAAAACAGGATGTTCACATGCACACATCTGTCACATCTGCGTTCGATTCAAAATCCTGATTTTATTTACACGTTTCAGCCTCGTCACAAATGCGTCCTCGCGCAGGAATATCCACCGGAGAAACGTACCACATGGTGCGCCAACTCGTGCTTCAGTGTCCCCCAAATACTTCTGGCATTTCTTTCAGGTGTATCAAAGATAAATAAAAAAAAAATCCTCCGTACTGTAAACATGATACGTCATCGGGGTGAAGATTAAATCCTTATGTGTGCATGTGAACAACACTCGAAGTGTAAAAGAAAAAAAAACAGGAAGACGCAGGAAAAAAAAAGGAAAACGATGCGTCGACGCGCCTCTAATCAGACACCAGCGGTGCAGAAAGTGTGTAATAAGAGGGTGGAGGTGACGTGGGAGGAGGACCTCTGAGCGCGTCTGAATCAGCCGTTCAGAGGTATTAATTAGTGTGGAATCAATCGAGCGCCTGCGGTGTGATTCTACAGTATAATAATAAGAGTCTTTTTCTAGTGTTCAGATCTTCGCCCCGGCGGGCGGAGAGCCGACGGAGGCACGCTCATCAGTAAAGGTCCTTTCTGGTGCTCGGCAGCGGGCGGCTGGCGGAGCAGGTGGCGCTGCGGATCACCTCCATCCACCTGGAGACGAGGACAATTGAAAAGACAACAGTTTTTACAGCCAGTTGGTAGATATTCAGTTCCATATTTGTGTCGTCCAATAAATTGATATCGGAATGTCTCTCATTTCGAACCCCGATCACTGATCACCGTACCTTTCAAAGGTGTACTCGCTCTCCGATCTGAAGTAGTAGACGTGGGATTTAAAGTGGAGTTTGAAGACGTAGTCTTTGTGGATGTTCTCCGACTCGGACGGGACGGTGACGGAGTAGCCCAGCAGAGGGAGGCTGGCCAGAGGGTAGTCGTCCTGAGAGGAGACGAGCCGCGAGGACAGGAAATCATCAATAACCAATATACTTTTTCTTTCTCAGCTAACCTGAAGTCCACCTCCTTCTCTGCAATTCAAACATTCAAACTAAAAAGCAAAGTAATTATGTTCCTTATTCTCACCTGGTGCGACTTGTAGAAGAAGAGGCTGAAGTTGGTGAACACCACCCAGAGCTTCTGCCAGCCGTTACTGTTCTTAAACTTCCTCAGCAGGTTGCCTGAGAGCTGGTTCTGGAAGCACAAAGGACGCGTGAGGCGAAATAGATCAGAGTTTTAGAAATTACGGGGGAAAAGACAGGAAAGAATCATCTCTTCTAAATATCCAGTAGTCCAATGAAATGTTGCTCTTTCAATTTATCCTTTAAGATGCTTCAGTTTAGGTTTCTTTCTACATTGTTGCTGTTGTAGTACCTCTCTACTCCAGCAGGGGCCACTAAAGGACAGGCTGTGTGCTCTGTACCAGCAAACCACAGAGAGAGACTCGGGCCCCTGAAGGCTGCTGAGGGGCCTCGTCAACTCACTGGCCGGACTACTGGCCTCTAGCAATGTCGGCGTGGACGGACAGACATGGACTGACGGACAGACGGACGATGGAGAATGGAAAGAGGCAGGGTGAAAGAAGCGAGGACAAAAACACAGACATGAGAAAAAGACAAAGGACATTGAATCAATGGTCCTTTGTGGAGAAGACGAGCAGGACACACAGGACAGAAACAGACTCCACAGCTACAAGAGGACAGACGGTCGAACACAGTCCGGTACCTCCACAGCGACGCTGAAGTCCACCATGGACACGCTGGTGTTGCGATGCCAGCACACGTGCACGGTGGTGTTGCCGCGGTGACCCTGGCGCTCCAGAGACGAGCGCGAGCCGCAGAGCTCCTCCTCCGACTCCAGCTCCGCTCCGTCCTCAGACAGCTCTGTGGAACAACGGGACAATCGATGGTTACAATCAACTCAAGACAGACAAAGAATGAAATGATTTGGAACTGTTTCCTTTTTAAAACCCAGAGAAAAATAGATTCATAGACATTTTCCTCTAATCTTCACACATGTTGCCTTTGCTATGGAGCCTCGTAACTGACAAAAGTAAAGTAGTAAAAGGTTGCAGAACAAGTGAAAAATACACAAAACTGAATTAATTAATAAATACTACTGTTAGCTATATAATTAAAGAGTGTAAGATGAAGTCTGAAGCTCTACATTCATCCTAAAACCTCAAATCAGTTGTCAAAAAGCTAAAAAGTGAATAAATACATTAAAACTTCAGTTATTTTACGACAACTTATTTTATTTCTCAGTACATTTTCTCTTAATTTAACATGTTAGCCTAAATGTAATAATTGTAATGATCAATGGAGCATGTAGCTCAGTTAGTTAGCTCACACTGTTAGCTAAACACACCGACCAACCCTTTGAGTTAGCCACCTAGCTAGATGTGAAGCTAATTTCCCTCATTAACTACACCAGCAAGTGCACGTAATGTTATTCTGTCCATAAACTGCACATTGCTGTAGCCAAAAAACACATAAACTTCTATTACAGTTGATAATTTAGTACATTAAGTACATTTTAGCTAGCAAGCTAACACTAACAAAGTTAGCTAGCTGGTTTTTTATCCAATTTATCAACCGACTGATGGTAAAGAGAGAGTAAACTTTTGTTTTTCTTTTAAAGAAAGACTAATCACTGGGTACAAACAGGTTCTGTTCATTTGGCATCTCCTGCAAGAAGTTAATTCCTCCAGGAACAAGCTCTGCAACATACTAAGGATTGTTGTGTAACGCATGAGCGGCTAACAATACTTCTGCTAGTTCTGGCTTTAAACATGGCTGCGGATCTTTGACGCAGAACAAAGTGCCGAAGCAAATCAGTGATCAAAGCAATTTCAATACAGTCTGAAAGAAAGAAGAAAGAAAGAAAGAAAGAAAGAAACCCCCCTTTTGTTGTTACTTGTAAGCCAATACTCTTTAACTGTTTGAGTTATAAATGTACATAGAGGGCGATTTTTAACGGAGGGATAATAGAGACGTCAAAGCAAAGGTCGCCAGGTGGAAGCCTCATTGAACATCGTGACAAGCGTTTTAAGATAAAGAATGAGAGGAAAGGAAGATGAAGAAGAGGGGCGACAGCTGGGGCCTGGACCTACATATATCAGGTGACATTAAAAAATATGATGACAGACCGCCTGGAACAATTCAAGCGGGGTTATTCATGAGGCGATGAGAGCGGCCATCTGTCGTTTTGGAGGGAAAGAAAGGGAGGAAGGATTGAAATGAAAGTGCGTGGTTGTGTGGATTACAGGTAAAAGATGATGAATTCCTCTTATAGAAGGAAAGTAAATATCATCAGTCAGTGAAGCTAACAGGTCCCAGCTGGAGTCTGGCGAGAGAAGCCGCGACTGGTGACGAATCTCTTGTGGGAACATTTTCTAGAAATAACTCTCCTGCGGGACTTTTTAATGACTCAACGTTCTGGTTCCCACAGCGTCCCAGACAGTCCTGGAATGATAGATGATTAAGTCGGCAGGAAGGAGGAGAAAAACTCTGGTTGAACATTAAATCCTGGTGTTCCACACTCACTTACCTGGACACCAGATGATAGCAACTTGTACGAACAACAAGCTCTTTACAGTACGTACAGTCGAGGACAGACTTACTGTTGTCAGAGAGGCTGGTGGACAGCAGGTCGCTGTTCGGGATGCTGCTCTGCTCCGCCAGGTCGATGGCCATCCGGATGTCCTCCACCCACCGCTCCATCTCTGACGCACAGCTGGACAGAGAAAAGCGAGTCGGAGATTGGATGTGAAGTTTCCTCACCGATAAAACTTTAATGAGCGAAACAAGCAGCTGAATAGAAAATAGGTCAAACACACACTTTTAATGAGAGGACAACCAAACTGTTTCAAGGTCCTGCACAGAGGGAATCCATTTTTTATGAAGCCGACCTGCATTAAACTTTCACACTGTTATTCTTAGAAACAAATTAGTTTTCATTCGGCGTTCTTGTTTCCTTTTCTTTAATTCTTTTATTCATCTCGCTCACAGTGAACGCTCTTAGAGGTGCAGCGTGGCATCTAGCGGCGAGGCTGCAGATTGTAACCAGCCTTCGTCTTTACTTTGGCCGATAACTACACCAAAAACACGCCATGTTGCACTACCATGAAGGAAGAGGCTCATTCTAAGGTCATGAAAACACAATGATTCTTTGTTTCAGGTGATTTTATTCTATTCTGTTAACTGATCCCCCTAAATCCTGCACACTGGACCTTTAATATACGGCCTTAAAGCTTGTAAAATTGTGTCGTTATTATTTAAAAGTGTGATTTTCTTGAGCTGTTTCTGTGTTTACCTGGCGGCCACCACCACGGACTGGCGCTGCCCGAACAAGGTGAACGAGTGAGGGACTCCCCACTCCTCCTCGCTCTCTCGGATCTGCGGAAACAATCAAAACGTAAACAGAAATACATTAAAAGGTGCAGTACGTAAGAACAGGCTACCTCCAAACAAATAGGGGGCAGCATATCACTAGAGAAACCGCTGAGTGCTGAAAACTATAGCTGTATTAGCCTTTTGGCTCGGTTAGCTGTGCAGCTAGCAACTCGGACTGGGAGCTCGGAGTGTTATTACGAGAAAGGATGGGCTTAAGCTAGCTGGTTAGCATGCTAACCTCAGTAGATATCTCAGCCACGGGACGTCAAAACTGTCATTTCTTCACATTCTGTTGATAATTTCAGCAAATTTTTTAGCATTTTCGACTAAAAAGTCTGACATATGGCACCTTCAAGTTTTTCTACCTACATGTTGCTTGGGGAACATGGTCACGTAACGTACCGTCATGCCGTACAGAGGCAGCTGGCCGTGAACTTTAAACTGGTTGGACGGCGTCATTCCTCGACTGGTGTACACCAAAGAATCGCTGAACTGCAGAGGACAAGCAGATTATCTACAGATTATTGTTGTGCTATCGCTGATATTAGCTTTGTCTTTGAAAAGTAGCTGAACTGTCGTACCAGGAAGAACATCCTCTGCTGAAGGCCCTTCCCTGAGAGCTTGCTGAGGCAGCCGAGCCTGATAAATTCCTGCAGGTTGAACACAAACATATGACGAAGAGTCGGACAGAAAGCCAATGAAGATAAATTAACAACATGGAGGACTTTTAGAGTCCTACCCTCCCGGGGATGGCGAGGATGTCGATGCCGGTCAGATCTTTCTTCAGCTCTAGAAGCTTCTGGAAGTTCTCCATCTTCATCATGGTGCCTTGGAGCTGCACCACCATCTCTGAAATGTCCGCCAGGGCCGCTGAAAGGAAGATGAAAAGACGACTGTAGATAAAAATACATACGAGGGAGGCGAGGCGGGGATGAAAAAGGCAGAGCCGTACCTCTGCAGTCCCTGAAGTCGTCGTGGGTGGGCGGGTAGTGCTTGCAGAGCCTCTCCAGGATGAGCTTGTAGTGCAGCAGGCGGTGGAGAGGCCGGAGGAGGAAGATGTTGAAGGGCAGGTAGCAAACTCTCTGCTGCTCGAAGTCTCGACACGCCGTCTCCACCTTCCGAACGGACCTGAGGGACGGAGATGCAAAGTGTTGGCTTTCGAGGTACTCCTACACTGTTGGTGTACAATGTTCTCCTCAACGCTGTTCGTGATCAAACTAACTACCCGACCACTTCTGGCTGTGGAGGCCTCCGGTCACATACCTGCAGGCCCGCTCCAGTTCCACCAGGCACTCTGAATGTTTCTGGAGGTGAACGGTCTGCTGCTGCAGATCCAAAAGAAATGAAAATATTAGAAACGAAGACAAGATTTAGAGAGAGGAGCCGAGATGAACATCAGAAACTCAACACATCTGTAACTTCTACACCCGTAAACCAAAGACAACAGAAGAATTAGAGGGAGACGTAGTTACCCTCAGACCCTGGATGTTCTTCAGGAGGATGTCACCGATACGTTGATAGTCTCCTTTAATGTGAGCGTTCGAACGACCCTCCCTGACAGAGAGAAGAGAGAGAATACGCTGAGCAAGTGCAGTTACACCGATTCACCAGTAGATGTCAGAGAAGAGCTACGTTCCTGACGCACGCGACTGGAAAATCTTCCACTCGATTCCCACAATCCCATTTATCCGACCAGCAAGTCATTGGGGTGTGTGTGTGTGTGTGTGTGTGTGTGTGTGTGTGTGTGTGTGTGTGTGTCCTCCCGTCTGTCATTACAGAAATAACACAGGCGAGGATCCCATCGGAGGAAACGAGGGCTCTGCATGTGCACATTAGCTCCCATGCAGAGCCACATTAGTCTCTCCGTGTCGTTATTTACCCCGGATGAAGGCATGGTTGCATATTTTTAATTACACTGGAATGTGGCGACTTGAAAGCGATTAAAAATCGTGGTGGAGCAATTATTCCGCTAATTATCCCATTCGTCTAAATAGAACAAATGAATAAACGGAATCCAAATCGACTTATTTGTCCGTCTTTAGTGGAGATCTTTGCTTGTTTGTTTGTGTGCGATTATCCAACATGATACAGAAAACACCACAGTGGAGTTAAATCATTTGTTTGTGTCTTGCTAAAGTACAGTCACGACTCGAGTAAACACTAATCTGCTCTTAAAATCCTTCTAATTTTTGTGGTGGATTTGTCCTGTTTACATCCAGTAATCCTTTGTAATTACTTCAACTCTTTGTAGACTTTGTCTCGCTGTGAATTGCTTATAAGAAGCCACATCAGTGTCTGAATTGATTATCATTTCCCTGCTTTTCTGTGCTGGATTTCAGTAATTTAAAGGTGCACTCTGTAGTTTTGGGGAGGAAATTGTAACCAGAAGAGAAAGACCTTGTTGCCTAAACAAACTAAATAAATAAACTCTCTGTTTTCATGACTGAATAAACAAACTGACTTTTAAGGACAACACAGCGTCATACTGTTTTACTTTGTTTATATTTGGCGGACCCTGCCACCCTTCTAGCTTCAAACTGTGTTCTGGGGTTGTTATTTTCCTCTGAGAACATCTTGTTTATTCAGTTATGGAAAAAATTAATATTTCTTCTTCAAAACTACATATTACCCCTCTAGTCATCATAAAATGTCGCCTTGGTTTATTAGAATGAGCGAATGTCTGCTGCACACCACGTTTTCTGAATGGGAGCACACAGATACTGACCACTGTGCCAGACGCTGCTCCACCTCTTTGAGGAATCCCTGGTGAAACTTGTAAAGTGGATCGTAGCTGGTGGAGATCAGGTTCTTAACAGAGTCGGGGAAGGCCTCGTCTTTCTCCGCAACACCCCGGAAGGACTGCAGGAGACAAACATGTGGTTCAAGTTCAATAAACAGAAAAACATACACTGCTTGAGGAATTTAGACATTCACAAATTCAAAAACAAGTGAAGGTTTATCTCCAGACTCACAGACTCTGAAACTGATGCAAGCTAATTTGACAACTGGTAATACACTACAGAGGCGATTTACAACAGCTCCGACCAGAACTCCTGAGTCTGAGAATGACGAAGACACAGTGGGTTCAGAAGAGGTGAAGCTGGAGAGGAGCCAGAGTGAGGTCTTCTACATGTTATCATGAAACAGGCCACAGCTGAGGCTAGCTGGTTAGCATGCTAACTTCAGTAGATATCTCTGCAAAACAACACATTAAGCTCTTATTTATCCGCATTTTGTGGATAATGCTGAATTTTTTAAACCATTCTTCCATAATGCACCTTTATAAATCTAAATTAACTATGAATCAACAACGAATTGTCATGTTCTTCTAGAAAAAATGCAAAAAATTCTCAGGTTTACTGCTTTTCTTTGCCTTAAGTGATAATATATCGTATATTTTTAGGTTTTTGAGTGTAGGTTAGACCTAAATAAAAGCTATTTGACACTCTGGACTCACTATTTTGTGACATTTTTATACCAAATGGTAACAAATTGACTGAGAAAATCACCCAAACTATCGCTGACAGTGATCAGAAGTGACATATACGAGGAACCACACATACGAAAACACACAAACACACACGACACTGGTCTGATCCCCCTGAATACAGCAGGTCGGTGGGTCAGGCTGAGTGATTCCACTTGAAAGCACAGTGACATTTGTTTGCACCGAGGATCCACACACACACACACACACACACACACACAGCACACACACACACACACACACACACACACACACACACACACACACACACACACACACACACACACACACACACACACACACACACACACACACACACACACACACACGGTGATCCTCCTGGACCTGAGCGAGTGCGCTACAACCCCTGACACAGAGGTGTTATATTCCCCTCTCAGAGTAAATCACACGCCGCTATGACAGCGAGAGCAGACAGGAGGCCGTCCAGCTGTTTACCAGAAGGACACGGTGGGAGGGAGGGGAGGGGTGACAGCGTGACAAGAGCGGGGGAGGCAGAGAGGGAGGGAAAGGTACTGATACCACACTGTGAAAATACTCCACTACAAGTACAAGTCCTGCATTCAAAATCTTCCTCAAGTAAAAGAGTTGATGTACAACCAGCTAAATTTACATTTATCACAAATGTTCAAAATCGCCAAATGTGGAAAAAAAACATGGTTTTCATTTGAGAGAACATGTATGAAAAACTGTAATCTGAAAAGTAACTAGTAACTAAAGCATTCAGACAAATGTAGTGGAGTAAAAGGACAATATCTACCTCCAAAATGTAGTGAAATAGAAATATAAAGTAATAAAATGACAATACTCAAAGTAAAGTACAAGCACCTTACAATGATTCTTAAGTATAGTGTCTGAGTAAATGTAATCAGATTAAAAAAGGGCTCAACATGTAGTTATTCTGTATATATAATTTACTTTTAATTGTAATTTTGATACTTAATTACATTTAATATCAGATACTTTAAGACTTTTACTGAAGTATTATTCTATATGGCTGACTTTCACTTTTACCAAATTAATATTTGAACATGATTTCTTTACTTTTTACTCAAGTACGACTTCTGGGTACTTTTTTACAACACTGAGTAGATGTACTCAGTTACATTCCACCACTAGGGAGGGAGGGAGGGAGGGAGAGAGGGAAGGGTGTGGGATCTCCAGCGTGAGCTCTGCCAGCCAAAGAAAATATTTAAGAGCTTTTTAAAAAAAGTGCCAGCGCACGCCTTCCTCCCACATCAAAGAGGCTGGAAACTACTGTTGAGAAGAAAAACAGCTGAGAGGCAGAAAACGACACGAGAGAGAGAAGGGGGATATGATGTTTCTGCCTCCGCGGCGAGGTCAGAAGCAGGCAGGTGCTCGCTGCTCGACCTGCGTCTCCCCCACCGGTGGTCTCCACCAATCGCCCCCCGCTGCTGATTTTCCCCTCATTTGTTAGTAACAGACAGTAAAGTCGAATCACGTGTCTGACCCACATCGAGCTGCACTTTCATCCCAGCGTTTAAGATGCACAGCGAGTTTTTTTCCTCTCTGTTGATTTTAGTGGTTTTGCTTGTAAACTGAAAGAGCCGGGAGCAAACTGTCTGCATCGTCTTAAAGAGGAGACGAGTTCGCTCGCTTGAACCGAGGCAAATTATAACACATAAACTGCTCTCAGACGGAGTTTGTTCAGCTTTTAAGAAGTCAAATTCAAGCACTTTTTCAGCCAAAATTAAAATAATGCAATTGGGAAAATAAAGTTTACATCCACAGCAATCAATTTACAATATATTGACCTAATAAATTAATTAACGTGCCATTAAATGCAGCTAAATAATATTAAACATACAAAACAATATAAAACAATTAAAAAATATATTTAAAAATTACAAAATAAAGTAAAAAGTAACAAATTGAATAGGGGAATTACTAAAAGGTAAATAAATACAGACATTCTATAAATTATTTAATTATAAACCACTTATTTTGAATGTTTTTGATGCATTTCATGACATATTCATTCATCTATAGGCTCATTTTCTTTATTTTTTGTACTTATTTTTGGTTATTATGGTGAAAATTGCGCATTTTTCAGGCATTATATCTGAATTCAAGCAGATTCCTAACCTTGAAAACATTACAGCTCACATAAAGCATTCTGTGAAACTTTTCAAGTACTTTGTACAAACCTTAAAAAGACTGAACATCATTTAAAAAACTTCACTCTGCCCACTAGGAAGCTGTATTTTCATCCCTCATCTGTCCTGCACATGAAAAATCTGAATAAAGTCTCAGATGTTGAACCTCAGTCTTTCGTCGTGCGCCAAACTAAATGCACATTAAATCCCCTTTTTGGGTTGTGAACAAAAAAAAAGTAGAAAATGCTGGAGCGGAGAGCCGAAACTTAAGCTTCTCTTCCCAATATTTTGGCTTTCAAAACACCAAACTGAGCTCAATTTCCCGATATTTAGGCTGCGAAAACACCAAATCGCATCCCGATCCCAGCTGTCTCACTGTCCCAACACGTGAGCTTTTTAAAAAAAGACCAGTGTTGGTTCACTGTCCCAAAATTCAGGGTTTGGAAATAACCAGCGTTGACTCACTATTCCGGTATCCAGGCTTTAAAGCGACCAACCTTGGTTCACGGTCTCTCGGTGTGTTATGCAGGGCTGTGTACTTTAGAGAATGTGTTTACACTCAACCAGACAGGCACAGATGGCTTTCTCTCCCTCAGACGGCCTTCCAGTTTGTATCCACACGGTAACAGACGAGGCTAGAGCAACAAACTCCCGAAAAGTGATCGCTTTTATTCATCCCAGCAGCTTCTGCTGCTAAAGAAAAGGTGTAGAAGCGTCTTCCTCACCTCTGTGATGACCTGCAGGTCTTTGAGGTAGGTCCGCTCTGTGGTCAACAGTTCCTTGGCTATGAAGTAGGCCTTGTCTGTGGGAAACTTCTGGACACAAAGAGAAGGAGGAGAACGATCATCCGTCTATCTATTCACATCATCACCGCTGAAGTCTTTTTTCTTTATGTAACAAAACGAGCCTCTGCAGCACATTTTCCTTCAACTGGATTACTTTTCCATCAACCTAAAATGTGCATTTTTTCTGCATTTTGTAATTATTCAATTCTTTTTCTATTTACTCTGTAAAGACGACATCTCTTCATGTCTGTCCGTCCTGATAGAGGAATCTTTTCTCTTGATTATAACCAAAAATCCACAGAGGATGTCATATCCACTGCCCTCCGCTCAGTCTTCAGACATGGAATATAAGTACAGCTACATCACAAAGCTGTAGATGAAATCGACACACCTTATGGGGCTGCTATTGGCTGATTCAGTGTTTCAGGGAGGGCACTGTGGATAGACGTAACTGTCTTCAACGAGCTGTATGTTATTTCTTAAAGCTTAGCGATGCTTTCGAGATGATTCGACCTGCAAAGCTACAACACGGATCAATTGTTGCATCCACTCTCTCGCTGTATGTGCCCACCTTCCTCCTCGCCTCCTCCTCGTCGTCGTTGCGGACGCACCCGGCGTCGGTGAGCAGCGGGCTGGTGAGAGGAGACAGCAGCCGTCCCTCGGGACTCTGACCCAGCCCCTTGCCCATTCACCGAGCCGCTGCCGTTGACGACCACGTGGGGGCTTCCCGCCGGAGAGTCCTCTGAACCGGGACTTTCTGCGGGGAGGAGAGGAAAATAGAAAATGGGAAAGGGGAGGGAGGGATAGAACAAAGAGTGAGATAAAGGAGGAGATTGCAGGAGAGGATAAGGGAGTTAAAATTAGATTCTACATGTCTCATCTTCCTTATCATTTAAATCTTCTAGTGACATTTTCATTCTTTCCTCAGACACCTCTAGGGGAAGGAAAAAAAAAAAGGGTTTCTAGATTCACATACTCCCCAAATGCTTCCTACCAAACTGTACGGCGTTGAATTTCAAGGTTAGACGACGCTACGCAATCAATCTTAAACTACGGGTCAGGACCCAAAGTGAGCAGCTGTCATGTTCAGGCAGGTCGCCGCATGACAAGAATGCTACGATGCCTCGGCTCTGAAGGAGTCTACGTCTACTCTGTGTTAGTAAAGAGTTATGGATTATACGAGTCAGTTCATCTGCAAGACTTAATAAAGGCCATATTTGTGCATTATAAGGGGAAGTAAAAAGACAAATATTACAGTCGTGCTTATTAAACAGCTGTGGAGTTAGCAATAAGAGCTGGTTAGCATGCATGTTTTTCACATTCTGTTGAATATTTCAACTAAAATTCTCGCATATTTTCTTGTTTTCTTACTCGTCTTCAACAGTAAACTGAATAATAATCATTTTTTGTAGCCTTAATAAGGTACTTTTAATTAATCGGCCTGTAAAATGTCAGAAAATAACCGTCCAAAGCTCAAAGATATCACATTGGAGTAGCTGGAAGCAGAGATTGGTTTGGATGTTTTGCATTAAACATGACTTTAACAATAATTGATCATCAAAATAGCAGACTAATCAAGTAATCAGTGATTCATTAGCTTTTCCTTCCCCTTAAAATGCACTCTAGATATGGTCTTCCACAGATATTGGATAGTCTTGCTGGTTGTGATGATGCCTAAAATCATCTGTTTTTTAAATGGAGTCTGGTATGATTGTAGTTTTTAGGGAAAATCTGATCATCCGGACAGAAGAATATAAAGTTAGACCTACTTCTCACTACAGCTAGAGTCGCTACAGAGGTTTTACTACGTAGGTTGTGACTGTATACTTGCCCAGGTGCAAAGTTTCCAAAGAGTCCATTGTTATACACCAAACTGGCAACCACTGAGTGCAGATCTGTGACGGGCGCTATAAAAGAACTTACCACCACACAGAAAATATAACTAAAAAAAAAACTACCACAACAACAAAACACAGGTGAAACGACAAGCTAACAGAAGCTACAGGACATGAAACACAAGACGGAAACAAGTCGGATCATGTGTGCACGACGTCGAACAAAAACGGACAACATCTACGCTACGGGCTAGCTACCACGACACAAGACACGGGTGGGGGGGGTCACAGGTCAAGCAGGGTATGGAGGTGGAGGGGTAATCGGACATCGGTTCTCTCTACAGAAAATTCTGGAGTCCCTTTTCTTTCGAACATACAAGGTCGCTTTTTATTGACACTAGTGCACACAATCAGTTACAGTGTTAAAAAGAGTGCGATGAAGAGTAAAGAAAAGAAAACAAAAAAAAACCTCAAAGAAGTCACAAAAAAAAAAAAGAAATCCAGCGGGTGTTTTTTTTGTGATGAAAATAAAAAGGAATACAAAGTGTTACAAGAGTGACAAAGAAAACCAAGTGAGTCAGAGCGTCTTCAGGCCATACAGTCAGTGTGCGTTAAGGGAAAGATTATCATTTCAGTGCCTTTCTTTTGGAAGGGAATAGAAAAGACTTGATGGCGGTTCTTCACGAGGTCGGCAGCAGTTTGACCTTTGCACGTTCTGTATTTATCGTGATTTTATGCTTTAGAGATCAACACCGTGAAGTAAATACAGGACGTGCAAACTAAATCTACCACCGAACCACAAAACTAGAAGAACAGCCAGAGAGCCTGATTATTCCTTCAAAAGAAGTCGGTCAGTCAGTAAAAAGTGTGTTATGTAAACAGAAAGAGAAGCTCAGATGTGATGCTAAAACGCCACCTTATACCATTTTAATAAGCTAAATTAAAGAAAATGGTTTAGCACTTTGGGAAATACACTTGCTTGTTTTGTTACCGAGAGTTAGGCGAGAAGATAGATACCTCTCTTGTGCTTGTACAGTGAAGCCTGTTAGCTTAGCTTAGCTTAGCATAAAGACTGGGACCGGAGGGAAACTGCTAACCTGTCCAAAGCTAACAAAAGTAGCAAAATGTCCATAAAAACACAAACTTCAGTTGTTCTTTTACAGATTAAACAAAAGAAAATGATATTAAATGTTAATTAGCTAATAGGCTGTTTTTGTCAAGCTAGCTGTTCCCTCTTGTTTCCAGTGTCTGTGCTAAGCTAAGCTAACTGTAGCTTCAAACTTACCGTACATACATAAAAGTGGTATCAATCTTCTCATCTCACTCCTGCCAATTTCCCAAAATGTTGAACTACTTGCTTTGATATCAGTCAAATACGATCACATCATCACAGCGTGTTGTGTACCGCAGAAGAAACGACAATCATTTTACTTTTTTCGTTTTAAAAAGTTAAGCCTAGCAAATTTGGCTCTGATTAACTCCATTAACATACAAATTACAATTTAATACAAAATCACAATCTATCAGTCTGTTACTGTATGTACAGTACATTAAAAATACAAAAAAGAAAAAAGCCTCAATGGAAGTGACTTGCTGCAAGTGCTGTTTGGTGACAGGCAGTGAAAGGAAACACAAGGCGGACTCAACTCCAATAGTCACGTTTACGTGTGTGTCCATCTCCTGACAATACTCAGACTTTCACACCTTACAGAATTAAAAAATCCCACTTCTCTCAAAGATATCTTTTTGGTTTTTTTTAACACTTACAATTGCAATAAGCTTTACTTTACTTGTGTCTGTCTACCTTCGCCCTCTCACTCATCATGGAAAGAGCACTGGAGTTGAGTCTGCCCTGTTTTGTCCTTGTGCACAGTGAGGAAACCTGGGGCGGAAAAACGCAAATGGTTTCTAAATATTTGATAAAAGACGGGGGTGCAGTTAATTAAATATGACAACGCGAGAAGTAATGAGGAGTTTCTGGAGTCGTTAAGTTTTGAGTTATGCTGCACTCGGTGCCTCTCAAACATCTGAAACCATTTCCAGCCCCGTGAAAGAAACACCGACAAAAGTGAGCAAAAACAGAGCAGAATGACAGGAAAAAAAGCAGCTTGCCTGGTTTTACATGCATTCAGTAAAAGTAAAGAAAGGAAAATGGTGAGAAAACAGCATTTTTTTTCTCTCCCTCCACTAACAGAAAACATGCTTATCAAACAGCGCATTTACAAAGCATGAAGCATGAACATTTTGTTTCAGGAAGAAGGAGTAGCTCAGAGGAAAGAAACAGTTGTTTGGCTTTAGAAGGTGACGACACACGATAAAACCCTGGTGACATTTAGTCGAAGCTAAGTCACTTTGTATATTGAACCCCTAACATCATTGCTTTAGGAGCTCGAAGGCTCCCAGAGTTGTAGTAGTTTCAAGGAAAAAAGGCTTCGGAAATCAGAAATCCAGCCAAGTTTCCCTGAAATTAGTGTTAATTCTAAGTGTTTTTATACAATAGGAGTCCAGATTTAGAAAAGTATATGCTAAATAGATTTATAATTTGTACTGCTAGCCAGTAGGTATAAAGAAAAGCATCCACCTTTATTCACTTGTCTATATTTCCCAAAAACAAAGTCAGGAAAAGATTTACAGCACTCTTTCAAGATAAGTGGCAATGTTAGCATGCTAACACGCTCAGAAAGACAACGCTAATACACTGAATTTTAACAGGTATAATGTTAAACATGTTCATAATCATAGTTTAGCATCCTAGCATGCTAACACGCTCAGAAAAACAATGCTAACACGCTGGTTTTTAACAGGTATAATGTTAAACATGTTCATAATCATAGTTTAGCCTCCTAGCATGCTAACACGCTCAGAAAGACAATGCTAACACGCTGATTTTTAACAGGTATAATGTTAAACATGTTCATAATCATAGTTTAGCCTCCTAGCATGCTAACACGCTCAGAAAGACAATGCTAACACGCTGATTTTTAACAGGTATAATGTTAAACATGTTCATAATCATAGTTTAGCCTCCTAGCATGCTAACACACGCAGAAAGACAATGCTAACATGCTTGTGTTTAGCCGTATAGTGTTTTTTGCATGTTAGCATGCAACATGTTTGGAATTACATTGCTAACATGCTGATTCCTTAGCAGTTAAAATGTTAATAATTATAGTTTAGCATGTTAGCATGCTAACATTTCATAGATATCCAAAAGACAAAGTAGTGTTAGGGCACTGAGGCTGATGGGAATATCGATATTAGCCTTATGGGTATTTAGTCACAAAGCAAAGTGTTGGACAAATTAAGATTTTGACAGCCAATGAATCACTTCATGCGCTGTTTCTGACCTCTGGAGTGTCTATTTTACCATCTTTGTATTTGGGAAATACAGACACTGATGTTTTTTTAGGCAGTGTGGGCATCACTAAAGTTTATCCCGATCCAGTGTTGTAGTGAAAACAAAAAAAAAAAGCATGTTGCAGTGAGCAGACAGCCAGTAAATGACAGCGATGGGGGATGGAGGGCCGGCAACACCTTCAGTAAACACCATTGTAACAGAAGAGAGAAAACAGCGTCCAAAGAAAGTGAAAGAAAAACAAAAACAGTGAGCTACCTTTGTCGTGTGTGCTGGTGGTGCATGCCAGGGGCCAAGCTAAGCAAAGCAGACGGCCACGGATGGTCACAGGCTTGAGGACGATGCTTATTGTGTGTGTGTAGAAAAGAAATGTGAGCCCGTGACCAACCAAGAGACGTAGCATGAGCGCGTGTGACGGATCTTCAGTAGAAACGTAGACACACACAGTTATTATCAAAAATACAGATATAAAGGTTAGAGAGTCATATTGAAACGCTCCCTAAGATTTCAATCGATGTAAATCTATTCCTCCACTAACGGTGAATACAAAAGAGAATCACTACAAAAAAGTCTCTACCACAAACATCCAAATTACAGTGCAAGTCGCCCACGACAGACAGACAGAAAATCGAGTGAAAGCATTAAAAAGTGCTCCGAGGAAAAAGGACGTCGGCTCGGCCAAAAACCGAATGAGAAAGGCAGACCGGCCGCTACAGCTACAGATCCCCGCAGCTCAGACATCGAACACATTTCTCCTCCAAGTCTACGATCCGCTCCCTACCGAGAAACATTCAGATATACTGTACAATTAGAGGGGAATATCTCTCGTTTTAACAACCCGTGTGGTTGAACACAACCCGAACAACCGCAGGCTGCTCTGAACACAAACCATGTACAACATCTCCCATCACTTCCCATCAAATTCCCTCAGCTATCATCTTAAAGCCCTTCTATTGCACCAGACAACAGTCAATAATTATAAAAGTTTGATTCAGAGAAAATGCTACAACAAATCGGGAAACATTATTACAACAAACCTTGTTCTATAAAGGGGTTAATGACCCAGAGAAGCAACAGATCTCGGTCAACTCGACGGCTTCCGAGTGTCACGTTTCCCCAAATTCATCTCCTGCTTCAACACCTTAATATCTCAACAACGAGCAAAACATCGTTTATAAAAGTGAGCTACAATCAACAGAATCCTCACGTCTCCTAAATGGAATAATATCGATGTTATCAAACGGTTTTCTTGAAGAAAAAACGAGGAAGAGCTGTAGAAATGATCTTCCCCACAAAACTACAGTTCTACATGTGAAGGTTTACTTTCATCTGCACATACATCTACACTGAATATACAATTCTTTTAAGTTATGGCACTTTGTAAGGAAGATTTGTCGTCTAACATTACCGGTGCTGATTTTTAAACACGTCAGTGAGCACGAGGCGTTCATCCATTCGTCTTTTGACAAATAGCCAGTCGAAGTTTTAACGTTACGGTTTTAAGTAAAGTCAGACTAAAGTTAAAAAGTTTGCATAAAAATTCAATAAAAAAGTCGGGATTAAGAGGTTTAGAAACGATGGACCTTTCATCTATTCATGTAAAAGTCGGGTAGGTGTTTTAATTTGATAGAAATATCCACAAAATGTTTCAAAAACATGTTAGAACCTTTTTACAAAGTCGAAAAGTCGAAGTTCTTCTATTCTGCATTTGTTTTTCATATAATAATTTTTTTTTGTCATCATTAAAAATGGTCAAATAAACTTCACATTTAGTGGAAAAGTTGAATGTTTCGAATATTTATCTGGTATGGACCCCTTTTTGTTTAAATGACAGCATGTACCCAAATGGGCATGGACTCCACGAAGCAAAGCTTGTGACATAACAAGAAGCTTAGTCATCGAGTTTTGCACAAACACGTGGAGTCCATGCAACTGGATAACATGAGTCATCAGCTTCCGAACAAACTTGTGGAGTCCATGCCAGCTCAATTGCATGTGGAGGAAACAGCAATCATTTTTGATTTTAAAAATGTGTTACGTTCAAAACAAATGCAAAATTTTCGACCTCACTGTTTAAGGTGGACCAGCTAACCGAGTGTAAACAGGTGACTAGATCTATTGTGTCGCAATTCACATTTGTGTACTTTTACTATTAATAATCTATTACTGGAATGATTTACAGTCTTCGTTAATGTAGCTGTGTGACTAACACAGCTGTTTGTCTGTAATGTACTAAACTGAGATGTTGAGATTATATTTAACGCGGGTTATAGCGCCTAATATGAGGCGGAGCTACTCTGCGGCCTTCAGCAGCTGAACACCCGACCTCCTATATCTTCCTCGTTAAAGCGGTAACACCCCTCCTCCTCCTCCGCCTCGCCGTCCTCCCCCTCCTCCAGCTGGAGGCTCCCGAAGGAGTACTTGTTGCGCGGCAGCGGCGACGAGCTCACGCCGTTCGAGTTGACCGAATTCATGGAGCTGACGGCGACGGGGTTGCCGTACATGAGCGGCTGGCTGTACGCGCTGCTACCGGTGTCCGACTCGGTGTCGCTGGTGTCGGTGCCGCTGCTGGTCGACCCGTCGATCATTTGGACCGGCTGGTTTAAGTTGTTGCGATTGGGGTTGCCGCCGTGCTTCCCCTGGCGGCCGTACAGCCGCTGCACCGTGTTGGAGCGCGGCTGACCCGGGACGATGAGGCTCCCCGTGTGGTTGCCGTTCGTTATGATCATTCTCCGCTCCATCGGGGCGGAAAGCGGCGCTTGGCTGTGCAGCCCGGAGCGATGAGGGTCGTGGCGATGGTGGACGGGGGTGGACGTCAGCTGGCTGAGGATGAACGGATCGGTGTCGGAGCGGTTCCGCATGTTGTTGTTGTTGTACGGTTTGGCGAAGTGCGGCGGCGTGCGGTTCGAGGTGATCGGGGAGTAGCTGCCGTACTGGTTCGGCGGGGCGACTGCTGGATAGTCGGAGTCTCCGCTGGGAGGACTCCCGGACGTTTAGTGAAATAATGCCCGCCGTCGTCCCAGTGCGTGCGCGGCGTGCCGTGACCGTTGGTCATCTCGGCGTGACTGAGGGAGTTGGTGCGGTGGTGGAAGCTGCTGATCACCGGGCTCGAGCACTGACTGCGAGTCCCGGTTCCCAGCGGTCGGCCGATCGACGCGACTCGCTTGTCTCGACCCTGAAAGATCTCGTCCAGCAGCGTGCTGTGGAGCGGGAGGCGGCCGTGATACGAGCCTCCGTTGGACAAAATCTCATCATCTGTTATCTCGTGACTCCCGTTCAGTCTTGGGAGACTGATCTACGCCTCTGTTACCCATCATGCCCTGCTGGTGATGCTGCTGCATCAGCCCCTGGTGATTGGTGTGGTAGAACCCGTTCACGGCCCCAAACAGATTCCCCGCCTGCCCCCCGTTACGCCCCACGTCCCCGTTCCTCTTATTAAACACGTCGTCTGCGTTGCCGCCGTTTGCTTTGCCGTGGCCCCGGCTGGTCTTTGTCACGTCACACTCGCTGTCTATGTCGCTGCAGTCTATGTAAGGGATAGAGGAGCTGCTGCCTCTGTTTGCCCTGCAGGAAGGACCTGGGTTGAGGAAGTTGGGGTCCAGCGCCGATCCGCTGCCGTTGTGGTTCTGCCGAGTCGGGTCCGCCGCCGTCGGCGGGGCGTGGAAGCCGTTGGTGGAGGAGGCGGCCGCCGGCGGCTCCTCCGCGCCGTTGGACTCGGCTTGGTGACCCAGTCTGGCCGAGTCCGGCTGGTCCGCTAACTGCACAGACATGGCACTCTGACAGAAGACACAGAGAGAGAGGAGACGCTTTTTTATGTCTTCTGATCATGCTCGAACAATTTACGGGAACAGATTGGCACAAATTCACACACTCGCTCCCCGGAGGACAAAAACAGCTGGTACTTAAGCTGCAGATAAATAACAGACTGAAGGAGGGAGGGCGTTTTACCTCTTTTGGCACTTGCGATCTGAAGGAGGACGACTGAGGGGACATGCTGCTGTTGGACAGAACCTTACTGTGCTTCCTGAAAACAGAGGGAAGAGACAGATGAGGTCAGATCACGTGCAGCTAATCCAGAAAACAGAAATCTGACTGCTGGTTCGTTTCAACAACCTCTCGAATGGGATTTTCTTGAGCTCCGAGTCTTTCACGTAATCGATGATCTGCTTCTGGGTTCGGCCGCTGCAGGGAGAAGAGCAGGCGATGAAAGACAAACGCAAGACACAGCAGTTTCCTGTGCTTTTAGTTTCTGTCCTCTGTTTACCTGAAGCGGAACGAGGACCCCCTGGTGAAGAGGATGGGCTTGGGTTTGGGCTTGGGCTCCTCGAAGAGCCGGAAGAAGGCGTGATACTCCACGCAGATCTTCCAGAAGATCTTGCAGCAGTCCCTGCTGGCCATGGCGAACTCCAGCGTGTCGTGGTGGGCGTTCTGCTGGAGGACGAGGAGGCAGATTTAAGCATGGAAGTACAGACCGTGCGAAAGGAAAGGAAGCGTTACATGGACTTACAGTTGGGTCTGCTCTCAGCTTAATCAGGAACCTTTTGCGCTTGAAGCTGAGCTTGCGAACCTTGGACCAGTTGAAGGCGTTAATTTTTGTGTATCCCTAAAAAACAAAGGAGAAGCTGATTAACAATCATGAACAATTAATCATCTTACAAGGGAAAAGACAAAGAAAAAAGGAAAATGTTTCCTAAAAAATATACAGTTTCAGCTCGACTCAATTTGAAAACTCAAATCCAGCACACGTTATATAGATCTTCACTGATTGGTCGATCAATATCAGAGTGCATGGATCTACTGCTCAATCTATCTGCATCATGAAGCAGAAACAACTCACGTTTCAGTAAAACAATGTGAATCTGAGGTTTAATTTCATTCTACCTGGAAGACCAGCACCCCGGTGTGCGCCACCGACAGGTTGAGCTTGGTGCCCTCCCGGTCCTTGGCCGGGTGCAGGCGCATGCCGTACATCTCCAGCCGCCGGGCGATTTCCAGCAGGTGGTAGTCCGACACCGCAGGAGTCTGTCCGCTGTGGAGGAGAGTGATCGATCCATCCATCAATCAATAATGGACATACCAATTAATCAGATAAGAACAGAAGCAAGAAAAGAGCATTTGGTTTCTTCTTTTTCTGTTCTGTTTCATTGTAGGTAACAACTCAGTGGTCAAGTGCCATTGTTTGTGCTGCATGTGCCAGACGTTAGACACGTCCCATTCCATATTCACGCTGACTGCCGAAACAACAAACGGTCTTTAAATCCCCACAGGATCAGATGGCAGTACCCGCTGTGGGGGGCGAGAGAAGTTTGTTTCCTCACAAATCCGAAAATAACTTCCTGTTTCCTGTATGAGCCGCTGAATTAGCCACTTCCTTCCTGTGGCGTCGGCTAAGGAAAGGGTGAGGGACTGTATGGGAGGGAGGGGGGAGGGGGTGAGGAGGCCACAAACAGAGAATGTGACCAAGTGTGTGGTTTGGTTTTACAGTTTTCATCTGTGGTTTCGAGAAGGGTTTTACGGGAACTTTCATCTCTTGAAACGAGGAAATGCATCTGTCGTGTGTTTGCAAACGGCGGCGGAGGAAGCTAAGCTGTAATGTAAATGAGCAGAGAGGTGTGTGTGTGTGTGTGTGTGTGTGTGTGTGTGAATGTGTGGTCTCGGGGGGCACGGAGGGAGTGCCAGGCGGTGTGTTTGTGGACAGCCACCTCTGCGCGAAAGAGATTAAAAGTGTGTGTGTGTGTTGCGGCTGCAGAGATAAACATCTCTAGCGGGAGGAGACTATGGGCTGGGTGTAATTGTGTCGTGGGTGTGTTTGCGGGCACATTTAAATAAACAGATAGGTATCTGAGAGCGTGCACGTATGTGCGCCGTGTGTTTGTGTGAAGAAACAAACTCTCCTGACACCTCCGAGGTTAAGATACTGATCCAGAGTCGGGACAAAGCTCGGCTCAGTGCTGTTTTCCAAGCAAGGATAATCTGGACCGGCTGTTTCCAGGTAAACAGAGTACAGGCAGAGTCGGACCCGAAGAGACTGTTTTAACATTCATCTCCGTATGTTCACCTTAAATCGGAGTTTAAAGCATTTGCATAGCAGATTGAGAGCAGTTAGAAAACCCTGTGGGCAACTTACACAAGTGTGATGTTGGACTTTTACTATAAAAACCTAAATAAATAAGGTGTTAACTGGCTGGAGGCGACCGTCATGGTGCTGAAAGTGTCTGGTAAGAAAACACGGCATCTCTACTTGCTGTTGGCTGTATCGTATATCATCTCCACTAGAGAGATACCTAAATATCACAGTGTAAAATGGGTTGTTTCTGGTTAAAAAGGCCATCTTCACATCAGTGGTTAAGCTCTCAATCTGATTCCCAGCTGATAGAGACGCCTCTCAGTGCGACTAAACATTTTAATTTGTCGCATCGGTGCACCTTTAGTCCTGTTTACATACATTTACATAATGTGTTGTAAAATACCTCCTGGTACAACTGAATACAAAACCACGTCAACCAGTGTGAAGTTATTTAGTCAGTTAGTCTCGAGGTCTGTTATTAGCTGATTCCAGTGAGCATTTGTTGCTTTTCTCATTCTTATATCACTATAAAATGCAAAACTTTGAATTTTAGACTGCTGCTCGGACAAAACAGGCAATTTGAAGATGTCACCTTCTGCTCTGGCCTCTATTTTTTGACATTTTATAACCTTAAAGCGCCAAATTATAACCCTGATCCCCCAAAAAGTTGGAACACTGTAGAAACATAAATAAAACAGAATGTGTTTGTTTGCAAATGACTGAATTCTGTTCTTACTACATGTCACTCAGACTCTCAGCCTCTTTTGGAATCTCTACACAGTTTAAAATGAATATTTCACACAGTAAGTTTTGCTGTTTTTACCTCCGTGTTCAGTGAAAAAAACCCTGCCCTCCTTTAATCTTCTAAAAACCAAATGTGCTTCCATGTAAGCGTGTTTACATGCATGTTCGGGCGTGCCAACTCACACGTGCTGGCGGTGGCAGTCGGTGATCTTGTCTCGGATGGCGTCCTGGTCTGGCAGGTACTTGTTGTGGAGGAGGTGCTGCCAGCTCTGGGTCTCGTCGAAGTCTCCGATCTCGGCTGATGGAGGTGACGGAGAGGTGAGAGTTTAATATTTATCATTTGAAGTGAAAATGATGGGGGGGAGGGGTTAAGAGAGGATTAAATAAAGATGGAGAGAGTTGAGGAAGAGATTCAGACAGCAGGAATGGAAGCAAACACACGTATACGTTCTTTCACTTCTCATTTATATTCTTCTCTCTTTTCCTCTGTCGATATATATATATATAAAGTGTGCTGAGGCGTGCGTCTCCATCTGTCCGGCAACAATAGACCTGCACAGACGCGCCACCCGCAGGTGCTCGCACGCAGGCACGGCTCTGGCGGTTACCACGGCAACCGAGTCCTATCCTTCAGCGTGCCGCAGCCCCGCCGCTGTCTGCCAGGCTGAACTGAATCCATAAATCCGGCAGCCTCCACATACGGCGCTGAATAACAATGGCGGGGCGGATTTAAATATGGTGAATGAATGCGAGGGGACGCCGATTCCTCACGTACGGCGAGCGAAGGCCGAGCCGTGATCGGGGCACGGCGGCCTCCCGCCGGCAAAGCATCTGCCCTGAGATCCTCTCCTCCCCCCCGTTAGTGTTAAACGATGAGCTCTGTGTAGAATTCAATGCGCTCTTTGTCATTTATTCTGCACAGTTTTAAACTAATCTGGTTTTAACCAGCGACACGTGAGCCACACTGCAGCGAGCGCTCCCCTAAAGGGAATATCTGTCATGTGTTGGGTGATTTATGGTCCTCTCTGGACCCCACAGTGAGACCAGGGACAATATTCCACATTCCTATGTAGCGTTTCATCAATTTTTCTTTCATTGGATGCATATTTCTATTATTCTAACCACCTGATTTGTTTGAAAGGTGCTGTATCAATAAAGTCTGACTGATGGGATGCGTCACACTCACACTGGATGATGTGGGAGACCATGAGGGCGGCGCTGGTGTCGTTGCAGATGAGGCGACCGCAGGCCAGGTCGCGCTTCACCTGCAGGGCGAACAGATACCTGGAGGAGGAAGACAGAAATAGAGGAGAGGAGACAGAAATAGAGAGAGAGAGAGAGAGAGAGAGAGAGAGTGGGAGGGAGGGAAGAGAGAGAGCACAGAGGATGTGAGGTTAATGCACGCTTTATAAACTCCACTGTTAAAAGCACTTCCAGGAGCATCAGACTGTTAGCGATACCAAACCCTAAATGAGAAAACACTCTTTTCTCAGAACACGATCCGACTTTGCAGCTCACGAGGCTGCGTCTCGATCAGAAACAGCACCGCGAAGACGACTGTGGCGCGTTAAGACGACTAACCTCAAAAACCAGATCAGCTCGAAGACAGAAAACACACTCTGGTTGCTATTATTTGGAGGATTTTTTGGAGGATTTGTTACTGAAGCAGAGGAGAGAACAAACACAATCAGTCAGTAGAAAAAAAGGACTGAATCGAACTAATTTAAACCATGAGTCTGGCTGAATCTCCGGCGCTCTATTTACTGTACGAGGACAAATAGCGGCCTGGCTGCCAGAGGTACGCGCTCAGAGTGTGTGTGTGTGTGTGTGCGATTAATGGTCCACGGCAGCTTTTAATGCGATATCCAATTTAACCTTTTTATAACTGCACGATTACCTTTCTAATAAAGTTAATGAGGCTTCGGTGAGCTTCGTTATTTTCTTTATTTTCGCCTGAAGTCATTTTTACGATTTAAGAAACACGACGGCGCCAATTCAGAGTGAAATACACCCGTACAGTCTCTTTCTGACTCCTCCGTATCGCAGGCGGCTAATTGGCGAGATTCCTATCTTCAATAAAAAGGCTTGATTAAGTCATCAAAGAACTCTTTCTTCCGTCTGTCCGTCCACATATTCGGTCAGTCTGCCCATCAAAGGAAACACTGACAGCAGTTAAAAAGCTGCGAGAGCCAAACAAAAGGGAGAGAGAGAAAAAAATAAAAGGCTGTGTGCCCACTTCCTGTTTAATACTGGAGTCAGCTGGCGCTCTGCAACACAATATGAGATCAGTGGAAGGAACCGGCCGCTCGCTGAGAGGTCGAACAACGTCAGTGGAAAGTATGTAAAGCGTTCCCGACTGCTGATGATGATATTCTCTTGTTGAGCTGAAAGTTAGAATCGTTGATATTTCAGCACGACGTTCGTGGTTCCTGCGGTACTTTATCAGAAAAGATAGAGGAGCGACTGGTGTTTCTGTTCACAGTGCAGCCAAACAAACTTGCATAATTATCTAATTTCATGGTCCAAACCCCTGCGAGGAAACTAAATTGGATTTCCTGTGACTTCTTAAAGATATAATATGTGATTTCCTGCGTTTAAACATCTAAAAACAACGATGACCTTCATTTGTGTTTGATTTGAGGCTCAAACTTCCAGAAGAGTGAACGAGAGGAGAGGGAAACAGGCAAACGTGACTTAACATTACGTTATTTAAACTTTAAAACATTAAATCAAAGGTTCACATTTCTGCCCGAGTCACATCAGATAAAGACAACAACTCCCATGATTCCACACTACTGACGTCTTTTGCTTTGTTTTGATCGAGAGGCCCCTAGTGGTAGAAATTACATACTGCGTGTCACTAGTTAAATGCTTTTAATGTGAAGAACCAACAGTAGGAAGTGTTGGCTTTGCGGCAGAAACGTATTATAACCTGGATAACACAGCTACAGTATATCAAGGTAATATGGTCACACTGGATTACGCCTCCTGCTAATCTAATCCTAGTGGCTGTAATATCAGTTGAAATGTTAATTAAATGTCTTTAAATTGCAGGCTGTTGGGAGAAGTTACACACCTATAAAGCAAAAATAGGATTGTTGTGACAGCGGATTGTGCTGCAGAAGGCTGCGACTAGTGCTAGCCTGAGTAGCTAGGATGCTAATCGTCTGATAATGGGCAAGTGTCGATTGAACAAAAACGTATGTTAATTTAAATGACATCATCAGGGATTGTTGTAACGTACTGCTGGGAAGTAAGAACAACAAACTGATAAATATTGTCCCAACTGGGTTGCCATACGTTGGACAGAAAACAGGTAAACCAGTATTAAAGCTGCAGAGAGGTATTTATAGAATGTAAATAAACTGAGTGGATAGAACTTACAAAAAAAACAGACTGTAAAAAGTCTTTAAAAACTTTAAACTAATGAAACCTTTCAGTCTTTGTTTGGTCTCAAGAGATCCCCTCGCTGTCGAGAGGCACTTCCACAGCTCGTTTCCTGCTTGGCTCCCGTCTCAAGTAAACCCATCTGGGCACTCGGAGCGAACCGCGGCATCATGGGAAAATATGAAATCATTCTCGTATTTATGTTTTGCTTGTGATAGTGCCGCGCGATGCCGTCGGCTCCGTCAGACTAAACAGGACAAAGAGGCAGACGAGATGGTGGCTGATAGTTCACGGCTTCTAAACACGGAGGTGAGGAGGAGGCGATAGGTGGGAGCGCGAACGCTTTGTGCCGTATAATCTAATCTGTGGACGCCAACAGGGCAGAAAAGATGCTTCTCCAGATCCAGCGTGATGTCTGAGATCGCTGTAACATCAACAGGCCGCAGTCTTTTTATAGGAAAACTCGGGAACGTTCGTCTTCTCTCAGCTGTTTTGGAACAACAAATGTTTTCACGAGCCTGGTTCCCACATGCCAGCCTAAGACTTCTCGTCTGGGCGCAGACAAAAAGAAAGAAAGCGTCTTTGATGTCGTGGCGTAAGGACATAAATGTGTTATAAATGGTGAGCGGCAGACGAAGGGAAACAAAAGGAACAAAACAGCATCTTTTAACGGGTGGACGGAACTGACGGACTGAAAAACAGCCGGCAGCCAGACAGAAACCCAACAGCACAACAACACGTCTTTGAACCTACGAGGCTCTCCTTCCTCGGATAGGTGTGGTTTGTCTGTGCCGAGGAGACCTACCGAGTCAGCTCCTCCGAGAGCAGCGTGTGGTCAGGGGGGAAGAACTTCACCACGAAGCGAAGGATGGTGTTTTTAGGCCCTGGAGGAGGAAATAGAAGAGTTATAGTTAAGAAGGGAGAGACAGGACGAGAAGATAAAGATACAGATCTGTGAGCTACTTACGTCTGATCTGTTTCAGGGTCGGCTTCAGCAGGTCCAGCCACACCTGTGGAGGAGAGACAAGAGTTTATTATGGTCACTGTACATCCAAGAGATAAATCTGCCTAAAATGAATCTGCGTGCCTTCTTTTACGTGTTTGTGTACAAGTTCAATAGCTCAAGATTTAACAGTCTCATCGTCATTCTCATTTCATGCAAATGACAACAATTATTTTGATAGTCCAATCATTTGTTTTGGTTCATTTTGGTAACTGTAAAAATGTCTACGTTACGTAAACATGTTATGTCCCTTCCAACAGTACAAGGTAAGTCAGGGTAACACTTTATTTTACGGCCTACATGTGTTTATTTAATGTTTTTATGCATGTAGACAAATTTAGCATATTAGCATGTACAGGTGACCTGCAATGCCTTAACCAAAATTTAATTACAAGGCTCTTTGTCTGTATAACAGATGCCAAATAAGGCTATTTTTTGATTGTTTTGTTTTGTTTTTTGTCCCCAGGAAACCTTTTGGAAATCACTAAGACAATATTCTCAAACTTCAGACCTGAAACATGAAGCTTTCAGCGATACTAAACACTTAATCAAATCCCGACACTCCTGAACACTCTGGTCTTGGATAGAAATGACCCCTGAACACACCGTGACACTTGGAAAATGCAATGAGAGCTCCTGATAAAGCATCATGGCAGTCAGAGGTGCAACGATTGGTCCGTTAATTGATTAGTCGATCGAAAGAAGATTAATTGCTGACTATTCCATCATCAATTAATCGTTTAAGTCTTATTTTTTTAAGCAAAAATGTCAAACATTGTGAGGATTTGCTGCTTTTCTTTGTCACTTATGACAGTAAATGGAGACTCTTTAGGTTTTTGGATTGTTGGTTCAACAGCAGAGCAATTTACAGACCTCACTGTCACGTCACTTTAATCAATAATGACTATGATCTTCAGCGGCAGCTCTGCTGTCAGTCTGACAATGTGAGCACATGAAAGTGTCATGCTTCAGACGCTGCTTGGTTTATCTCTGGACGTATATCCTGGAGTGTATTTTCAATATGGGTTATTTATCACCGCTATAAAATTCACACGAGCCGACATAAACCAGATAAGAAGCCCTCTTGATATGTAGCTGCGTGTAGTCGTGTGTCGGCCTGCTTCTCGCTGTGTACGTGTGCTCACAGCGTTGTTTTATTTAGCCGGAATGACATCATTTCTTCCACTGAACTGTTTCAAAACGCCTGAGGCGATGAAATGCACAGTGAGCGTCTGTGTTGCGAGTCCACTCATTTATTCGTGAGCGCTGGTAAGAGATTCGTCTGACACTAAGAGCTACAGACTGACTGTTGTTCTGTGCTACGAGCTCTTTCCACACATTAATTCTACCAGCAGACGTTAGCGACAACAGACACCTCCGGAACGTGTGCAAACTACAACAACCAGCTGCTCTTCTGTGTAATCGGTGGAACGACTCCAGCCCAGGTGGAGGCTTGGATCCACATGTAGATGCGAGGGCGATAGCTAAACAGAAAGTTCAACAGCTCGCTGAAAAGACGAGATGAGATGCCGGCGTTGATCTGCGTAAGCGACGCGGTTTGAAAGCAGATAAACGTGAGAAAAGATTCCGTCGGTGCTGGCAAACCAGTTGTGCATGAAACGGATGGATGGACTGGATATAATCTGCGTACGCCAGGTTTTATTTCAGACGTGGAGGCAATTTGTGTCAGACCTCCGGTGACCTTAACATGATTAAAAGTATAATAAGATATATATAATTATTATCTATTATTAGCTTTTTCAATAATATGTAGAGAAGGAAACTCTAACCCAGTATGACAGGAAGTAAATTCAATATAATAAGTCTCATATCTTGGTTTAGGAATGTGTTACCTAACACAATAACTGTGTGAGCGTCTCTCACCGTCATCTTGCGCTGGTCCTGGTACTCCAGGCCGAAGTAGTCTCCCTCCGTCAGGTTGAGGTGGACACAAACCAGGTCGAACAGCACTTTGCCGGGCGAACGTTGCTGGAGGAGAAGGAACAGAGACGGGGGGAAACAAATTAGATCAGAGTGAACGAAGGAGAGTGCAGAGCGGGGGAGGTGAGAGGAGGAAGCGATGCAGAGTTCACACGGCATCTCATCGGGGGGAGTGCTGATAATGCGATCGGGGAGAGCAGGAATGTGGGTCTTCTCCAAAGGTTATCACAGTTATTCAACCAAGAAAGGGTCGACTACCTTTCCTTAGACAACATCTATGAAAAGCGCATGGATGCTGTTTTCTCTAACGAGCCTCTCCTCGCTTAACAAGCCGATGACTCTTGACCCCGTCGTGAGGTCCAGGCTCCAGGTTTGAGCCTAATGAACAGCCGGAGGCCGAGGCTCAGCTGGGAGTGTTCGATAACAACCACAACGCCTCAGGAAAAGGAAAAGCTAATGTGTTGTGTTCTCTGTCTAACGGCGTAGCTTCACCTGACACAGCGAGCGCAGCGTAAGCACTGTTTTGTTGGCGTGTACGCCGTTATTCTGCCCGGAGCGTGACAAGCGTCAAATAACCTACTACAGAATTTTGGGATTTTCCAAAATAGACGTGGAACCCAACCTAAAATTAGCCCGGGATGATTCTCTGAATGTATACAGCGTGCTCATAGTAGTACATTAGCTAGAGAGTCTGATGAGGCCCGAGTCGAGTTAATGTGTAGTTATAACCGGGCGAGCATTCCTTTCTTTTCTCTGACAGGCACACACAAGCAAGAAAACACAGATTACGACTTTATCCGCACATCTGAGATTCGTGCGTCACCTGCGGACAAAACGAACGCTCTATATTAAGAGCGGGAAAGGTAGGTGTTGATGTGAGTGTCTATATATACTGAATGTTGCTCATGAGTCACTGAATGATGCTCAATATTGAGATTATAGTTCAGTTTGCAGAATCAGGCTCATCGTTCATGCCTCATCATCGTTGTCTTGATATATTTGTGCATAACAATAAACAAAGAAATATAAAATGTGTATAATAGCAGGTCAAGAAGCATAAATAACTTACATTTTTTAAGAAAACAATGTGCAATATGAGCGTTTTTTGGCATTTTATGACATTAAGAACTCAAGTTTGGGCAATTTTACCATTTAGGCATCAACATTTATGATTATTAGTCTCATTAATCCTGCACTTCTGGCATTTTACAACCGCCATCGGACTGTTTTCACGGAGAGCGAGTCGGGTTCAGTGCGGTGGGGAGGAAAAAAAAACGTGGAGGAGAGGAATCAGAGCGGCGAAGGCCAGGGTGTCGGCCAAGTCCGTCACCATCTGGCTACCGTGTGTGTGTGTGTGTGTCCATCTGTTTCTGTGTGGTCAAGTCTGTCTGCGCGGACACACCCGTGTACTGTACTCACACACACACACACATACACACACACACATGCTCATGCTACCCAGGCCTTCTAGAAACAACAATGTCAGATAGCGATGGTGCAAATCTGACCGAGTGACAACCCCTGTGTGTGTGTGTGTGTTAGACGGGACAGATGCCACCGCCGTGTGCGCCGCTCGAGGATCTCCAGAGTCTGGACGGGATCCAGTTCCGGGTATAGCGGTAATCTTGGTTTAAGGGAGGTTAGGGGAGGAGAGGAGGAAGCGGGAGAACAGGTTGGGAGAGAATCCGAGAGCAAACACGGCTTAAAGACGAGGGGAAGGCGACAAAGAAGCAAACCGAGATGGAAAATAAAGATATGTTGGTCAAACTCCTCCCTTCTCTTTCGTTCCTCAAGCTTCAGCCACAAATATATCACTTTAAATAAATCCACCCATTCGTCTTCCAGCAGAGACTTAACTCTGGTGCGTCTGTCCGCACCGATTTGTGCAACTTCATTTGAATGTTTCTCTGATTGAACCTCGCTCTTGGCCAGCGTTAAATCTGCCTCATTAAAAACGCGCATGGAAACTCCTGTGTGAAATGTCCAACTTCAACAGGACAGCGTCCAGTTCTCTGGAAAACCGTGTTGAGCTTGGAGGAGCTTCGTCATGTGACCCAAAAAACACACATGCCGAGGCAGAAAGAAGAGGAAGATGGGGGAGCTCGGTGTTGGAGGTTTGAAAAGTTAGACAGACAAAAACTATTAATAATTAACTTCCTTCCTTCTTTTATATTTGGTCTGGAAGATGCCTTGAGCACCGTGTGCCACATGAGGTTAGCGTAAAGGAATTTAGTCACTGATTGATGAATGTATCTGCTTCCTCTCTCATGTTAGCGGTGGCAACAAAAAGGCATTTTCTCTTTGCTAAAACGTTGCCTTGTAATGTCTTCTTTATCTGTAGATGTGCTGTGATGAACCTCTCTGATCTCATGTCATAAAAAGAAGAAAAACAAACACAGCTAACGGAGCAAACTGAGCTAATAGATCTCTGAGAACTTCCTTTCAGGGGGCCTTGAAGCGTAAAACAGTGAACTGCAGTTTAACGTGACAACACAGCAAGTTTACAGTGAATCAATGTACAAAAGTACTTCAACTGACTACAGCTTGGAGGTAAAAGTACTTTGAAGGCTAATACTTTTATCAAACAAGTAAAGATGACGATAAAAAAGTAAAGAATCAACATCTTGGGACAGTTTAAATTCACTTTGGAGATGGTTTTCAGCACGTTGGTGTCAAAAATGCCTTGTTTCTGTCTTTTTCTAATTCTTGTGGGATTAGGATGCCGCAGAAAAGCACGAGCGAGGAACTGAAAGCATCTGCGGACGGGGTGCAGCCGGTCACGTTGTGCAAGGTGAACTGAATTAGACCGAGGCAAGATTTCCAAGTATGTTTCGGGGCGAAAGCAATTTCCTTTAATATCGGCAAACCCTTCTCCGGTAGCTGCACTGAGCCCGTGTGCATGCATCGGGGAGATATCCCGTATCACATTCAAGTAATGCAAGACTCTGGAATGCAGAGGGGAATGCCATTGAGGCAACGGTGGTGAAATGTTTTAGATATTAATACCAGTAAGAATAATACAGGCGTCACGAACGCATGATGTGTACACGCTGCGGTTTCTTCTTACCCATTCAACGCTCGGTTCTATAAGTGCCGCCCGTCATGAACCTGACGGCACTGAGTGTCGAAGCAAACCCTGATGGCTAAATGTGAAACATAAGTCGTGAGCCTGGTTCTCAAAACAACAAGCTGGCAGGAAATAAACCTTAAATTTGTGCAAAATGAAGCTGAAATTAAAAGGTGAGAGCAGAAGACTCGGAAGGTGAAGACAGCAGGACTTACACCCACAGGCGTGGTCAGGTTTTAGCTTCTGGGCACCGAAGCAAACCTCTAAAAACAACATACAGTAGCCGGCCAAGTCCTACTGAATCTGCTGGAAGACGTGGGATCAAACTTCAAAGCTGTATTAAAACAAGTACGGGAAATTAAACCTTTAAAAGCCAGATAATATCAGAGATGATTCAGGTTTGTAAACCAAACCACATGTAAGGCGACCGAGCCTTTTATGTTAAGTCGGCGGCGTTCGGCTTTGACCAGATAGTTCTAGTGCAGAACCAGGAAATGAGAGAGAAGTGGGATGATGTGAAACTAAACAAAACACCCACTCGTATCCGGTTTGAGGCCAAAAGACCAAGCAGTGATTAATTACAACTGTGATAACGGTCACAGAAGACTCAAAATACTGCGTAAACCTCGGTGGATCCAGAGTGCCTTTCACTTAAAAACCTACCGTGTCATCCCCGCCTGAGATAATACCTTAATCCCACTTGCCAGCAGGGATAAGACCACCTTGTGGCACGCAATGGCTGTTTCTTAAATAGTCAAGGATTCTCTGGTTCCAATTCCGCCCTCTTGTACTTTTTAATGACACCTCCAGCGATTTCTGGATGGAAACATCCCTGGAAATAGAAAAAGAGACGTTTTCTATGGCTTGAAAAAGTCCATACATCAATGGGCAATCAGATTATTTTAGATCATGATCAGCTTTTTAGTCCACCATCTACTTTTCAGGTGAATCATAGAGATAGCGATTGATTCTTTTTCCAAATCTCACACAACGTCATTGACTAGAGGATCCTTGCTGCTTAAACAAACCAATGGAGTGATGCAGCCAATTAGATGGCAATGCTGATTAGAGGGATTTCGTCGCACAGATCTTTCTTGGGCGACATATTGTAAAGGCTGCAAGGACGCAAGGTCAACACACAATGATCTCGTCTTAAATGGTCGTGGTTTCCATCTTCTCTACTGGTTTTACCAACAGAAGCAACACCAGTAAACACTGGAGCAAAGGCTGCTTACTAAATTAACGTGGCCCTTAAACAGGAAGGAACAGCCCGATCTCGTGATCTGCGAACATCTTGGCAACAGCTTCAGCAGAGGAAATGGTCACCCAGCCGAGGTCAAACGTGATATATATATAGGTTCTGCATGTATCGGGGTAACGAGTAAGGAAAGTGGGGATTGTTAATGAAAGAGCGCCTCGGGCAAATCTCTCCAACAAGTTCTTAGCTTGAGAGTTTAAAGGTCTAAAAATAAACTGCTGTGTCTGTTTCAGCTGAACAGAGCAAACTAGGCCCTGTGGAGTCCAGACTGAGGTCCTTTCAGTTCAAATCACAATCACTTCATTCAGCAGCCATCAATGAGGCTTTCTTAGCCGGCCAGAAACATACACTTGTACTCGCTCCGATGCACACAGATCTCCGAGTGTGGACTTTCTCTTATCTAGCATATGTGGAATGATGCTTAGCAAACAGACATGCTGAGCACTTTGCACACAGCGAGGCATTCAGTGGCATGTGCGCTCGCATGCAGACACGCAATTAAAAAGGCTGAGGTCAGATTTTCCTGCCGGACTGTAAAAGCGACGCGCAAAAGGCCGCGGCCGCATCCTTAAAGGCAGAGTCCAGTTTCACACAGCTGTCCTTTTGGGCCTCACCCCAACACGGTACTTGTGTTTTAAGATAATTAGAAGGCGAGAAGGTTCAGCAGTGAAGCCCTAACAACCGACTGTCCATCAGTGAACCGTGCTGGAATCTGGATTCAAGCCTGGCAAACAGCATCGGCCAAAAAAACCTCCACAAGGGACAAGCCGAGCCTTCAGAAGTCATCCAAAATAGCTCCAGACATGGGAAAGGGAACAAACACAAGCACTCGTGTTTGCATCTTTTCACTGGTCCCTCGCAGCGATGCAGCTGTTAAAGTAAAATCCTCATGTTTGTGACGTGGCTAATGAGGAAAACACAACACTTTTATTTATGGGACAGCAGAGAGCAGCAAAATAACTGGTTATTCTCCAGCAAAGAGAGAAAAAAAAGGTCCATATAAACCACTGAGACTGTCTGCAGCCTGCGGTCACTGCTTCTTCTTTGTGTTTACCTTTCATAAAATGACTCATGCTCTTTTTCTTTTCAGCAAACTAGACTTGAAATTATAGTGGTACAACAGAAACAAAACATTGGGGGGTTGTATGTCACAACCAATGTTGGAAATATCCACTCTGGTCAGCTGGCAGGTTGATTGTGGTCGATCCCACGCTGTGAGTGGTTCTGGTTTGTGTTATTGATAACAAACCAGGCTGTGTCAGCCCAAACTGATGGCAAGTGAACCAAAGTGCTTCAAATAAAGGTACTCACAATGTGCCAGTGTTAATTAGGGGTGCCACCTTTAAAGTTGACACAACCAATAGTTGATGTGCAGAGTCTTAGTCTTGTCTTCAGGGCCTAGACAAAGGTATCAGGCATGATTTCTCTTGTAACACAACTGCTGCCAAGTGCAGCTCCTACAGTAGTTAGCTCTGTTGGCCATGAAGCTAACCAGTGGGAGTGCTGATACGTACACCGCTAGCACAGGAACTTTGGATCGCCAGGAGGAGGTGGTTTTGGTGAAAGGAGCACCAGAGCTGGAGTTGAGCCAGCGAGCTAAAGTTAGGTCCTGCGTTAGCTTGCTCACTAGCTTGTTGGCTGAGATCCTCCGGTTTGTTTGATTTTGGGTTACTTTGCTGTGATACATGCTGTCAGCCTGTCTCAAAAAGTAGTTATTACAAGATCTTGCCATCTTGAGAACTTCCCCTTACCGCGTAAACTAACTACTACTATTCAGCTTGGAAAATATTTTGTTAGGGAAGCCCTAGATTGAATCTAATAACACAATGCAACTTGCTTAGCAATCAGGGCAGATGTGGTCTTACTTCTACTTCTCTTGCTGTCTTTTTCTTTGGACTCGTTCACTCCCTTGTGTGGTGTCCAGACAACAGTTAAACCTATGGGCCCGTTGCCTTTCGATAAACACTTGCCAGTAAGCTGTCAGAGCGCCTGTCTACTCGTCAGACTGTCTTTGTGCCAAACACATCCTCCGCAAAGTCATCAGCCAGCAAAAACACAGAAGAATCAGCACTTCCCCCTCCTGCATCCAATCCCGGACCTCTCTCGTGCTACAGGGTTAGCGCCTGGCTAAACCGGGATGTATATCAAAGTAATTGCTCTGTTTTTTTTACCCTCCGGTCTCTTTTTGCCCCTTGAGGCCTATAGCTGAGAAAACCTCCACATACTTCACTTCACTTTATCTCTTTGGTGTCCATTCTCTGCCTTTGTTCCTGTCTCTCCGTGGCCAAAGCTCCGTTTATGTGAGAGAAGAGCAGCTAATGAATGTCGATCTTTCTTTCTCCCATGCAAAATAGATAGATTGGATGGTGGTTCTTGAGTTTGGAAGCCGTACTTCTGACTCTGGTGGGTTTATAAGCTTGGAAACAACACAGACGCTACAAAGACTTGATGCTTCGTGGCACTCTAACTATTTTACGTCACTCTTCGTGAACGGTTAAAACCCAATACGTGACCTGAATCAATAAAGTTTCTAACCATTAACTACGCATTTCCTTTCTTTGCCATGTTTCTGTGACATCAATCTGGCAAAAGTTCTGAATTGTTCCAACCTTTGTGAATTTCCTCAGTCAAGAACTAATTGTTCCTGTTATTTAGAAACCACATGAACGCGCCATCACTCTCCTATTCTGTAAAAACCCGTGTCTGTTTTCTTTCTACCATATAAAAGTCTACCGAGACATATTTTACCTGTTAATCATTGTGTTTTTCCTCCAGTATTTTCCTTTACTCTCCCTTTCTTTGGTTCCTGTCTCGCCCTGCAACTCGCGTCCAAGTAAAATATTCTCACCATGTGTCGTGGTGTGCGGAGGGTTTACAGAAACTCCCACGGCGTCATGAATGCAAATGACCTATGAAACCCCCCCAAAAAATGGCTGCACATACCAGTTATGGTTGGGTTATGCTATATTACATTTGGCTTTTTTTTTTCCTTCGAGTTTATTTTACTACAATTAAAAGTACAAACCGAGCTTCAAGGCTTTTCGGAAATTAAAATCAAGATATCTCACTGCCCCTGCGGGATTGTGATTTTCAAAATAAAGTGTACGCATGAAACAATAGAATATGACTGGAGGCACATCAGCATGGAGTAAAGGCATGTTTGAAAGGCCTGTAATCCTGCACTCTGACTAATGTCAACAGGGATGGAAACCAGATGGGTGAGACCGACGATAAGAACTCTCCGCCGAGGGAAAAGACAGGGGGAAGAAAAACACCTCAAAGCTGTTCGGTTTCTTCCACCGGCCCCCCGCTATGAGCTGCAGCGGGCCTCTTTTTTCAGCTCTTTGTCAGACGGATGAGAGAAAGAATGTGGTGTTATTACTTTCAGATATTACTTTGAAATTTACGAAAAATCGACCTTTCTTGAAGATGGAAATGTCTAAAAACAAATTAGCTTCAAGGGTATGTGACAAAGGAGACGAGGAGAGAGCAGTGAGAAAATATGGAAAGGCTGGAAATGAAAGAGATAGTTACACCCCGCTGGGAGAGGAATCACCTGAACCTCGACTAAACTCCTGGCTGGCTGTGAGCGTTCACACCAAGCAGTAACTGGAGCTTTTTAAATCTGTGGGGTTTTGTTTTTCATGGTCAACCTCATCGTGATGCTCCGGTTTAAACCCTGTCTTACTGTTTGCCATCGTTCTGACCTGTTCCAAAGAGCATTTACTTGGAAAATGTTCCCCTCCGAGGCTCAAAATCGCGACCCTCCGCCATGTTTAATAGCCTGAACAAACAGGCTATTTTCTGAAAGGACCAAACACTCAAGTCCATAAAAATCCGGTTTAATAGTGTCATGTTAACGTGGCTCATTCTTCAGCTCGGTGGTGCTGCTGTATCGACGCTGCCCGGGGCAACTGCAGCTCTTGTCATGTGAGAAGACAAATCACAAAGATGCCCCGCTGTTGTTCTTCATCCCCACTGTGGACCGTACACTGGTTAACCCAGCAACAGCTCGGCTGGAGTCGGAGGAGAGAAAACGCTCCCTATAGCGTGTTGGTATTGGCTAATGTACCATCACCATCACCAGTTTCTCAAATGAGGAGGATATTCAGTAAAGTAACAGGTTTTATCACTTTACTGCTGTGCTTTTATTCTTATACTGTATATTCCTGTTTTTTCATCCTTATATATTTGTTTTTCATTCCTATATTGTTGCATTTCATTCCTATATTTGTGTATTTTATTCTCATTTTCTTGTTTTTCATTCACATATTCCTGTTTTTCATTCTTATATTCCTGTTTTTCATTCTTGTATTCCTGTTTTTCATTCTTGTATTCCTGTTTTTCATTCTTGTATTCCTGTTTTTCGTTCTTATGTTCCTGTTTTTCATTCTAATATTCCTGTTTTTCATTCTTATATTCCTGTTTTTCAATCTTCTATTCCTGTTTTCATTCTTATATTCCTGTTTTTCATTCTTATATTCCTGTTTTTCATTCTTGTATTCCTGTTTTTCATTCTTATATTCTCATTTTTCATTCTTATAGTGTCTTTTCATTTATACATTATTGGTTTACATTCTTGTCTTATTGTTTTTCTTATTTCTTTGCTATTATTTTCATTCTTATATTCATTTTCTAATCTCATGTTCTTGTTTCAAGATCATATATTCTTTTTTTTCTCATAGATGTTTATATTCTTGTTTGTATTGGCATTTTTTGTGTCTCTTGTAAGGTGCTGGATGCCTGACTTTCCCTGGGGATCAATAATCCATCCATCCATCCATCCTGGTATGAGGCTACAGGACAGCCTTAGATTGAACTGTACAACTTCTCCCCCTCCCAAGAAAAAAAAAGACTTTAAAAGATACCAGTGAACAGCCGGACAGCTGGGAGAGGCTTCCTCCCTCCTCGACCGTCACCCAATCGCATCCTCGAGTTCAGATTAGGTTAAACGGCTTAACCCGCTGGCAAGACGTCAAAGCCAGTTCCTCCGCACTGCCAGAAGGGAAAGGACTGTCCACACACACACACAGACAGATGGACGCATGTACAAACATATGTCTAAGTGGAATGTTTAATGAACAGCGTATTGGCAGAATACCTGCTAGCACTGTCAGCAGTGACTGCACGGCGCTGCGGGAAATCAAAACTGGCAACACCCCGATGGGGGATGATGAGGATGCCTACAGGCTGCCATGAAGACAACGGTGTGTGTCAGTGTGCAGTAATGTGTGTGTGTGTGTGTGTGTGTGTGCTGACGTGAAGGCTCACAGCACACTTGAGGCAGACAATTAAATCAAGCAGCAGAGGGGAATACATGCACGACGCCGCGCCATTAAAAAGCAATCCGTGTCTCGTGCAGGATGGCGGCGGGTGCGCCTGTACTTCGCCTTGTGCAATAACGAGGTCTGTAAATCTCACTCAGGGCTGATTCGTTTCTTAAAAAAGCCTCCGGAGCTCCACGAAGAATCAGGATGATAAAAACGGCTTCTATCTCAGGTGTCTTACAGGACCATGAGGATACTTCTGATCTGTGAGTGCAGGTTGCTAATTTGGCAATGATCTATTATTATTATTATTATAATAAAGGTACAGAAGACATCCTGAGTCTACGTATGAACTGATTATGGCAGCTACCACAAAAACAAAGAAGCCAAACACACCTGTCAACACAATCAAGGGCAAGGCTCGGCTGTTAATCATGACATTTCACCCCCTTTTTATAGCATCAAAACACAATTTAAACCGAACTTAACCGACAGTGAGTGCTTGAACACACATCAGGGTGATAAGACGGGTTTTCTGAAGTGTCAAGTTTTTAATTTGGCCCACGTCCCATCTGTTAACACTGGCGGGAGCGGGATTTATGACCTATATTGCAGCCTGCAACACAGCGCTCGCGGAGGAAATGAATGTATCATAAAACCCTTAGGACACTTCGGCTGCAGTTGTGCAAATAATGAGTCATAATAACTCAGTCAAATCAGGTTTTCGTGATCTCTGACGTCCTCTGAGAATTCACGTCATAAATCCACTTGGAACTAAGTCCTTACAACGACAGAACTTGCCTGAGAATCGTCCCGCTTTTAAGTTTTCTTCTGTTTTAAAGTTTTCTGTACATCCACGAGTACACTGAAATTAAGAACCGCTCATAGCTAATTTGGCATGCTTTTTATGGTGTCAGTTTGAAAATAAATACATATATAGGCCTGAAGTTGTAGCTGAATCAACAGCAACATTATACTTCCTGTTAACATCCCCGAAGCATCATGGGATTTGACGTTCCACAACTTACAGAGCAATGATCATCAAAATAGAACAAAGATAACAAAAAAAGAAACAGGAATATCCAAACCAGGTTTTTCCGTGACCTTTGAAGCTCAACAACAGTTTTAGATTATAAGAGCTTGAGGTTCCTCTCCCCGGTTGACATCGCGAAGAACCAGCCATTCAAAGTGAGTCACGTAACGCCGTAACCTGTGTTTTTGTTTGTGCACGTGTCGCAGAAAGGGATGATTTATGAGGAACAAATAGGGTGTGGAAACGCGATTGAATAATTTAACTAGGCCTGCGGTGTGTGTGTGTGTGTGTGTGTGTGTGTGTGTGTGTGTGTGCTTGGGATGAACAGATGATTTACAAGCAAAGAGTGGAATTTAATTACGCAGCGACCGAGAATCTTCGATTGCGATTAAAACTGGATATCTCGACACACCTTAAACACTCATTTTCAGAGCGAGAATCTCCTCGAGATATCTGCAGCCACTCGACTTCAAACGAAATGTTCCCAAACAACACTGATGAGTTAAAACGAACCAGAAATATTGCTAAATCCATTGGAGAGTAATAAAAAAAACCACTTCAATCACTGCTAAACCCAGCGGAGTGGTGACAGTGATTCATCGTAGGATGCGATGTTGGAAGATCCCAATTAAAGTCCGCAAAGAGCAGTCCGATACAGTGAATTATGATGTGTTTGTCTCTGAAAACGGCGTGACGAAACGGCGTGACAGAGAGAGAGATGTGAAATCCGAGAGCAAAACAGAAATGTGGAGAGAGAAACTACTTTTTCTCCCAAACACCACGTCTCAGGCTACATTCCTCTGCTGGTTTCTCGGAGAGACGAGCGGCTGGAGACTCGGAGACGCAGCGGGGGCGACGCCATTGAATTCCTCCGAGGCTTCTGGAAAGCATCCAGAGCGGAGACGAGGACGGGGCGAGGAGGGAGATTAAGAAACACTTCACCTATTGAGGAGAGAGGCCGGTGCAGCTCGACCACGTCCAGAGACTTGAGTGAAGTTCAAGCGTTGGGTCCAGATTGGTGACAGAGATTGAAGGCGGCGGCTCTTTGGCCTTAGAAAGGTTCAATGAGGAGCCATGGTTAACACTTATCGAGGGGGAGAAATCTCATTTGGGATACTTCAGCTACCACTTCTGAAGCGCTGGTTCCCAGACTCTCCTGCTGAGGAGTCGCTTCATTCCAGTACACATTTACACCAACAAAAACAAAAGGTGTGAACAAACTACCTTTAGAGAAGCAGCTTGAATTACTCTAATCCGATTCTCTACTAGGTGGAGTGTTTCAGGGGAGAATTCAAGCCCTCGCTGCTCGAACACGAACAACCTTGGCGGTGACTCCATCACCTACGCCTTGGGAAAACCCCCTGACACAGGCAAAGTGTTCTCCTCCATCATCGGGTGCAGATTTACGGCGGCGGAGACAGCTGGAAGGAGAAGCCGCAATATCTAATAACTCTGCACATGCAGACCTGTCGAGCTCATTCTTTAAACACAAAAGGTGGATCAGGTGCATCCCAAACTTTTTTTTATTGGTCACACCTTAAATTTGGTTATTGGTTCAGTTCATCTCTGAAACAACTTGCCACAATTTAATTAATTCTTGTTTTGTGTGTTGCGAGAAAAAACTTAATTAAACTGTACTATCAGGTGCAACTAATGTCCTGGTGCACCCTAATGAAGAAATTAGGGACACCAGTGCAACCATTGTGTTATGTTCTTCTGGAGCCCTGTCATAACAGAGAAAGACCAGTAAATAGGTCATTTCAGTCCATGGTTACTCTCTGAGTGGCACCCCTCACTGCCTCGCTTTCTTCTTATCAGGGATAATTCAAAAGTAAAACCTCATACCGCAGTGAAAATTATTCCTGTCCAACACCAACATGTATCACAAAATACAACCAAGTGTTTTTTTTACTGGACAACCTCGACCGGATTCATTTTTCAAACCCCCCAACAGGAGCTCCAAATGAGTTCTGGCCGCCGTCCAGGGTGTCTGGTCGCGATGATAAACCTTCGCGGCATTTGGCTAGCGGCTGACGTTAATTTCCCATTGTGTTTAAAAACAACAGCGTTGAGGTTTTACCACGTAAAAACTGGAAGTGTGGCGAGAGAGCCGAGATATTATTATTACAGCCTGTAAGGCGTCGAATACAGGAAATAATTAATATCCTACTTGTAAGAGAGGAATGACGGGACGAACTTGTAAAAACGGCGGTGAAATCTTCGCCCGTCTGCTCCAGACCTAATCCACAAAAAAACGACTAATTTGTTGCTGTGGTTTTGTGCAGCGGAGGTACAGTGATTACCCTAAATGGGGCCCAGCTCTTCCACTGCTGGCTCGACCGGCCCTCCTCACCGGGGACCTCATTCACTGCAATTACTGAAAGGATCCCGTCTGCAGCCAAGCAGAGCGGACAGTGTTCGCTCATTCACTGGCTACCGGCGCGACGCAAAAGGGCTTCTGTGGGAGTCGGATGTGCGCCTGTATGCGTCTTTCTCTCCTTTCTGTGCGAGCGCCACATCTCTTCTTCGGTTTCCTCGGCGGGGGCCCTCTTCATTTCTTTCCTCCCACCCCTCCATCCGTCTCCGTTTCAGAAGCAGCCCGATTGTCTCTCCATCGGCGATAGTCTTCTCGCCGAGCAATAACTCTCCGCCGATTCCCTCCTCCCTCGCTTGGAGGCAGCTCCGTCTGTGGCCCTGTCTTTGAACTCGGCACGTCTAAATGCTTCCACGTGGCTCCGTGCACACACCCACCTTAATAGTAAAGTAAAAAACTGCCTGCTTACTTGTTTATATCTCGCTCTAATGTGTTGCAACTCCTACAATCCTAGAGACCTCTTTCAACAGTATGAAACTTCACAGATTCCCATGGGGTTATTCTCTAAATGTGCTCCACAGGAAGGTCAAACTCTTGGGTCAGCAACAGAGAGAAAAATAAGGAGCACAAGTAGCGGAGAGGAAAGTCGGTCCACAGTCAGAAGTCCCTCATTGAGGTCTCTGACCGCAGGAATGAGACAGTGAATGCCAGCCGTTACATAATCACGGCACAGTTCGTCTCTGTGAGGCTCTGTCTCCGAGCACGCTGCATCCACATGTCTCTCAATCTTCAGGTCGGGACATCGCATTGAGAGTCGCAGAACGTTTCCAAAACTGATTATCTGATATTTTTCTGTTCTGTCTCTAACCGTCCGGGTCAGGACAGGTTGTTCGCAGTCACTTAATTCTGATGACGCAGGAAATTCGGATGGGAGGCAGAAAGGATGAGGTGGAGGAAAGGAAAAACAGCAATAACTTTAGTGAGAAGACAGCTCGCTTCATGAGAAGCTACAAAGCTGACAAAGTAGTCCGTCCATTATCCAAGTCCGTCCTGCATTTTTTTTATTTTTTGGGTGAACTGTTCCTTTAAAATGTTACTGAAGCTCACCAGGGGTCCCTGGAGTGGGCTTCAGTTTCAAAATAAAAGCCCCCAGATGGTAGCAGCGGCTTACCGGGTGCTTTGGAGTAGGTTGGATTTTCAAAATAAAAGCTTTAACAGGGCCTGGCTGATGAACTATGACGAGCCAGCTGCTGTTCGGGTAAAAGGTTTAGCCGGAAAAAGGCCCAGATGATGATGGTTCAATAGTTCTGTGGATTTCAGTGATGTGACTCAGGAAGATGAATCACTCAAGACCCACAGTATTTAAATGATTAAAAACACAATACATTATTTAGTCATGTTCCTTCCCATCTATGAGAGATTCATGAAGAGGAGGATATTACATCCGCAAATCTGATCAAATATTTATTTTAATAGGACTGTAATTAACTAGACTTAACAGAGATCAGCTGCAGGCCGAGTCGGTGCCTGCACACACGCCCTCGCTCTATACGAGCCCGTGCATATTGGCCTATAAACTCACATATCCAAGTAACGTGGTTTAACGCGACCCTCGTGAGCCCGTGTAAACAGCATCAGTATGGGTTTAGTGTGTCGGATTGAGCATGGACCAGGGCTTTTAACACTCACACACACACACTCACACACAAGCAGAGCAGGTCTCTCCGGACGATGATGAACGAGGCCTGCCAAAGCTACTGTTAGTTCTGTAAGCGCTCCAGGAGAGCAGAAAGACAGAAAGAGATTACACGGAAGATCAGAAGCGAGGATGGGGGGGGAGACGAGAGAGGAGAAAGCCCGAGTCGGCCGAGCTGAGACGACGGCTTGTAAAAACCAGAGATCACAAAGCCGGTGTTCGAGCCTCACCCTGAAATGACTACGCTCACTGACTTTAAACATCACCTTGGATCCGCCCACACATCCAAACCACGGCGACTTCGCTGCCAGGAGTCCTGCCAATTTTAGAAGACATGGAGAACCACCATCACAGCTCCGGCTCTGGGCTTTAAAATACACTCTTTCTCGTCTCTTATCGTTTTGTTTCTCTCCAGCGTGAATGCCAGGAGATGAAAACTTTGGAAATAACTGAATCTCGGCTGAGATTTAACAGCCTTCGGGGTAAAACGGTGCAGTGGTGGAGATACAAGCGTCTCAAAATCCAATCTGAGGCTAAAGAGAAAAGTTTGTTGCTCAACTCAAGAGCTTGAAAATAACTTAGCGACTCAGTTCGGACAAAATTGCGGCCGTCTGGTTCCGTGCATACTAATTCACTAATGGGCCGCATTCAAACTAATTTCCTCTGCTCTTATTACGGCCAAATAACTGAGGGCTCAGCTGTGGAGGCCCAACAATGAGGCAGTCATACCTCTGTTGTGGAGGAGGGATGAGACACAGCTAGCCCCATGAAAGCAAAGATCCCCTTAAAGGAACAGTTCACCCAGAGATGAAAATTCACTCACTATCTACTCTGCCTCGTGTCGATGTTCAGATGAAGTTTCGTGGTCCACAGAACATTTCTGGAGCTTCACAGTAAGACAGCGTTGGAGCATTCTCCTCAACAACTGAAGGAGATGGGGATTAGCTCCATTGTGCTTGTCTGTCATAATCCAAGTCACATAAAGACATGAGACCCCAAACTGCTTCGGAAAAGATGTTCTTGACTGTTTCAAGGAAACTGAATCGAACGCAACTGGATTTGGTTTTTTGTCTTGAAGACGTTTCACCTCTCATCCGAGAGGCTTCATCAGTTCCTGCTCCCTTGACTAGGCTGGGACTAGTCCAACTAGCCGGTGTGGAGGTCCAGCTATTTAACCTCTTAGGAGGCGGTCACAAGGCCACTGATGTCTATGGGTCGTATGTGCTCCATTATTGCCAACGACAGTCGTTAGTATGGTCATTGGGGATGGTGGAAAGTTGGTTGTCGAAACCAAGACAAAAAACCAAATCCAGTTGCATTCGATTCAATTTCCTTGAGATAACTATGACCTGGATGAATGAGAATATTCACAGGCATGTTCTTGACTGGTAACCTGACTCTCGCCAGATGCATTTCGTTCCGCCTAGCTCCACTCACATCCATCTGGGATCGCTCCCGTTGGGAGGGATTTCAGCACCAGATTTTCATGGTAGAGCCAATCAGGACCGCCGGGCGGGAGCTTCATAGATGTGACGTAGCAGAGAAGCGACTGTTTTGATTCAGACAACAATGGCGGCTCGCATCGAGGAGGCAAGCGTCAACATTGATGCTGCCGTTTCATCCGTGTTGTCCAATCTACCCAATGTTTTTTGGTTAAAAGAACATCAGAGAACGGCTCTGAAGGCTTTTGTTGGTGGAAACCATGTTTTTGCCCTTCTCCCGACCGGATTTGGCGAGAGCTTGAGCTACCAAATGGCTCCGACAGACAAGTGGTTTATCCAATCATATGCAAGGAGCTTTGATAAGGCCCAGCCTTCTGAAACACATCTCCAATGGAGCGATCCCAGATGGATGAGTGGAGCGAGGCGGAACGAAATTCATCTGGCGAGAGTCAGGTTACTTTACTGGGCCTTTAAGCTGAAATCTTCACTGTAGCTCTTAAGCTAATAGCTTTAGCCTGCTACATGTCTGAAGTGGCTGCACAAGCTTGAACGCGCATCCAGAGATGTGAATATTGTCTTTTCAAATCAATGTCAAATCTCGGAGCTTCCTGACACTTGGATTACACCAATAAAAACTTCATGGAGCCATTTTCCTTTTGCTTTTCTTCCGTTTTAATAAAAGTCCCCGTCTACAGTTGTCTCTCTACAGTTGCTAGAGATATATGCACACAATCAGATCAAGAGAGACAACAACTCAGTGGTAATCAAAGCCTGTCACTGCTCCTTTTGTCTTTTTAAAACACTTCTTAAAAAAGGTGCGACTGGCTCGCTATCTCCCCTCCTCATTCCTTTCATATCAGCTCCCTCCACATGTATCGCTGACTCCCGAGGCGGCCGACAGCACAAAGGCCCATCCATTTGAAATGTCAACTGCGGGAGCGAGAGTGTGTGCATAATGCGACGAGGGACTTGTAGCTCATTTATCGCCGGCCTCGGGGGACCGCTAGTCTATCAAATGATGTTGTCTATAAAGAGCTTCCATCGTCGTAATCCTCATAACCCTCCTCCCCCCTGCGGTGCTGTCGCTTCCCTCATTTCACTTTTTTATGCAAAAAAAAAAACCCAAAACACACAAGGTCAGGAGCCATTCGGATCATAAAGCCACAATCCAATCATGCAACGGAAACCACACAGTGATCTTATTGCGCCTGAACACACACACACACACACTCCTGCCCAGCATCTCCTGCTATCAGACAGTTTGGTTTTAAAGCTTCTGACGTCCACCGAGAAGGTCAATCTTGATGTGGATATATTGGATGGTCTTGCAGGGATTAAGGTCAAGTAAGCAAGCCAGATAAGGAGGAGAGAACCCTCCCTCAGTTTTATATCAGCTTTGAGAGAAGAAAAAGGAGACGCATCTGAACCAATAAGAGGGGGTCCGTCGGGAACAGACTTAAATGAGCTCAGCTGCACCGCGGGGAACCATCAGGACGTCTCTGTCGTCGTGAATATGAAGATGATGCAGGTGTCTGTCGTGACCTCCAGGAGAGAATAAGACGTGTGCAGCTGAATGTAAAAACCACCAGGCTAAAAAAAAAAAGATAGGTATGAAGAAATGACAGACACAGACGAAAACATGTCATTTTAAAGGGAATGTCATTGTTTTGCTCGTCCTTACTGGCCTCGGTTCATTTCGTCAAGTTCCAGCCAATGGTGTGACACTATTTCACTGACCTACAGGTCGTGGTAAAACATCAAGAAATGCACCAACGAAGAAGAAGAAGACTCCATGGGTTTAACAATGGAGGCTTCATGATTTAAAGGAGACTATTATTCTCATTTGCAGGTTGAAAAATAACGCTCTGTTTTAGCTCCTGTCTCTTTAAGGCCCCTCCCTCAAAAAGCCAGTCTGCTCTGATTGGTCAGCTCACACACGCCTGAGCCAGTAAAGCTCAATGTCTCCGGTTGGCTCTGTCATGTTTTCATCTTCCAGTTAGCTTCACTTCTCTCATGAATATAGGCATAAATTATGCAAATGTGTGACATAGTGACGTAGTGTGATGTCACAAAGTCACAGAATTAAAGGCGGGACTACTGACGAGGTGTTTTTAGGAGCAGTGCTTTCTGTGGGAGAGAGGAGCTTCTGTTGGTGTGGACTTTGGCCTTATTAACTTTCAGGATGCACAAGAAGCTAAATAAAAGACGGAAGGAAACGAAAAAAATACTTTTGTTTGTTTACTCGATAACTACACAGTGTACCGCTGAAAAGGGCTAAATAAGGTTCCAGAGAAACTGCTAATGAAACAGGAACAAATGGTGCGTTCACTGGGGACTATTTCAGCTGCCACACATCTGGTGCTCTGGTGGATATTGACAGCAGCGGGACAGATTACACTGCAGCGTCCATGTTCAGCGTAATGAAGGCCCGTGTCGAGCCAGCGCAACGGCGCGGCTCATTAATGCGTCTTTAATAGCTCCTGCTCACGCTACAGACACGGTGTGAAGGAGGGAGCGCGGCGCTGAATCAGAATTTTCCATTCAATTACGCCACTCAACGCGGGATTAGGAATTATGTTCGATTAAAAAAAAAACGGCACTCGAATGCTGAGAAACAGGTGGAAGCAGCTCCGGCGAAGTGCACTCACTTGTTCCTTATTCGCTGAGTTTTATTAATCTCCACCGCACAAACCAACATGGCTTCCTCTGGAAAATTCCCCCCACTGTTGTGACCTCATGATAAACCGGGGAGGAATCTGGGGCAGGAAGATTTAACTGCGAGGGCGAAAATCAGGCAGCGAAGTTTCTCTCCGACAGCTTTCTCAAATAATGTTTGAGTTTGGAGGAAAAAGCACAACTAAGCTCTATGAATGGTTTCACTGATACAGAGTTACATGAGAACTGACTCGAGGCAAATGAGTAACATTAATCACCATGCATGCAAATACACACACACACACACACACAGCACATCCTCCCGAGGCTTCAATTATTTACCAGGTGGGAGTGAACGACAATGTTCTGCACTCACACACTCCTCGATCACGCCGTTTCCATTCCACATTAATAATAAAGCCTCCAACTGTGTGTGTGTGTTAGTGTGTAGTCACAGTGGTCTCTAATGCAGTGTGTGCAAATGTTTTATTGATGTAATATCTCCTCAAACGATGTCAACGTTCCCATGTTCAGCTCAGAGGAACAAGAGAGAGACAACAAATGATCAAAAAATATTAATTGGCGACAAGCGAACGCTCAAAGTCGTTGCGAGAAGCGGCCTGTCTGTTTTATGTCACTGCATGAAAGGGGGAAAAAAAAGCTGCATTACATTGAAATGCTCCTCTAATGGATTCCACGTTACCCCCCCCCCTCATGGGAATCCGGCTAATCGAGTCCGTTCATGGTGCTGGAGCCGAGGCCGCGTTCCCGACCGGGAGGCAGCTGATTTCATAACGCCAGAAGTATCACAACACAGAACTCTGAGGAGGGAAAGCAGTCGGTTTCAATCATGTGGATCAAAGAGATGTCACTCTGGAACGCTGTGGACATCATTTATCTAATAACGAATTAGTAAAACTGAATTTTACAACCCGTGATGTGTGTAATATACTTTTTGAAGCTCCGAGGCAAAGCTTTGCTCTCACATTGAAAAATTAGCCTGTTCCTCCTGATGGACAGTCGAAGCCGACTGCTGGCGTCATGATCCCACGCTAAACTTGAAGAGGTGCATTATGTAAGAACTATTACCAGAGCAAACACATACTCCTGCTGACTGTAGCTGTTGTTAGCTAGTTAGTTCAGTTAGGAGCAAGCTGGTTAGCATGCTTCATAAGACATCTCTGCAACACAGCATAGACATCATAAGAAAACTGCTTTTTCTTCAGAATCTGTCCATCATTTTTGAAGGTTTTCAACTAAAATTCTTACATATTTTTACTTTACTGGACAACAAAAGCTCAACCCGAGTGTGGAGAGTGGATCGGCTTGACCAGTTCCCCATTAAACACTCGTATTTTCGGTTCTGCTCCACTCATTTGCTCCAAAGATCTAACATTGATGCATGGAGCTACTGCCGACTCTTATCAGGGCCTGCATGTGCTTCATTTTTAACGCATTCCTTAGGTGAAACTATGAAATGAGCTCCGTTTGCAGTAAGCTATCATTAGCATAGTTTTTCTTACAGTGCATTTCTTTGCATTTCATTCAACTTTGCACGGGCGAAATACATTTCATTTCATGTTCAACAAGGATTGATGACGGAGGGCAGCTCAGAAAGTGAATACAACAGAATTCTTCTGAAAATGGATCATACAACAGAGGATCAAGATGAGCAGATTAAGTAGATGTTGGTGTTGATATTGAAAGAGAAAAAGCTGAATCAATGCATCTGCCTTGCTAGAATACAATGGACTTAGACAAACTTGTCACATCAAAGACCACTTATGATGGTAGAAAAGTGTCTAATTTGCATATAAAGGCTATGGTGTAAATTTCTGAACCCAAAATATGTCACTAATGGATTTACAATCAAAGGTATAAACGCATTTTGCTGGAAAATATTGAATAAAAAAAAGACACAAATTCAAACATTGGCCACTTGAAGCTCCAGTCAACACTACAACAGGTCTACAGTTCACCAGTGTTGGCACTGTAAGTGTAAGGGGGGGCTGTTAATCATAAATTTTGGATCTTTAAAATTTATAACTTCAGCCCCCCCGGCTGAGCTTTTAAGATAACAGGCTCGGTTAATGAGCAAGCCTTCCACTTTACTTCCCCGTTGTGAGAAAATTCCCAAACGAGTGCCAGCGTTACTGTAAGCTGCGGGCTTATCTGTCGATTCACACGTTAGACTGCACCTCCTGCACAAACACACTGGAAGGCATTGTAGCGGGAAGAAGACAGATTAGGTGAGTCGAGCTCGGAACACAGTGCTTCCCTTATTTCGCTCCGAGCGCTGAAAGCATTACAAGTCGTTCAGAGGGTTGGGTCACTTTCCGTGCTTTTCTTCTCACTTCTCTCTTTTTCTTGATTTCTTAATACCCCTTTCACTCCGGACAAAAAGGCCACTAACAGCGACTAACATCTCGCTTTTGTCTACACAGGAAAAGTGTACAACCTGCTTTCGTTCCCAGGTATTTATCGGCTCCAGCTCCAATTGGCCGTTATGGAAACATAAGATCCGGGTGGACATGCTAATTTACGCCCCTTTTTCGTCGTGATGGCATGACGTGCACTGAAGTTAAGGACATTTACATTGAGGGACACGCTTAACCTTCCTTCAGCTCGCGTCAATTTTTTCACTTACTAAACATTCTTTGCTATTAGCGTTGTTTGGGGTCGAATGAGAGACAAGGACAGGAGGGGAGACATCACTGTTTAGTCTGCAAAAAGAGACGAGCCGTTGCACCTGTGCAGGGATGGTGGAGCTTTTGCATGTGGTGCACAAACGCTCCCTCATAAGGATGGTTTCCCGCTTACAGATACTGTTCTGTGAGCACTTCTCAGGGTTTGAATTTTGATACCGTTCAAACACGATGTCTCCCTTTCTATCTTTGTTCTTTGCTTCGCTTTTGGCGCAGCTGATGCGACGTCTGCTTCCTCTTTAAAACAAACAAACAGAAAACAACCCCTGAGGCATTCGAATGCATGCTTGGGCGTCGGGATTGGCGGGATTTAGGTTAGTTCTACAGGTTTGCGCTGACTTTGATAAAGAGACCAAAGTAACAGATATAAAAAAGTGACACAGCCGCTGCCCTCCATGCAACCTCCAAATCCATATACATTAAGGGTGGAACAGTGTATTTATTTTTGGGAATATTCTGTACTGTTCGGTTAGACAGATATTGTGAGGTATCGTTAGATGATTGTCTTGCAATGTACCTCTTCTCGTGACTAACTGTGGTAAATACGAGCTTATTTTGTTGTAGAATCGTCACATTTAGTTCCTCAAATCATCGTCTGAACCCTCACCCTTCCCTCCACCTCCACTTCATTATTATTCCCAGTAGAGTCTTTGGCTGGTTGACATTTCGCTCTCGTGACAGAAACCAACCAATTTAAATCTGGACGACGGTGTGTGAGAGTGTGTGCCGTTTTCTGTGGTCCTGCCGCCGTCGTCAGCTGATGCGTTCCGCCTGTGGTCGGAGCAGTGACGTCCACAGATGTTCCACAGAGATAGGACATTCAATCTGGGCGTGTGTGTGAACGACTGAGGAGAGAAAAAGATAGGAGGGCTGCTGCTGCTGCTGCTGCTGCTGCTGCTGCTGCTGCTGCTGCTTTGTGGGGAACCACAAGCTCGCTGCTCTCGCATCAATTTGAGGAGACGTCAATTTGGGAGTTTGAAAAATGCAGATGACATCCCTTCACGCCGACGCCGGATCCCAGCCCTCTGTCGAACTGTGCCTTGTGCACACGTCCTCAGGCAGCGACACACTAACGACCACATACATTCTTGGCATTCTCACAAGAGCCAATTACGGCTCCCCGGACTGGCAGCTCTGGATGCTCGGCGAGCCGGCTGAGAGTCCGAGACAGTGACTCGCCGGATTCTTTCTTAATTATCATCACAAAAACTCCCCCAGATTCGGAGCTCAGAATGCAGTTTTTTTTCTAAAGCCGCGCAAATTGGCGAGGAGGGCACGCAACCAGACATTAATTCAGAGATTCGAGACCACTCCCACCCGAAGGCGACACAACAAAAGCCTGTGCAGACATTTCTCTAAACAACATCAGGAAGACAGGGAGCTGCTGCACACAAACACACCTCAGACTCGCTCAGACTGGGACACAGCGAGAGGAAAAAAAAAATCCAGCTGACGCTGCACTGTGTGTTTGTCTGGAGGTGTGGCGTGTTTAGACAGGAAACTGGCTTTGATCCCGCTTCCTGTGTATCTCCAGGAAGTGAGATACGAGATAAGTGCTCAAGGTAAATGGTCAACTAGTAATGGATTACATGAAGACCGAGGGGAAAGTATCTGATGTCCCCACAAATAAACAGAATCTGGTGTTTTTACAGGTGAGCATCCGTGGCCCGAGTTGTTGCGGTGTGTCCTCATTGGCTGTCGTCTTCGCTGTGCGTTCAAGTCCAGACACAGGCGATTGGCCAGATTGATGATGGATAAAAAAAAGACTGAAAGAGTCTAAGGTGATAGTGCTTTACAAAAAGTTGTAACACAACTAGCCGGTGAAATCTGTGGTGGTTTCGGTCTGACCGACTGCACCCACCTCACGATATCATCCCTAATCGTCCGACAGCACGTGTTAGCAGAATCAGACGCTCACACACACACACATTAGCATTACTCACCGATATCTGGAAGACTTCCTGTGTGTCATCGAGCATCTGCACCCGTATGGAGACCTGTCTCCCCGGGGCCTGGGCGGGAGGACGCAGGCCCGGCTCCAGCGTGGACACCCCGAAGCTCTCGGGGGCGCCCAGCCTCTGCCCGGCTGCGGACGGCCTGTCGGCTGGTTCCACCATGGTGACGGAGGCTACGGCGAGGGGCTCTCGAGCTTGCACTTCAGGACTGGAGGAGGACGGAAAGAACAGCTTTAGATTCTTAAAATTCGAGGTTGCAGTTTTCGTCTCTTTATGGGATTCTGCTCAGTCTGTGATTTTTGGTATTTTTGGCGCCTTAAACACATAGTAGGCAGTTTAAAGCCAGAAGGGTCGGGCTTTTCCTCCAACAGACAAGCCTTTTACATATACCCTGAATAGCACGGTTACATCATCATCCTGTGTGTTGGTAAATTCATATAAACACTTTTCTGGGTGTGTTAGATGAAAAATACACGCACATTTTAAGGAAAAACAGTTGCTTTCTGGAATAAATGAGGAGGAAAAGCCAACATTTGTCTCATATTTAAAGAACTAAGTAAGCGTTCTGTTGTAATAGTGTAGAAAATGTTGCTTGGGGGGGAAACTTTCTGCTTAATTAGCTCAAGAAATGTGTGAAAAACCCGGCACAGTCATTCAGACGAGGGCAAATTGGCCTTGCACGGTGTAAAAACCACCAGACGTGCAGTCAGTGAGTTTTTCCAGCGGTGATTTTATATCCCTCCAGGTGATGAAACCTTTTGTACGAACCACAGACTAGAACAGCGGTGACAGCTAAACAAATTAGACGATTCACAAAGAGGCAGACAGACGTGCCTCACACCTTCCTAGACACGCGCTTCCTTCCAGCTGCAGCGCAACGCAGGTGTGATCTACAGCGTTTCCTACAGACCGAACACACGCCGCCTCGGCTCGGGACCCGTTCAGACTTGAACCAGAGCCTCGCAAGTAGGGCAGATGAGATACGCTCCGACAGCACACAAAGACGCTCGCCCCCTCACACACTCACACAGAAACTTCTCAGCGCCCCCACCTTCACCCCGCACTTGATAAACCTCAACCTCAGACAATAAATTAGGCTCTCAGACGGTTGGTGACATCACGGCTGAGGAATGCTTTGAGACAGTGAGGGGGGCAAAGAGGGGATGAACTGCCCCCAACACACAAACAAAACAGTGTTAAAGTGTGTGTGAATGCATGGACAGAGCACGGGAGAAGGAAATACGGAAAGCTCTAATTTGTTGTCATCTTATCATACATTTTGAGGCACATATCTTTATCAGTTTTATTTATATTTTTGCATTAACATTATCTGTCTTTTAAAAGAGCAGCTTGACTCGGTCCTGGCTGCTTTTTGCAGGTTCGTGTTAGCCAAGTTAAAAAAAATGTGCAACTCCCAGAGTTATACAGATAAATGCCATCCATCAGGATGAACAAGACAAGATAGAAAAATTCAGTTTGTTACAAAGTTTGGTTTTCACAAATCTGCTCCGAGTGAACCCTCTTCCCAAAAAAAATCAATTAAGGATCTCTGAAAGAAGAAAACACTATGCTAGCTGTGTCGTCATTTACATTTTCTAGTTCTTCTTTTAAAAGAAGAGCTTGACACTAACCTGATAGCTTTTTTCAGGCTACGGTTAGGCAAGTTCAAATAATATTCACCAAAAATAAAGATTCCAGTGCTTCAGGGATTCACCTATAAACTACAAAAAGATAGAAATTCAGATTGTTTCAGAGTTTGGTTTCCCCCAAATTGTTCTGAGTGAACCCTCTTCCCAAACAACATCAATAGAGGATCTCTGAAGAGGAAAATGCAATGCTAGCTGTGTCGTCTTTGAATCGTACATCCATCAATCGATATCAACTTTATATCAGTGGAATAAAATGCTCTTTTTAAATTACATCATCATTTCCTTCACCAGAATTACTTTCCAGGACAATATATCGTCCAACAAAAGTAGTCACCCTGACAGAAATGCCCAGAGTCATTACATCATTGCCTAAATCCTTAAATCAATAGGCCATTAGGGACCCAGTGGACATCGTGATTAACAGGTCGTTAGATCTTTCTTTGTAGTCACAGACTAAAGACGTCTTCTCCTAAGCACCATACATCCTCATTTACGAAAACACCCACACTGCATTCTGGTCCGCTACATTATAAACAGACTGTTCTAAATATTTAGGGACAAACGGGTGGCGCAGCGCGGGGGAAGACCGACATCAATCTCTCCGCGATGGGAAGGATCCACCCTCCTTCTGCAAGACGATCACCATGTCCAATGCAGGGTCCATATTTCAGGACCAAATTGAGTGTGTCATCAGGCTGACGGGGTTGTCCGATCCAATAGTCTCCTCCAAAATGCGCCTCAGAAATACAGCTTTCTTTTGCCAAATCTTGGTGAGTAAGACTGGTGTATAATTTGTGGTCTTGCGTATACCGATCCCAAAATCCACTCAGTGCCGGTCACAAGTCTCTGTGAGGCTGAGAAAAGAAGTACGATGACACGATGCAACGTCTACTCTGCAGGTTCTTCTTTCAAACTAGAGCTGAAACAATCGAATAAAGGAATCTGCAACTGTATGGTAATGGATTGATCATTCACGCTTCTCCAATATGAGGGTTTGCTATACTTTTCTTATGTGTAGAGCATGAGCTGACTTTCTTGCCAGGAGGTGGAGGGGATGGTGGTAGTGTGATGAGATGGTTTGATGGCGAGATGTTTCCACATATGTTGGCGTGAAACCACTGGATTTTTTTTACCAGACATCGCGGCCAATTTGCAGCCAAAAAGGCGGCAATTTTTAAAGCAACGTTGGGTTAGTTTCCAGCTGTGTCAGTGGAGCTAAACTTAGATTCTTTTGACCAATCATTGGACAGTTAGTGGCCTGAAACCATGTATTTTTAACAAGATGTCGGGACATTTTCCAGCCATGTTAGAGGCAACGAATCCAGATGTTTTTGATGAGATGTCAGGACAATTTGCAGCCAAAAACAGGGTACTCTGAAATAGACTTCTGGACATTAGTCAGCCATTTTTCTGACCACAAATTAGATATTTTTGACAAGAAGTCAGGACAATTTGCAGCTGATAACTATGTGGTTTTAACAAAAAGTTGGGACATTTTCCAGCAACCTAAAGGTAACAAAACCAGATATTTTTGACAGGACACTGGGACGATTATCAGCTGAACACCAGTTATTTTTCTACGAGATGTTGGAACATTTTCCTGCAACTAAATGGCAACAAAACCAGATATTTTTGATGAGATGTTGGGACAATTTGCAGCTGATAACTGTGTGGTTTTAAGAAAAGGTTGGGACAATTTCCAGCGACCTAAAGGTAACAAAACCAGATATTTTTGATAAGATGTTGGGACAATTTGCAGCTCAAAACCGGGTGTCCATTGTTTGCAGACCATGGATAGGGTTGGTATGTCAGACAAAACTGCATGACGTCATTTTGAGTTGAAGGAAAGTCTTGATGCGCAGTGTTTTTTGCTATTTTATGACATTTTAAAGGCCTATCGACTCATCCAGAAAATCACCAGCCTCACTGCAAAAAAATCACCAGCAGTTGAAGAACCCTCAGTGCTCTGAAGGCAAGACAGGGAAGGGAAGAGCCCCCGGATGTGGCACACAGCCAGTTAATGCCTCCGAGCTCCTGTGGAGCCGCTCTGTAGCCGACCTCTGACCTCAGCGTGAAAGTAGACTTCTTCTTCTTCCTGCATCAGCTCACACAAAAACAAACTGTACCCTCCTTGTGGAAACTAAGAACACCGTATGCATTAATGTGTATTCGCAAATGAATTCCACCTTCGTTCTTCAACACCTGATCCAACCTTTCAGTGCGTGTTTTACTAATCCCTCCGTCTGCACACACACACACAAACAAGCGCCTCTCTTCACCTCAGTGACAAAAGCTGAAACTGGAAACTGGAGCCGGGCCAAAGAAGTGACCTGACGATAAAGGGACCTGACATTCAAGTTACTCATTACACCTGTGGGAACGTTTGGCTGTTCGTGTGTGCTACTTCCCCCGCTGCGCTGGAAAGAAAAGCCCCGCTCGGCTGTTTATCAGCCGCTCGGTATCGGTTATTTGTCTGACTGACGGTACAAATCACCCTTCTTTCAGGGAAAATGTGCGTGAATTATCAGCTTTCGAGACTTTACGCTTCGCTCAGCCGGGGATCATCCTTCAAAGGGAAGCGAGTGTCGAGAGCCGGTTTAAAGCTCCACCTAATCATTCGCTAACAAGCAGGTGCCAATTACGCCGACAAACATCAGTAGGTCATATTCTGCAAACGGCCGGCTTGGTTTGTTGCGTAAACGTCACGTCTCGCTCATCGACAGGCTGCATTTATGGCTTTTAAAGGAAGAGTTCACACCAAATGTACTCATGCTCGTGCAGCGGTATGTCTCCTAATGAACTTACGTAGCTGCAAGTGTTGAAAAAATGTGTGTATTATTGGCTGATATATCTTTATCTTAATCTTTTACAGTAGTGGTATCAGGCTCCACAGTATCTGTCCAGGCGCTAACCATGATTAGCAGCCCCACAGTCCACATAAATAGATAGAATGCCAAGCTGGCGAAGTATGTTAAAGTCTTAAATCTCTGATAGAAACAAACTTAGCTTGGCACTGTAGCAGTGATACCCACTGTGTGCATCACATGATCCTTTTTCAGTTTCATCCTGTGATCTCAGATCCTCTTTTATAGCACAGTTTCTGTATTTCTGGCCCCGCCGTCCCGTTATATCTCAATTTGCACTGTGCTCAGATGATTTCGTGTCTCTATCGTCGCGCTACTTTGATGACTGGCATATCAAAGAGCTGATTGTGAAACCTGTTTTATAGCTGGCAAGTGTCGCCCGTTACGCAACCTCCATGTGAATACTGTCACCCGGATTACGTAACGCTTCATTTACACTTTAACATATGTCCTGTCTTCATTTATTTTAAAAAAATTACATCCCAACGAACGGATTAAAAAGATCAGTGACCTCTTAATTCCTGCAAAAACATAAAGCCTTCTTTGTAGATGCACACACACACACACACACATACACTCACATCCGATTTCCCAGAGCCAGGCTTCCCTCTCACAAACTCTTGGGAAACTTTCAGCTAACACCAGTTCAAAGGCAGCTCGAGAGGCCTCGGTCCCTCCGAGTTAAAGCCCCGCTGCTGGAAGCTCCCACAGTGGCTTCCTTTGTGCCTGTGTGACCAGCTCGCTCTGTATTCCTCTCTTGCTCAACTAACTCCATGTATAATCCCCCCGCCGGCCCTTTTTACTGAGGAGATGATGAAACCTCTGCTTCCAAATTTCCACTCTATAGCTGCGGCATCGAATCCAAAATGGGGGGGATGACACTAAATTAAAGAGTTTAAATCAAAGCGGTCCACTTTATTGAGTTTATTTATGTGGAAAGACTCATTAAAAAGGATGGCTGTGTTGTGTTTTGGTGCCATTGCAGCTTGAGGGAAGAGCTTTCTGCACAGAAGTACTCTCTTACTAAAGTTGCTGTTTCAGTATCTACTCACCTGCATGCTGATGGAGTGAAATAGATTTGTAATGGAGACAGGATACTTTATGTAGACTAATAAACTGTCTAGAATGATATCAGTGCACTGAAATAATAAACTTCACTTGGGATTTAATGATTATAAACTACTCCAAGCATCTTTTTCTGCATTACAATCTTTTAAAAGCCAGTATGGGTCCAACTGATACGTCTTTAACCATTTCAAAACCTGGAGGCTACATTACCCACAATGCAACTTAGCCACGAGTGACATCACTGAGGGCACTTTTTTCAGATCGAAGCTTCCTTCCTTCTGAATTTGAAACACAAAACAAATAAAGGGCAGCATATCACCAGGACAACCGCTAACTCCTGCTGTTAGCTAGTTAGCTCAGTTAGACGTGCAGTTAGCGATATGGACCGGGAGCTGCGAGCATCACGGAAGTGTTGTTGTTCACACTACTAACATAGGAGCTTTGGACCGTGAAGGACTGGGGCTAGCGGGTTAGCGCGCTAAACATGCTTTGCAACACAGTACAAAAGACGTCATAACATAGAAACTCTGTTGATAATTCTGATTAATTTTGGTTGACACTGCACCTTTAATGTGTAAAATTGGGGCACTTAACCTTTAATATCTTTTAGAACTATTCAACTACCTATATTAAGTAAAGGGGCTCCTACTAATCACATTCAAGGGATCACGGCAAAAGAAATATGTATATCAGTCACTTTGAAATCAAAGGGAAAACTGCAGGAATATGTGATTGTTTGGAAAAACAGAATTTGGATTTCCACTAGAAAATGACAAGTTAAAACGTGCAATAAATATTCATGAAAGCAAGATGAACTTGCTCAGCTATTCCCAGACCATCTGAGCATATTGCATTCACTGAAGATCACTCTGGCGTATGACCAAAATAGCTCAGTAAGTGGCCATGCATTTAAAATATTTACCACTTACAGTATGTTGTCCTGAGGTCAAGAATGAATAGGGAAAAGAAAAGCTAAGGACCATAATTGGAGGACATCCATCACCAGATTGCGTTACCTGTTGACAATTTTTTACAACCTGAAGACAACACTGTATAAACAGCTCGCTATCTCAGATGAAAAATGACACCCGGGCACAGGTGAGGGTGAGATCAAGGCTACAAAACAGATACCACGTTTTATCAAGGTGACACTCTCCACCCACAGGGCCATTAAGCTGCTCTACCGCCCCCAGGAGACTCTCCATTGTGAGGAGGACCATTTCTCCTGTCCTGGTGTTGTCGTCGTGATATTGATTGCAGCGGGGCACCCGAGCATTAGCAAAATGAGGTGACAAAGCTGGCCACGGGAAGGGGTGCACAAAGCCCAGATGCCCCTAGAGATCAATAAAAGGAAAGGGGATTTGTTCACCAGCTCTTGCAAAGACACGCTCGGCTATATAAAGGCGCACACATTAAAGAGTACAGTTGGCAGAGTGGGAGCTCCAGGATGTAGGTTAGCAGAGTAATCCTTTAGGCCAGGGTAAAGATGTCAGTGGGCTAAGGCAACCTGATCACACTCAAGAGACAGGGTCAGTGTGTGTGTGTGTGTGTGTGTGTGTGTGTGTGTGTGTGTGTGTGTGTGTGTGCGTGCTCAGTGTTAATGTGCATGGGCTGACAATGACAAGCCTATTGTGAGGTTTTGTGAATGGAAAAAAAAAAATCCACAATGGAGCTGTAAAAAAAAAACATCACTTAAAGTATAGAAATCCACAAATCATTAAGTTTCTGTAAAGGCTGCAGTGAATCAGATGCTATGCGAGAAGGCTCTTCGTGTCTATGTTTAATCTTACAGTAACAGAAGCTCTGCTGGACCTCCTAAAGCTCAGCCGATTAAGGAAAACGAACAGGCTGGCTGCAATGGAAGCGAGCTTATACTTAAGATATCGGGCTCATCAAACATCACGCACACAAGAAGCCCGAAGCTTTAAACCGGAAACGCTTTTTTGCAACAAATGTAGCTCCATATAAACACGAGCGTGCACTGCTACACTGCTACGTGTAACCTCGCTCATAATCCCGGATAGCATGATTTCCTTACCCCCGTCTTTCTTCAGGATCCACAGATTGTCCGTCAGTAGGAGCTGACACACGGTGTAAATCCCACACGGCGGTGTTGTAAGTTTATTTCGGATAATAAAGTCCTCTTCCTCGCCGCCGGACCGCTCCCTCTCAGGTGGGACGTGGTTTCTGTGCGGTAGCCATTGAGACCAAACGTGGGAAACCGTGCCGTTCAAGCTTTCTACTGGAACAATAAAGAGCTCCGCTCGCACACACCGCCTCCAGCAGCACGGGCAGCCCGGCACCACGGTGTCAGGCTGAGGGGGAGAAAGTGCAGCCAGGGCGGGGCAACAGCGACACCGCCCGGTGGTCTGGGGGAACTGCAGTGTGGAGAGAAAAGGGTTTATTACAACTTCCCTTTAAATACATTTGACAAGAGAATAGTCATCATTTAAAAACACAATACAATACACAGGCGCAGGGGCAATTATTTTCTCCAATGAGTGATTTTACTTTAAGAATATGTTTGTAGTGATACTTATGTAGGCTACCTCTTACAGTGCGGGCTCAGTCACCGAGTTTGTCTGCCTTTCTGATTACAAAACTTCAGCTTGTCCTCAGTAAAAACTTAAATCTTCCTTAGTATTATGTATTAGCATGCAGCTAAGCTAGGGTGAGTGTCAGGACAGTGGGAAAAAACGTACTTGGCCCGTACGGGGATCGAACCCGCGACCTTGGCGTTATTAGCACCACGCTCTAACCAACTGAGCTAACCGGCCATGTTTTCCAGAAGAAAAGTATTCATTTTTATTCGGGAATGATGCTTTTCAGCATGTTTGGAGTCAGCTGGCTAACTCGAGAGGCCAGCTAGCCCGAGTGAAAGTCCAGTTAGCTCCACAGCTAGCTAGCGACAACTAGCCTGTAACTTTGGTTAGGTCTCTTTGAAAAGCTTGACGTTTACTCACGCTGTGTGTCACAAACATTAGGGCAGTGTGTAACACAACTTAACTATATTTTGTAGCGAGAAAACTAACTTTAAATCGAGAATAACGACGCCTTTCTGTCCACGGAGTAGCATCAGCAGGGTCCGTTGCCATAGTTACCCTGGAGAGAGGGCGAGACTGCTCACGTGACCCAGCAAGATGGCGACCACAATGTAGAATGGATGTGGATGTGAGTATTATTAGCTAACCGTAAGATTAATAAACCGGTGTTTACTTCCCTAATAGTGTAAATTGTGGTTTTCGCGCTCTCGTCGCGTTACAGAACAAATGTTTTCTTTTCGCTGCTGTGTAAAAAAAACCTCACCCGGTGGCGTTTTTATCGTCGGTTCAGCCCACCAACTAAAGTAACGCTGAATCCGCTAACGTTAGCTCTGTTATAACCTGAGCTTCATCATCTTTTATTGTTTATCGTTACTCAGCTCTTCTCACCTCAGCCGCCTCGGCTCATGCACACTCACCGGTCTGAACACTTTCACCTCATTCCTCTTTGTCTGCTTCTCTTTCAGGATTTAAACTAAGTGGGTCCGTTAAGCTGGGATTTTTTTCTGGATCTGCTGGGCTGCTGGTTAATTGTTCATCTTCATCATATCACAGAATCAAGATGGCCCTAAATGTGTTTGGTAAGCAGCAGCACGCCTCAGATAACGGCCTTTGTGCCTCTATCTGACTGTATTTATGTGTGTTTTTTTGCTTAGCTGTGGCTGGTGCATTTATCCATAGTCTACTGACCAATATGGTCAGTTACAAATTTACTATAATCATGTTTCTTAACATATTTTATTAAAATTGGGAGAGGCCACTAGAAATCTAATGGAGAATCACCAAAAGTTTGAGGCATATATTGAAGTTTTTACTCCACTGCATTTATTTGACAGATTTAGATTAAGGCTTTATGTACAAATCACATGTTTAGTTTACAAAAGGATGTATTTTCTTAGATTAAAATATCCAACAGTGTATAAAGCCAGTAAATCAGCAGTCAACATAACCTGTTACCAAATTAAAGGTGTACTATGTAATTTTAGCGAAGACAATATTAATGAATTAATTGACAGGTTTTTGAATAAACTAAATAAACAAACCTACCTTAAAGGACAACACAATTTCATACTTTTTTAACTTTGTTTATATGTGGCGGACCCTGCCACCTTTCCAGCTTCCAACAGTGTTCTGGGGACCTTATTTTCCTCTGAGAACAGTTTGTTTACTCAGTTATGGAAAAAGTAAATGTTTCTGAGTTTGAATTTCTTCTCCAAACTACATAGTGGACCTGTACAGTGCCAATTACACTGTAACGCATGAGCAATAATAATTGATTACATCATATAAAACTATACAAACACTGACAGGGCTCTTTCTGCTACACGATAAATACTTTAAGGTACAACTTGCTGGCAAATGACTTATTTGGGTAACATTTTGAATGCAGGGCTTACTTTTAAACAAGTATTTTTATATTGTTGCATTTCTACGTTTACTCAGGTAAAGGATCTTAATACTTCTTCCACCACTGATGGTGTGCAAGAATTGGCCTGATGTTGAATTCATACTTCAAACAAATTGGGGGGAGTGTGTGATCAGAGTCACTGCTAGCTGCTGCTAAATGTTGCTGCAGTCATCCCAGCACCCCCCCTGTTTAATGAGACTGAATGATTACATCTTATTTTGGTAGGCTGCCAGAAAAGATGTGGTGGAGGAAAAACAGAACAATATTTCTCATCGAAACAGAGCGGGGTGGAGGTATAAAGCCTCACAAAAATAGAAACACTCAACTAAAGCACCAAAGCATCACAATCGTCCTCGCCGTCCTTCAGCGAAAAACACTCGGTTTTATTTCTTCCCACCTCCTGTTGCAGACAGCGCGAGCTGTCAGCGGTCTGTATGTTATGTCTGGTTTCTTGCGAGCGCGTTGCCTTGAGAAAGAGGGTGAGACACTTCTGGCCCAGGGGAGGATTTGGAGTTATTTTGAAGACAGGATACCGGGACGACAAGTGTTGAATAGATAAGGCTTGTGGAGTGAGCTCAGAGTACACAGAGGCAGGAAGCAGGCTGTTAGTTTTAGCCGCGAGGAGAAGATGGAAGGACGCGTACGCCTGAATTTGCGAGATGCTGGCCAAAGGACGGCCGAGTCTTAAGATGCATTTTATTTCAATCATTGAAAGTGGTCTTTTTTCCTGATAGTGGGAAATTGAGTCACTGTGAGTCACTGAATACATTTACACAGCACGGACATCCAGTGAAAACGCTCAGCAGCTCCTGCAGAGTTCAGCCAAACTCCAACGGAGCGCTCAAGGCTAAAGATTATTCTGTTGTTCTCGGTGTTGCACAGAGTCATGCTTACTCTAATTTTAATGTCAGTGCTGTTTATGGTCCGCAACAGCTGAACAAGCAGAGAGGAAACGCTGATATCACCTCTGATTAATCTTAAACGGGTAGGCCTCGGGGGGTGACGGAGTATAAGACTTCATCGTGAAATCTCATTTACAATACATTACATTTCTGCAAAGGGATATTAATGAATCTTTTACACTTCGCAGAGTTGATCTATTTATTAAGTCGCCATTTAGATTCTGTGAGGCTTCTTTTGTGGAAAAACACATCATCTATCAGCCCGATATCCTGAGGTAATCGTGCAGAAAATAAAGAAAATAAACGAGGTGAAAGCCTCAACTTCATGTGTCACGCTTTCAGTCGAGATGCCTAGCTTCTTTATAAGACATTGGTATTGATGATTATATACGTTTCCTTCAGTGTGGCAACTGCACGCATTTGAGCACATTTGATTGGATGTCAAATGTCTGTTTTGCTCCCCCTGCACTCTCAAATACTCTGTGTTATTTCATTGATTTGTTAAAAGGACGACAGGAAATGAAATGAGAGAATCCTGATCTCATCCTGCTTGTGCTTCATATCCAAGTTTAGACTGAACAGGCAGATAAAAACAGCGCTGAGCAATATCAGGTGTTGTCCACTTGGGGGCGCTGTCGCAGAGGAAACCAAGTTTGAGTAACTTAGCAGCTGTTGTACTTCTTTTGTCCTCAGATCATGATGAATACAGGCCACCGGTGTGGAAGTCTTACTGTGAGTAAAGCTGGAATCTTCATCTTTAAAAAATATTACGCAGTTAAGATTCCCGTATCCTCATTCTTCAATGCTTCATTTGTCTTTTGTCTCGCTCTGTCTTTCCCTCCACAGTGTACCAGCTCCAGCAGGAGGCGCCTCACCCTCGCAGACTCACCTGCACCTGCGAGGTGAGAACACACCGCCAGCCAGCCAGCCAGCCAGCCGGCGTTTAATTAGTCCGTCGTGTCTCACGCTAATCTTGAGAAATCCAGTGTTGATTAACGTGATGTGGCTGCGAAGTAGTAAAAATAAACCAACTGTGTAGACGTGAGGGCGTTGTGAGCAGGCAGAAGAAAATCAACATTGTTCTATTTGAAAAAGCTTCATTTTTTACAAAGCGACCAACTAAACGACAGATATCCATTTCAACACGTTATGTAGTGGAAGGACTTTATGATTCTTTTATCTGCACTTTACCTGGACACTTGAATTAGCAGAATACGGAGTTCTGTAAAGGTTTAGGAGATGCTCCAGACCCTAGATCCCAGATGAAGAAGCCTAAAAATGTCCATTGTTGATGTACAGTAGCAACAATCCGGTGATGTATTTGGGTTAAAACAGGAAAATGGAGCTTAAATGTGAAACAGGACATTTGAGCTCAGGTGCCGTGTGCCATCAGAGCTGTCGTCTGGGTATCGCCTTTGACAGATGTTTCATTTGAGTTGGAAGCCAAAGCACCAAAGCACAAAGGAGGTCAGCAGTCGATCTGATATCTCGTTACCTTGTATCTTCACTTAAGTGTCGTCGAGAGCTGCAGCGATTGGTAGATTAATCGATTAGCTGAAAATTAATTGACGGGCTATTTTGATCATTGGTTAATTGTTTCAGAGTCAAACATTTGGTGCTTCCAGCTTCTGAAATGTGAGGATTTGTATGTATAAATGTAGTGGAGTGGAAGTATAAAGTAGCAGAGAATGAAAATACCTCAAAATTGTACTCAGTTACAGTCCTTCACTGTATATTCTCCGACATCACACACAGTTTCTGCTCTTGGTTTTAACAGCAGGTAAATGTGAGCTGGAGCTATAATGGTATAGATGGAGCCTTGAGCAAGTGTGTGTGTGTGTGTGTGCAGGTGTGCATTCGCTGACTCAGCTTGTAGCGGGGCTGATTGTTTTCGCTGTACTCCAACAATGCTTTGTCTTCAGGGAACGCATCTGTTAAGGCAGCATCAACACCTTTTAGTCCTGTTGAAGGAAAGACGTGTGTTTGTACTTTTATTTTTAAGGCCAATCACTTCCTGTTCCAGTAGGTTTGAGCAGAGGAAGCACGCATTTAGTCGTCTTTATGTTCCGTATAGGTTTAGTTTATGCAGGTAAGCCGATTTTCCTGCTGATGTCCACTAAATGCCGCGCTCCAGCACCTCTGCCCGCGGGGCGACGCAGCCACCAGATGTGTTTGTGCGATTGCGGGGGGAAGGCGAGGTTCGGGGGAATCCAAGCGGGATTAAAAAAAAAACGGGGGCTGGTGTTAATCTGTGAAAGACAGTCGTCTCAGGGCCCCACGGTGGACGGATGTTAGGATGTGTGCGTGAGTCCAAATGAACAGCTGTGGGCGCTGATGCCCTGGCCTGGTCAGGTAGCTGGTGCTGACCCAGTTAGGATCCGCAGACAGACGGGGTGGAGGAGCCCCCCCCACCTGCTGCCAACAGCCCCGCGTCGTCTGCCGGGAGTTCAGCCATATGTGATTTAACGACGCACCAATAAGCACTTATCTACGGCGGGTGTTTTATAATTTGTGGCATGTCGGGGTGACTTTAACGAGCGGAGACCGTCCTTTAGCTGGTAGCGGGGAGACCTTGAGTTACATCTTTATTAAGAGTGAAGGATTTTTGGAGCAGAAGGAAGGGGTGGGAGTCTCTACGATCATAAAACAACTATCAATACATCAAAATGTTTTGTTTCTATGTACGATTTATTTATATCTCACTGTGTTACAACTTGCTACCATGAATTGAAATCTACAGATCCATTTACTTCCATGATCTTCATGCTCAGCCGTCCCCACCGTGAGATTTTTTGCTTCTTTTCTCTGTTTTATATTCTTGTAAATTAAATATATTTGGGCTTTGGACTGTTGGTGGAACAAAACGAGGAATTGGAAGACGTCAACTTTGGCTCTGGCAAATTCTACAGGCATTTCTCATTCTTTTCTTTTTCTTTTTTCGGGCTGAAATTGAAAATGTGTGCAAGATTTGGGGCAAAGCTTCGCGCCAAACATCTTTCTTGCCACACGTTCAATAAGTTTGCGAGTCTTAGTTCTTTCCAGTCAGCTAAACAGCTTCCTTTTCTCTGTTTTTGCTTCCCGCTTACCGATAACATCATAAATCTATTTGAACTGATGAGCTGTTAAGTGGAAAGCTCTCTACGGAGCTCTTCATTCCTGCTTTATTAAAACACAAGCTGACAGTGCTAGCAGTAGCAGCGGCACAAACACACTGCCTGCTACAGGTGATGCAGGATGTTCAGCGCGTCGAACTCTGGCGAACATAATTGTTCCGGTCGTTTCACTCTGTACCGAGTTATTTCATCATTTCAGTCAGAATAGACTGTTTGTGTGGAAGAGACTTGTTTTTCTCCCTGCAGCTCAGCAGCTCTCTGTAATGTGCAGTCGAGGACGTCTGCTGAGCGTTAGTAACGGGTATCAGTGGGTCCGTCCCTCAGAGCGGTTTTGGTCGGCGTCCAGACGTGCACGTGGACGGCTGATAATGGAGGGCAACTTTCGACTCTTGTATTATTTTGTGTACTTCACTTTCATCTCTTCCAGCGTCTTTCACACACACACGAATAACAGGCGATGCAAATTAACATTCAGCCCCGTTTGCTGGGCGTCCGTTGATTTATTGGCTCGACAGCAGTATTGTCGAGAACAACGGGAGCTTTTCGTCTGACTCGTGCAATATTCCTTTTCACCCACGCGCCTCGAGAACGCACGCTTACTTGTAAAAGTCCTGGCACACGGTCTGTTTAGTTGTGGAGCGGGTGGCTTTACATACACCGCACTGTTGTTGTTTTTGTGAGGGATTATCAAAAGTTGGTCATCAACATTTTAGTGTGTGGAAATCCCAGTTTCACCTTAATTCTGTACCGTTTGAGTCCATATTTGTCTTTTTCCCTCCAGGTGGACAACCGACCTAAATACTACGGAAGAGAGTAAGTCGGCCTCCTCTTTCTCAATTATTCATACGAGGCACATTTCCTCAGTTCATGTCGTAGAAGCTGGTTTCTTATTTTACTTGTGTGACCCGTTTCTGCCTCTTGCGTCCAGGTACCACGGGATGATCTCCAGAGAAGAGGCCGACCAGTTGCTCAGTCAGGCCGAAGGCAGCTACCTCATCAGAGAGAGTCAGAGGCAGCCGGGCACATACACACTGGCTCTGAGGTGCGTTTCTGTCTGTGGATGTACATGAAGTCAAGAACAAAAGGCTTAGTTAGCCAGCCTCTCATGAGCACGCTTCCTTCTGTGCTGTGATACCTAAAGGCCAAATAGTTCCAACGTGAAACTGCTCACAACAACGTCTGTGGATTATTTTGAGTAACCAGGTCCTGATTTCTGTAAGGAGACATTGTTGTTGAGTTTTTTTGGAGCTCGCCATCTACTTCCATTGTGTTACAAAGGGGGCAGACATCTCCAAAACTCCACAACCCATACCAAAACAATTTAGATGGATAGATTGAAATCATACCTGTTGTGCAATAACAGAAAATCTCTCACATTTGTTTTTAAACGTTGTCTGTGAGCTTGTGGAACGCCTGCTGGTTGTCGTTCCAAGCAGGTTGTCTGCAGGTCTGTTTGAAAGATGATTCGTCTAAAAATCTGTCTTAAATTTGGTTAAAACTTATCTCGAAACATCTTAAAAGCATCAGATTGAAGTGTCTGATACATGTAGACACCCTGGTAAAAATTCTCAGTGTTGAAACGTTACTTAACTCTGTTCTGTGTCTCAAACTTTGCCGTTTTGGGTCCTCAAATTTGAGGGAATTGGGCCTGGAAAATGCTAATTTGTTGATGTTTCAGGTGTGGGAATCCTGTGTCTTTCTGTCCTTTTTGTCATATTTTAAATAGCTCTGGATCCACCAAAGAAATGAAGCCCTCGGAAAGAAGGCCAAAGACAATAACAAATGATATTTCTTTCCCTCACTCGTTCTGCTTCTCCACTCCTTGTGAATCCACTGAGGCCTTGTAGTTGTTTGACCTCCAGCGGCACCTTTGCCTCTATCTGCATGGATTTGTGTGACAAGCCAGGAAAAAGAGAAGCCGTGTGAGCGCTGAGCCCGTCTGATCGTGTGTTCGCGCCTCAGGCGCTGCGAGGTGCGAGGGCTTTAGAGGCAGCAGTTGAGCCGTAAGCTGCTTGGCGGGGCTCATCTCCGAACTCACATGGCTCCACACGTCGAGCTTTCCTCTCATTAGGAGGGTGATAGTTTGTTGAAGCTGAGTGAGGCGTCTTGTGTATCCTCGGCTCCACCCAGCTTCCCGCTCTGCCTCAGCCTGGTTAGCTTTTCACTCAGCTTCAGTTGAATATGACCTATCATTCTCTCAGAGTAGGTGCCACACTTCTAAATGGGCGCCCGGCGCCATTCGAATTAGGTTTTGGGTCAGCCGGCTCTATTCATAGTCGCGTCACTCTTCCACCTGCCCAAGTTTCCGTCCCCGCGGTTATAATTACCTTCCATAAATACCCCCCTTCATAAACTAGAGTCCCGCTCCGGGTTTGCAGAAAAAGGAAAGGTTGGATTTTGGGTTAATGATGTAGCGGCGCTGCTTTATCTCGCGGTGGTTTCAGTGCGACACCACCGAGGAGCAGATAGCGCGTTGGCCCAGTTCAGGGCCTGTCTGTCACTCGGAGTTTGTGCCATTTTTTGACTCTGTGTTATCTCAGTGAAGGATGAGGTTCGGTTAAGATGAAACATCTTCTTTTTTTTAATGCAAGTTTCCTTTATTCTCTTTAACCAGTGGTCATACAAAGTCTTGAAAGTTCGAGGTCTGAAGTTTGCTTGAATTCAAATAAGGTGCTTGACCATTTTAAGTCATTAACGGTCCAACCCAGATGCTACTAAATGTTGCCTCTGTCTGTGGTAGGAAACCTGCCACCTGCCGCAGCTGTGATAATCGATCGATCGACAGAATCCCAAAGTTCTGACTTGCCAATCCATCCTGAAGCTAAAGTGTCGTCCTCCGTCCCCTCTAGGTTCGGGAACCAGACGAGAAACTTCCGTCTCTACCATGACGGGAAGCATTTTGTCGGAGAGAAGAGGTTCGAGTCCATCCACGACCTGGTCACAGACGGCCTCATCACGCTCTACATCGAGACAAAGGTGTGTGTGTCCTTCTTACCTGTACGCTACTGTACATTTGATGCTTTAAAATAAAGAATATCACTTTGAAATTGAGTTCAGGGACAGTGGGAAACATTGTCGTAACTGAGCCTGTCACATTAACAGTAACCTTCTTCTGTGTCAGGCGGCGGAGTACATCGCCAAGATGACAATAAACCCCATCTACGAACACGTGGGCTACACCACCCTCAACCAGGAGCCCACCCTTAAAAGCTCCTGCCGCTCAGCCCCGAGGCTCCGGACGGACCCGCTCCGGCCAAAGACGACAACAACGCCGAGGAGAGGGTGAGGACAAACACACACGAGCGAGTCGCTAATCGATATCTTCGAAACTCGTCACATCACCGCGAGAAATCTGGATTCTTGAAATTGAATCTGTGCAGGAGCTCGGGCCAGAAGCTTCCTCCGATTAGCATATGTTTTTGGCAAACCGACCTGGAGGCTGAGGGGGTTTTCGGGGGGTTGGTTTGAATAAGAAATGGAGCAGCGTTGGCACAGACGGCTGGCTGCACACCAAGTAATATTCCCTTCAGCTCCTAAATCGAACCACTCTGAGACAAATTTAATCATTTATCAAGACTCTTTGTCTGCTTGTTTTTGCTAATTTCCTTCGCATGTCGTAGAAGACTGGAAAATAGTCGGTCGTATCTCAAAAGTGAGATCAATGGAAAACGTGTATGAAGACCGAGACGAGGTCTGGTTTTCGGGATGGAGAAGGAACGAGAGACGAAGAAGTTGATCCAGAAGACATAAGTGGGAAGTGTTATAAATTTGTGTTGTCAGTCCTGCAGAGGAATCAGTCATCTGCACTTTGAAAGGATGAGTGGATTTACGAGGTGGGCAGTGTGCAGAAATCACTTGGAACAACCAATCCCTTCGTAATATCTCCAGAATGTGGTTAAAAAAAAGTATAAAAAATGATAGATCTGTGTTTTAAAAAGTCACATTTCCAATTCAAATCGATTTTTACTTGGATAAGATCTTATATCAAATCATAAAATCCCCAAATCGATCTTTTTGATGTACAACTTTTTCCGTAGATGTGTGTTAGGGTTGGAAATGATCACAGACAAGGCAGGTAATTTGTCTTCTGGGGGTGTTTTCATGCAAATGTGAATCTTTCAGTTCAATCTGAGGAGTGCCAAACGTTTGCAGGTTTTATATTTTATTGTGTCCTGCAGCGTGGGACTCGCTCTGGTCCTGGTCTTGGTCTCGACTCTGTGTCGGTTTAGGTGAAGACACTATGTTCTCTAGTCAACCGTCTTTTAAATCACGATGTTATGATGGTCAGGGCTCAGTTGTCGATGACTGTCAGCCGTCAGCGTGGTTTTGGTGTCATCTGAGGACACACTGCTTCTGTCCTCTGCTGTCTGTCTGTGTGGGAGTTTCACACGGCACAGAGACGGGGACTTCATGGTACATCCGACTGCTCCTCGCAAACTCAGAAATCTATACTCGAATGTCTATAGCTTGTTTAAAAACTGGCACGCAGGCGAGCTTTGCTCTCCAATCGAACGTAATCGGGACCTCGTGAGTCACAGTCGAGCTGATTTGGAAAAATCAGCGGCGACGCCGAGCTCTGCTTTCTGTAAATTCTTGTGGATCGTGCAACAGAAATGCTGCAGAGAGTTGAAACCGGGGTAAAGGTGAGGAAAGTTGCTGTATGTACAGCACAGGGATGGAGGGATGAGAGTTGAGGAACACAGCGAAAGAAGGAGAAGAAGGAGGAGGAGGAGGATGGATGCAGAGGAGAGATGGCCTCCAGCCAAGGGCTCTGCAGTAAAATTACATAACAGCAGCTTCGCCTGCAGAAAGCTGCTATCTCCCAGAAGCCCGCTGCTTAATATTCAGGAGCTGACTTTGTTGTTGGCTCGTTAGTTTTCGTTTAGCTGCGAGGTGATTGGTTTGTTGGGTGTTCAGCCTGTTTTAGAAACTTATTCTCGGAGTGTGTGACGCGGCCGCTAACCGCCGAGCAGCGAGATCTCAGCCCCGCGGCCGGTTTTATGTGCAGGTGGATGCACCAGAACGAGGCTGGGGCTGCAGATTCAGTCATGCAGCTGCTGTAAAACACACACACTTGTGTATACAAACACACACACACACACGTTACAGCCGTTACAGCACACACCAACAGGCTCGTAACAGTGTGTGCAATGCGTTTATACTGCGACCGAGCCTCCTGAGGCCTTGTATGACCCGCAGTGCACGACCACCGCTGCACCTCATACATCACTGTCCACACATGTGTGTGTGTGTGTGATGGGGGTGGTCCCGCGTACGTGTGTGCTTTTCATAATTGGCCGGATTTGCAGACAAAGCAGTACGGCGGTGACATTGAGAGCAGAGGTGGCTCTCTGTCGGGAAGACGAACGCACGGGGAAGAAATGCATATTTCATACGTTCATCGCCTTTTATTAGCAGGGTTAAATACGGTTTTACGGTTTAACGGCCCCGCGGGGCGATAGAGACGCGGTTCTGGTGATGAGTTTTTAAATTTTAATTTTTAAGGCCTTGTTTTGAGAGCGAGCTCGCCAGACGGTGACAGGAAGCGTGGTGGTTAAAGGGGAAGGCAGGCTGGGATCCGAATTATTACTTTTGTAGACAACTCAATTAAGTTTACTGTCATAGAGGAGGAAAGGAAGCAGAAAATATTCACATTCAAGAAGCTCAAATCGGTTGAGATGTTATCAAAGTAGCTGGTGATTAATTTAATAGTTGCAGTTACAGAAAAGCTACTCCACAAATGTATTAAAGTGTACAGACGATGATGGCGCCGTCAGTTTACGAGCTCGCCGGGTATAATCAGCTTTTTCCCCTCTTTCTTTATCTCTGTCTACGATCTGGGCGCTCTTTTGTTCAACGCCCTCCACTCCGCCGGCTCCACGCGACGAGAACGGTCATTAAATATCCATGGAAAGTCATACATATTCCCTGTGTTGTATATATTATCCGAGGATTAGCGGTTTGAATATGCACGTCGTGTTAAAATTCGGCCGAATCCTGATTTGCCTTTATCGTAAAACGTTGTTCGTTTCTTTGCCTCAAGATGAGATTTGTAGTATTATAACGTTAAATATCAAACGAAAGATCAAAACACATAACAGGATTGAATGCGGTCCGGCTGCTTGTTTGTTGACGGGCCGTCAAAGAAGTCCAAAGATCCTCTAACCAGAGGCGGCACTTAACCAGAAAGCTCTGGAAAGTGCTCTTCTTGAGTAAAAACGTAGCCTTAAACTGCTCTTATATAAGGTTGCTTCTCTGATTTAAGATGATGGATGAGCAGGGCTTCTGCTACGAGACATCATTGTGTATATTCTGTTAAAATATCGAGCGTCAAACGCGTCGGTGAAAAAATTGCAGATGAAACGAGAGAAGAAGGGGAACAAAGACGTGAGCAAAAAAGTGCGAACGACTGAATGAAATAACAGCTTGTTTCTCATTCTCTCGCTCCCTCTCTTTTTCCCCCCCTTCTCTCCCGGGACAATCGAGGTGGCAGATTTGGTGACGAAACAACAAGAACCGCCGCCTTCCCATTGGCTCGTTCCCCTCTCAATGTGACCTGTTAAATCCATCCGTTGCTGCAACCCGTAGCTTCCCCCTCCTCCTCCTCCTCCTCCTCATCTTCTTTCTCTCTCTCTCTCTTCTCTCTCCGCCTCCATCACCTCCCTCCTCCGCTGGCGAGTGTGTGTGTGTGTGGAGGGAAAGCGGATTAACACACACACACACACACACACACGCTGAGCCATGTGGGCTGGAGCGCTCACCTACACGCGACCAGGAGACGGGAACGCTCATTCTGCCGCATCAGTTTGCTTCGGAGGAGATTTATCGAAGCGTATTCACTGAACTTCCCCTTAATTTTAAGTTTCTTTTAACCGGAGGCTTTTTTTTTTTTATTGGCTGGCTGGCTTTGTTTTGTTTTTTTTTTGTTATGAAGTGGAATTGCAGCACGCAGCCAGCATCAGGATGCAGAGGGAACGTGATTGGCCGATCTTTGTGGTGCTAAGACGGCGCGATTGGTCCTGCGTTGGCTCCTCGGTTTGGGATGTTGTTGTCGGATGAAGCTTTGAGATTATCACCGTGTAGTTGTTGTTTACCTTAATTACTTTGCGCGAGTGTTTCAGTCACTTCCTTTAATTGTTTATTTACCTCCAATTGGAGTTAATTTACTACGCGTCCCACAATGCCGAGCCGAGAGTCTTACGTCGTTAAGAGGGGCAAAAAGCAGCGCAGGCGAGCTCAGAAGGAAACGGGTCAGAAGGGCTCTTTGTTTACCGCCGCCCTCGGTTTGAACGTCAGCGCCGGTTCCATTCCCTCCCTGCCCGCCTCGGACCCCGGCGCGGGCTCGGGAAGCCGCCTCAACCCCTCCAAGCCCGCCTCCCCCGCTTCCACCTTCTGGCAACCAATCAGGTCTTTTGCCCTTTCGCAGCTCACATCGCTGGTGCGGCGGGCCACCCTGAGGGAGAGCGACTTGGCGCCCAAGTACGAGAAGGTCCACAACTTCAAGGTGAGCCCCCTCCTGTTTGTGTGTTGATGCCAGAATCGCTGATTCAGCTCACGGGGTCTTATTCAAATTCACTCAGAGAGCACAGAGGGCTACACACACACACAGAAACACACAATTCTGCATTTACATTCCCGGCTTTAAGCTTCTGTTTAGCGCTTTTAGATCCGCAGATTTCCATATTACAAGGAGCCATTAGTGAGGAGCACAAAGGTCAGAGCCACAGTGTGCCGAGCTCGGGGGAAACGTGGACGAACACACAAAGAGCAGCGAGATGTGATGGGAGGTTATTAGCATTTCATTATATAGAGCCAATTTATGCAATAAATGAGCAGATTAAAACTGTGATTTTTCTATAAATGTCCTTTCAGCTCTTCTATTGTGTGTCCATCATTCTTTTGTCGGCGCCTGTTCGTCTCTAATAAAGATTATTACTGCTGTTCAGTCTGGACCGCATGAATATTTCCCACCTTGTTCTCAGTTTATACTATTTTTGCTTCACTTAATTTATGTCGTTTTTTTATTTGTCTGAGAGTTCTGTGACAAACCTACTTTTAAAATAAGGTCTGTTTAACATCATGTCTCGTCTTTCCTCTGCTTCCGCCTCTTTAACCAGGTTCACACATTCAGAGGCCCTCACTGGTGCGAGTACTGTGCCAACTTCATGTGGGGTCTCATCGCTCAGGGAGTCAAGTGTGCAGGTAAAACACACACACCTTCACTTTTCCTCTTGGTTTTCAGTAATCTTTATTTTATCGGGTACAAACATCCCCCCCAAAAAAGATTAAGTTCCTGCTCCTTTGTGCCTCCTCCGCTGTGTTCGACGTGTTGCGCCTCCTCCCCTTCAAACCGTGACTCGAATCTGGGACAGCAGGCTTAAAGTTAGTCACTTTTGCTGCTGACTCATCGGCGGTGTATCGCGGCTTTGAAATGTTAAAAGATTCAATTTGGTGCCAGAGAACACACTGTCAGTGTGATAATTACTGTGTGTGGGTGACGAACTGTGCACCTCGGCAGCGCCTACGTACGAATTGCAACTTCTACCATCCTGTCTCGTCATTATGTTTCACCTATCAGATCTTTTCAGACAAGCTTACATAACACTGATGTTGGATGTTAAACACAGAGTGAGGAGCTATTATGTAATCTTAAATGCTATTACGGGAAGTGAAAAACAGTCGCAGGACAAATTAGATCTAGAAACGGGCTGCTACAGTCGAGGTAATTAATAGGAAACAGTCTAAGAACAGCTTCACCGGGTACCCTTAGATGTGTTTTTTCTCTCTGTTATGGACCCTTTTGTGAGTCTCAAATAAACTCTGATCAAACTAACTGTCTTTCTGCGTCAGACTGTGGCTTGAACGTCCACAAGCAGTGCTCCAAAGTCGTCCCCAACGACTGCCAGCCGGACCTGCGACACGTCAAGAAGGTGTACAGCTGCGACCTCACCACGCTGGTCAAAGCCCACAACACCAAGAGGCCCATGGTGGTCGACATGTGCATACAGGAGCTCGAGGCTAGAGGTGAGCGAGAGAAAGCGAGAGTCTGTGCTGTGTATTTCTGTGTGTGTGAGTCAGCGATTGCATAATGTTGACAAAAAAAGCATTTTTAAAAAAAAAGCAGCGAACGCCCACGAGGCGGGCATTTGTATGCAAGATGTGTGCGTGTCGGTCCGTCCTCTTAATGGAACACCGGCGGAATAAATCTCACATGTGGGAGTGAGAGTGCTTCAGTGTTCCCCCCCCCATGGGATGTGAGCTGTCTCAGGAGAGCCGCCATTGACAGGATTTCATTGACTACGATTCAAGAGCCGAGTGAAAATAATACATTTAATCAATAAAGACGCCTGACCTGAAGCGAGTGAACTTGACAGGAGCAGGAGGGCAACTCATCCCACATCCCTCGCTCTGCCTCCACCTCTCTTTGTTTATATATCTCCTCTTGTGTGTGTTAGACACCTATTTTTGCATTTCATTTGAGGCAATATGTGAATGTTTTAGTTGAGAATGTTCAAAAATAATTAACTAAAATTATCATAAGAGCAGTTTTGACATCATTTTTTGATGGCTGTGTATTGTGTTACAGAGATATCTACTGAAGTTAGCATGCTAACCGGCTAGCCCTGGCCTGTCCCGGTCTAAAGCTCCTGAGCTATTGGTGTAAACACTAACACTCCCCTGGTTCCCGAGCTCCCAGTCAGAACACTAGCAGCACGGCTAGTTGAGCTAATTAGCTAACGACAGCCACAGTTAGCAGCCGTTAATAGTTATTCCTTCCATATGTTTGAGTGTGACAGGTGGCTAATTCTAACATATAGCACCTTTAAAGGTGAAATATGAAAGAATTTACCACTGTTGAATTCAAATCAAATAGGGGGCAGCCTATCACTGTATTAACCGCTAACTGATGCCAACTGTAGCTATCGATCGAGCTAGTTGGCTGAGTTAGCCGTGCAGTTAGCGGTCTGGACTGGGTGTTGAGTTTTAGACCTGGACAGGTCAGGGCTAGCCGGTTAGCATGCTAAATTCAGTATATATCTTGCCATGACGTCACATTCTGTTGATAATTTGTACATTTTTAATTGTTTTCAACTGAAATTCTTGTTGTTTCAGGTCTTCAGTCGGAGGGTTTGTACAGAATATCAGGCTTCAGCGAGCTGATTGAAGATGTCAAGCTGGCTTTTGACAGAGGTGAGTGAGACTTTCCCCTTTCTGATCAGTGAAATATCTATAAAGTTACAAAAAAACAATAACTGCATCTTCCTCTCACTCACTGTTTGATCGTTCTGTTTGCCTTTGATTCGCTCCACAGACGGAGAGAGAGCCGACATCTCCTCAAACGCTTACGAGGACATCAACATCATCAGCGGAGCCCTCAAACTCTACTTCAGAGAGCTGCCGATTCCTCTCATCACGTATGACGCCCACCCACGCTTCATAGAAGCTGCAAGTAGGTCTCCACGCTTTCTGTACCTTGTTATGTAAGACGCGAGAATGAATGGAAGAACAGTTCAGAAGCCAAGAGGAGCTTTGAAGCGACTTGGCAACGTGTCCCGCATATGCTCCAAATGATGAAAAGCTGTGGGTGAAAAGTGTTTTGTCATGTCCTTTTCTTTGATTCCTATTGTATCATAATTAATCCAATACCTTAGTGTTTCTTGCACATGGGATGGCCTGTGTTCAGATCTGTGTTCACTTCTCATTCAATCTGTGTTCACTAATGTGTGTTGCAGAGATCACAGACCCAGAGAAACGTCTGGAGTCTCTCCACGAGGCCTTGAAGCTGCTGCCGCCGGCTCACTGCGAGACGCTGCGATACCTCATGGCTCACCTCAAGAGGTCTGAACGCACAAGTCGTGGTTGCACTTGATCACATACGTTAAAGGAACAGCTCACACTCAAAGATCACAGTCCACAAAACACTTCTAGAGCTTGAAAGCAAACAGTGTTGCAGTATTCTTCTAAAGTACTGAAGTAGATGGGGACTAGTAGATCAAAGGTAGACCAGTTAGAAGGAACTTTCTAAGTTAGGGCAGCGTTTCAATGCACTACTAACAATTTTAAGGGTCCACTGATCTAGATGTATTCCTATTTTTGTGCTAAGAAGGGCTCATGTTTGCTCTCTCCATCCAGAGTGACCCAGTACGAGAAGGAGAACCTCATGTCCAGCGAGAACCTGGGCATCGTCTTCGGCCCGACGCTGATGAGGGCCCCCGAGCTGGACGCCATGACGGCGCTCAACGACATCCGATACCAGAGACTCGTGGTGGAGACGCTCATTACACATGAGGACGTGTTGTTCTGAGAGGAGGGGGAGGGGGAACGATTCTTCCACCGGGTCGAGGAAGGACAGAGAGGTTGGGAAGGTGCTTTGTCCTCGCGCGAAAAGGACGAGAAGATGAAGAAGAATGCAGCCAAGAAGTAAACTACCTGTTTATGTGAGGAGTTGGAAGGAGCGATGAAGGAAATTGCAAAGAAGGAACTAATAAAAAAACACACAACTAGATGGAAGGATGCAGTGTTTCCCTACATTTTAAGTGTAAGAGAGATTAGCGAACGAAGCTTCCACAGAAGATACAAAAATTATAATTATACAAGTACAACACTACTTTGTCTGTGTAGGGGAAACACTGTGTGATCCATCTGTATGTTACCGTCTTCTCTTTCTTAAACGGATGCCTTGACAGCTTTCATTGCTCTCGACCGGACTTATTTTAGGGTCTTCTTCACCGTTGGGAGAAAAAAATTAGCGGCTTGGGTCAGCGTCGTTTAGCATTTGCCACAGAAACTAAACGAGACTGCTAGCCACGCGCTAATGAGCAAGCGGTCGCCAAGGTTTCAGTGGAAGAAAAAAATACAACAACGCCGCTTTCTAATCAGTGTTTTCCTTTCAATTCTTCCTGTCAAGAAGCGTCAAGGTATTCCTTTAATCCCTCCTCGAGAGAAGAAGAAGAAGAAGCAGCACTGACTCCACAGCAGTAGACAGCTGGATGAATGAATGAATGAATGGTTGAAAGTGACTCCCTCACCGGTAACGCGCACTCATTCCTCTGAATGGAACTTAAGTGACTTGGACCTATTGTGTTTTCATTCCTCTGTTAAACCTCATTACTTTACAGCTCCCTCCGCAATCAGACATTAACTTTTACACTAACAACTAAGTCGTTTTTTTAATTGCTAACGTCTTTTTTTCATGTCGTATCATGAGTTTTTGTTTAAGAAATGTCTTTTAGGTTTGTTCCTGTGTGATTACGTCAACTAACAGAACTGGCGGAGCTGTAAATTAAATGGTTAACCATTATTTTGCTCACTTCTCCACCTGCCTGTTTTGCGTCTTAAGGGTAGAAAACAATTCAGATTCTGTATTTCATTTAAAGGGAACATTTTAGCAGAAAATATAAAAGTATTCCACCCCCGAGGGGCTGACGCGGAAGAGATGAACGCATCTTAAGTGACTTGAAACTTACATATGTGAAACCGTTTTTTCTATTTTTGCTTTGTTTTGCTTTGGTTTGCCGTTTGTATAGAGCAGTATTGTGATTAAGCAGCGTAAACAAGCAGTTTTTGTGCTCAAAATGCTAATTGAAATTTCCTAATGGCGCGCCCGAATGCTTTTCAACACTAATAATTTCAAGGCCTGTCAAATTTATTAGCCCGGGAGGGATGATTCAGACACTGATTATTAGAGATTTTAATATCATCCTGTCCCTTCTCGAAAATGAAGGCAAAGGAGCTCAATTAAACTAAAACTCATAATGTTGAGTACTCTGTATTGGTGCTTCCCTCTCTGGACGGCGGTCATATGAACGTAGGTTTGTTTATCTTTTCACCACTTCCTGATTGATCAGCAACTGAACAAGGTGATGGATGGTGAAAATCTGAAGGGTCAAACAACATATTTGATAACGTTAGCAGTCTAACATTACAGTCTCATCACATCCCATGTTTGAATAAATGTGCAAGATGTGTGATGATATTTTAGAATGAACTTACGCATTTCCGATCATATCGTGTAACATGTATCAGAACAGCAGCTTTAGCTAGGAAACGGTTGAATGCTAACATTAGCTGTTGTCTAGCAGAAGCTAAAAGGTGTTGTTTTACCTTGAAATATGGCTCGATTTCCCCGATCAATCTGGAAACGGTGAAATGAAAACACCTTCACGTTTCGGAGAACAAGCACCCTGGTACACAGCAATACAACATCTGACTTCCCACCTTGAGCGTGATGTCAGAGGAGAATGGCCGCCCTGTCGAATGCGGCCTGTGAGGCCGTCTCGTGACTCCACTGATGATGATGCGTCCGCTGTCGTGTCAGTCCTGTTAGCTTAAACATATCCAGCCGCCGCTTCGTCATCTAACTGTGAAATTGTGAGAACTAATCAAGGCCAGTTTTGTTGATTTTTATTTTATACTTTTTTTTGTTGACTCTTTGTTTCCTGTTTTTACCTCTGCCAGTGAAACCATGGAGAAATTAGATTTTACTAAATATTGTAACCACACAGATGTTATGTGAGGATTGGGTGCTGGACAAACATTGCATAGAAGGAGATGTTTTGATCGTGCTCTGACGCGATGACAGCAGTATTAATTGTGGGAGGATGTTGCCAAACACCTGTAAAATGAAGGAGTGTATTTGCCATGATCTTTTTTTTATTAACTAGTGCCATTTGAAAAGGGTGGATGCCATCTGCATGCACCTCAACTAACACACTAAAAACCCCCTTTTCTTTTTCATTTCTACCCCCATTTCTGTCGGGGGTCACTAATTATCTTTAGTGCGCTTCATTTTGCAAACAAGCGACGACCCCGTTGGACCGAGCAAAGACAGAGTTAGGGTTGTGTTGGGTGTAAGTCAGAATGGATGTATCATAAAAGTAACATCAGCATTTTTCTACCATTTTCTTTTTTCATGTGTTCTTTACTTAAACAGTTTTGTTGACTCTAATCCCTCTTCTTGTCGATCTAACCGTTTACTAACTACCATCAGACTAACCCGATGACAACTTGTGAGCCTTCAGTGATCTGTGACACTTGCTTTTGTTTTTTTGGCATCATGAAATGTCATTTTTTTTTATTATTGTCATTGCTGTAAAGTATTTTCTATATGGTTTATGCATGGTGGAATTAAATTATTAAATATGGCTCTCAGTTGGTGTGTGTCTGCATTTTGTTTCATATCCAGTTAACATGAGAGAAAACACATAACCCAGCTCTCTACCGTTTACAGTGGCTAACATTTACTCTAATTACTGCATTTAAGTATGATTTTGATGTTAGCGCTTCGAGTAGTTCCATTTTCTGCTCCACTACATTTTGGAGGTAGATATTGCACTTTTTACTCCACTACATTTATGTTATAACTTACTAGTTACTTTGCAGATTACATGCTGCATCAGAGCCATAGAAGCACATTTATAAACAAATATACATGATATAGATATCTGATCCAATAATCAGCCAGGCCAGTATACAAACAATAACATAGTTTATACATACCTGGAAATAAATGTATAATTTACTTTTCATGTAATTTTGATACTTAAGTGTATTTAGTGCCCTCCAAAAAACTTGAAATACTTAAGAACAATTACATTCCATCACTTGTTAGAGCCATAATGAAGTAAAAGTAAATATTTCTACTGGTATTTCTCAAGTAAACAGCAACATAAAAGTACAGTGAGAAAACAAACCCTAATGTTAACAGGGAGATTGTATCCTGGAGTAGTTCAACAATGTTTAAAATGTAATAAGAATGTAATGAGGCAGTGTTTCGCACATAAAACTCGATCCTACCAAGTAACTAACACCACATCTCTCAGAATAATGTTAATGTGATGAATATTTGAATAACACAGTTGGTTTATTGATGGTGTAATCATCTTATTTTTTACAGTGTTGGGACCATTTTTTTTTTTATCTCTCTTTTATTAGTGTTGTTTTCAACAAGTTCAACGTCACGTGACATCTGCCCATATTTTGGCCTTCAGCTATTGGTTGCTGCTTAAGTGAAGGTGCCACAGTGTCTGGAGGTCACAAGTCCGCACGGTGCCGTCAGAAGTACACGGTAAAGCCGCAGTTATTACTGTTTATTTTGACTCTGTCTTAAAGTTAATGTTTCGCGGTTGCACTATGGACTTTAAATCGGTAATATCATCAAGTTTCGTCGATGGAAGAGGAGCCGCTGACGACGTTTGCCCGTTGCGGACTTTTTCGGGGGATTTGAGACTTAACGCTACGCAGCAGCACGGATGGAGAAAAATGCCACAAAATGTGTTTAAATCAGCGAAGCTTTTGCAGACAGTTGGTGAGTTACCGTCAAGTTATTACAACAATGTTTATCAACCGTGTACGGTAGGTTTTGTGGCTTTTATGTTCCGTGTAAAAGTGCTTATGTAAGCTAGCTAAGTTGTGTCTGTTAGCTTATCTGAAGTGCGTCACATGCGGTGCGGTCTAGCAGCTAGCTTAAAAGCTAAACTGTTGACTCACAGCTGACAGCCGAATTTAGTCAATTTACGTATTTATTACTTATTTATTAACATGGACCGAATTTTTCCTTAGTTTTGAAGGCAGCAGTGTGGCTATTCTTTACAGTCAAATGTCAGGCTTCATTTAAGTATTTGCAGTTTGGACGATAAAATCTCATGTTTTTCCTGTGAAATTCGTATTGAGGATGGGAAGCTGGGTGCTAGGAGGGACAGAAATGTTGACGGTAACTCACCAACTGTCTGCAAAGTTTTTGCAGACAGTTGGTGAGTTACCGTCAAGTTATCACAACAACGTTTGACAACCATGGATGGTAAGTTTTGTGGCTTTAATTTTCCGTGTAAAAGTGCTTATGTAAGCTAGCTAAGTTGTGTCTGTTAGCTTATCTGAAGTGCGTCACATGCGGTGCGGTCTAGCAGCTAGCTTAAAAGCTAAACTTTTGACTCACAGCTGACAGCCGAATTTAGTCAATTTACGTATTTATTACTTATTTATTAACATGGACCGAATTTTTCCTTAGTTTTGAAGGCAGCAGTGTGGCTATTCTTGACAGCCAAATGTCAGGCTTCATTTAAGTATTTGCAGTTTGGAAGATAAAATCTCTTGTTTTTCTTGTGAAGTTCGTAGAGAGCTGCGCGCTAGGAGGGACAGTAATGTTACAGAGTAAACACTGAATCAGCTGATTTGTTTACTATTTTGCTTTTAAATGCAGTTTGTCTTTGTGTCTTTTGGTCTGGCTAATTTGTGTTGAAGTCACAGGCAGATAGCTTAAAAGCTATAGTGTAGCCGAAAATGTGATGAAAGCATTTCACATCTGCAGACAGTGTAAAAGAAGGTGTATGGACGGAGTGGTGACTGCTGGTCAGAGGTCAGCTGGTTTTCCAGTGGGAGCTAGAAGCGCTTTGCTTCCCTCTGGTGGGCTTTGAGATGTATTACCTTGCAATCAATATTGAAGTGTGAGCTGTAGAATAAAACGCTGCGTTTTTTTAAAATGAGGACATATGGGACTATTAGTGAATGTTGTGTTAATATCAAAATCGAATCTTAATGATGCTCTCTGCTCATATGACCAGAAAAAAACCGTGGTCCTTATGTTCCATATGCTTTTTCGTTTATAAAGTGTTCGGGCTTTAGCAGATTTGAAGCCTCGTTGGCGCAGTAGGCAGCGCGTCAGTCTCATAATCTGAAGGTCGTGAGTTCGAGCCTCACACGGGGCATGTGTTTTGTGACTTGATTGTCTGTATCTGGTACATGGAAGGGGTTCTGGAAAATGTACTTTTTCTTAGAACTGATGTGTGTATGCTGAGCTGTAAGAAGATGTAGTGTTTCTATTGTTGATGGATGGATGGATACGTGAGGATAGTGTTGCTAGAAACTACCTAAAAAGGATAAATCACAAACAAATACAATATGCGGCTATTCTCATTTACTACATCATTATAGCTATTGAACAAGTTAGCTTGTTTCCTTGTTCGTGTAGCAGTAGCAGATACTAGTAATACATTTTTAAATACCACTTTTTACTCCTCACATACAGCCCGGCTAGCTCAGTCGGTAGAGCATGAGACTCTTAATCTCAGGGTCGTGGGTTCGAGCCCCACGTTGGGCGAATAACTTTTTTCTTGTTGTACACCTATTTTTTTTTTTTTAGTGCACAGCAACAGTTGAATTTTGAATGGCTTCATTAGTGGATAATGCTTGATTAATGTTTTAGCACTTCAGTCAGAATCGGAATGAGTATTCCGTTTTGGGGTGTATCAGTCTATTGCTGAAGGTGCTTCCCAGTACTGTGATAGTGACCTGCAGGGGGTGGGACTCCTTCACCAGCAGCAATGAAAGCTTTTCCATTAACTCATTGTAAGTTGCTGCAGTTTGATCAGTCCAGTCCAGGTTATTTTTCATGTGAACTCCCAGGTACTTGTAAGATGTCACCATCTCAATGTCCGTTCCCTGGATGTTCACCTGTGTGCAGGGTTGTTTGTGCCTGCAGAAATCCTCCCCCAGCGTTGAGCTTGAGGTGGCTCTGCTGGCACCAGTCTACAAAGTCCTTGATGTGTTCTCTGTAAAACAAGTTTTTTATTGCACAGCAAAGTTGGCCGAAATATCCTTATTCTTGTGTAGGGATGCAACAATTATAGATTTTCATTGTACGATTATAGTCTGAGGAATAATCACGGTTTCACGATTATCACGATTATTATACAGTAATTTCACAACACTACTAATACTACTGATACTACTGTAAAAAATCAAATGAACATTCTTGAGTGTTCTTAATGTGCTATTTATTGACAGAAATAACAGTAATCAAACAACACAGTACAAAATAATAAATAAAGATAAACAAAAATTCTAACTCACCCTTTGGAATAAAGGGAGCTCAACTCTCACTGCTACGCCACTGATTGTAAGTGACACGTTTATACTTAACTCCCTACCAACTCAATGTTTCATTAAGTAACTTGTCGTAAACGTAATTTAAATCGGTCATTGTGTGTTACCTTCACTTCGGCGTGTAAAGTCGGGTGATGATCCCGCAAATGCTGCAGTAAATTGGACGTATTTGATCCTTTCGCCGCAACTTTCTTACGGCAGGTTTTGCAAATTGGGGATCCGTCATCCTGAATGACCCCCTGGTCATTCTTAGCATAGCCGAAATGCTCCCAAACTGCCGACTTGAGTTTTTTCTCGGCGGAAACAGAGCGTCGCTCCTCGGTGCTTCTGTCATTATTAGCCAATTTAGCGTAGCCGCGTTTCTTCTTCTTCTTTTTCCGTTGTTTCCGGCAGAGTAGCCTCAGCACGGCACTACAAGCAGGTGCACCGCTGGTGTAACTTTGTTTTCGTTCCGAGCAGGTTGCGCCGAAAAATAGCATAATGTCCATTTTTTGCGAGTGATAACAGAAACACTCGGTGTAGCGGAGCCTTTGGGATTAATTAACCGTGACATTTTAAATCGCGGTTTATAGTAAAATGGGTTAATCGCTGCATCCCTATTCTTGTGATCTGTCAAGGATTTTGACCCAGGATTACTCGAAAAGTACACAGTAAGAGTACGTCTTATTATACATGCAAGTAGTCTAGGAAGTACTTAGTTCAGCAGTACATGAATCTTGGACTACTTATGGAAAATAAGTTTTTTATTGCACATCAAAGTTGGGCGAAATATCCTTAATCTTGTGATCTGGTCAGGATTTTGACAAAGGATTACTCTAAAAGTACACAGTAAAAGTACTTCATATTATCCATGCAAGTAGTCTATGAAGTACTTAGTTCAGTGGTATATGAATCTTGGACTACTTATGGAAAATACGTTTTTTATTCGACCTCAAAGTTGGGCGAAATATCCTTATTCTTTTTCTCTGTTAAGGATTTTGACAAAGTATTACTCGAAAAGTACACAGTAAAAGTACTTCATATTATGCATGCAAGTAGTCTATGAAGTACTTAGTTCAGTAGTATATGAATCTTGGACTACTTATGGAAAATAAGTTTTTTATTCCACCTCAAAGTTGGGCGAAATATCCTTATTCTTGTGATCTGGTCAGGATTTTGACCCAGGATTACTCTAAAAGTACACAGTAAAAGTATCTCATATTATGCGTATGGTTTCATCACGAATGACCGAATTCATGGCCGGTTGGTGAGGTAATCGAGGATCCAGGATGTGAGGTGTTGTTTCACCCCTGCGAGCTCCAGCTTGTCCACCAAAAGTGCAGGCTGTATGGTGTTAAAATGACCCACCAGAGGGCGGAGATGGACGAGGACTAGCTGCTCCAGAGTCTTCACCAGGTGTGAAGTGAGAGCAACTGGTCTGTAGCTGTTGAAGTCCTTAGGGTGAGGGATCTTTGGTACTTGTATCACCCAGGAGGTTTTCCACAGCAGTGGCACTTTTCCCAGCTTCAGGCTCATGTTGAAGATATACTCCACAATCCTGCACAGCTGAGTCTGCACAGGACTTGAGGAGCCTGGAGCTGATCCCGTCTGGACTCGTAGCCTTCTTCACCTTCATCTTCCTCAACTGATTTCTCACCTGGAGAGTTGAGAGGGACAGATTGGAGCAGGGGGGTGTCGGGTGGGGGAGGTGGGTGAATGTCAGGCGGAGTCTCCAACATGAAAGCAGTGGAAAGGGAGGTAGAGGTGAGAATGGGGCAGTAAACAGGGGGGTGGAAGGGGGTTAATAGCTGATCCCTATGAAAACAATAGGGCTGCGATACAAGCTACCAAAACAAAAGTACAGAAAATAAATATATAAAGAAGCAAAAGCTTAAGAGTAGAGCGAGAGCTGCTGTAACAGGCTGCAAATCACGCGGCGCCATCTTACACAGAAACATGCAATCTGTAGTCGCAACTTGGTCGTTGTGATTTTAATATGTGATATGTAGCTCTCAGTAAGGTTTGTGTGTATAAAGTTCACATCTGACTGTGATTGAGAATGAAAACACTCAATGTTTTGACAGATTTAACACATTTGTCAATAGGGCTGGTGAAAAAAATCGATTATTGATTAATCGCGATTATAATATTGACGATTATGAGTCGATTATTAAATTTCCAAAAATCGATTTTTTTTTTTAATTTAATTTAATTTTTTATTTTTTTTTTTTTTTTTTTAAATTGTAATACAAACCGGAGTCCTCCTCTTACTGGCTGTCATACCTGATTTAACCCGGAGGTGCAAGGTATTACACAGCTGTCCTGTGACCACAGAAAGTTCCAAAGCATCTGCATCTTTGTTATATGGAGAATAACATAAATAAATAGAATTTGGACATTTATTCACAAGTGTGGACATTTTTGTAGCAGTGAAAGACTACATTTAAAACAAAGTAAAAAATAATAATTTGGATATTACAGTTACACTATACAATATTGAAGGTGCTTGAGGTGTTACTCAAAAGAGAAGTAAAATAATTCAGCAGCTGACTGATGTTAAATGGAATATCAATAATCGTTAATAATCGAATCGAGACTTCAATAATCGGAATCGAATCGGGAAATTGGGCTGATTAACCACCCCTATTTGTCAATAGGCTCCTGCTTTTGAACCTGTTGTTATCCACTGTAGGAAGTTGACCTACTTATTCTGCCACGCCCCTTCTCATGTCATGTGAGCATTGGTGGTTCAGTGGTAGAATTCTCGCCTGCCACGCGGGAGGCCCGGGTTCGATTCCCGGCCAATGCAACACACTTTTTCAGACTTATATCTATTGTTGCCACTTAGTGTTTCAAATTCTGATATTTTGGAACAGAGAGATTGGTTGTGTGGATCAAACAGAATGAGCTTCTTTCAGAGTCAACGCAGAATAAAACTACATCGATTGTGGTCACAGTAAGAATGATGAGGATGTTTTTTTAAATGGAAGCTATGTATTCTTTGTGCAATTAGGGTCTGTGACTGGGCACACACTCACTATGCTGCAGCAACAGAGGGTATACAGGCTACCTATACATAAGCGCAAGAAGAGAACATTCAAAATTTTTTGCATGTTTTTTCACCAAACATCTCCTCGTTAGTATAGTGGTGAGTATCCCCGCCTGTCACGCGGGAGACCGGGGTTCGATTCCCCGACGGGGAGTGAACAACCTTTTTCCCACTCCCATCCTCTACTCAATGTCCAAGAACTCTTGGCCAACAGAGAATTGGAGATATCATCGCAGCGAAAGCCCGCCTTTAGACTCGTGCTGACTTTCACAAAGAGGTCCTCTCTTTGCCTCTCTCAGAGGCAGGATAAAACTGTCTCCCCATTCCACTTCCATTGACTTTCACATGAATATCAGCGTAAGATTCCCACCTCGAATAGACAGTGTGACTGGGGCTACAGTTTGGATTGTCTCTCGTGAGGCTTGGTGCTCGGATTGCCATTTTGAGCCTTAGACTTGAGTTGGAACGGAAGGTATTTTCCCATACATTGTCTCGACATATGTCGTTTGCATGGCAGTTCCTTTCTCGAAGCCTCGTTGGCGCAGTAGGCAGCGCGTCAGTCTCATAATCTGAAGGTCGTGAGTTCGAGCCTCACACGGGGCACCTGTTTTAATTACATATTAGCAGCACAGTATTCTGTAAACCCTCTATTGCTGCAGCATGTGGCTTAAAGTGAGTTAATGAAAAGGATGTTGCATTGGCCGGGAATCGAACCCGGGCCTCCCGCGTGGCAGGCGAGAATTCTACCACTGAACCACCAATGCTTGAGTGTCTGTGTACAGTGATCACACCCGCTCCGTGCGGGGCTCGAACTCAAGACCGTGACATTCTGGAAGAGAGACCACCATGATACGACATCACGCAAGTAATGCCAAGCTAACGCTGTGTGTGCTTTGTTTTGATAATCTACGGTCCGCACTCCGTTCCGTCATTTCCTGTTTTTATGTTTTGGGTTACTGGCACGAGACTAGCATCACCCGATGTTTAGGAGACTTACTGCATTTCGCACAGGCGCGGAAAGTATATGCTACTGTGTAGCCGGGGCAGTGTGTTTCAATGCAACTTTTCTACCGAACGGATCCGACGGAGTGGTCGGAGAAGGAAGTCGTTGGAGCCAGTGTGTGGGGGCCTTTAAAGTGAGCTAAGGAAAAGGATGTTGCATTGGCCGGGAATCGAACCCGGGCCTCCCGCGTGGCAGGCGAGAATTCTACCACTGAACCACCAATGCTTGAGTGGCTGCGTACAGTGATGACATCCGCTCCGTGCGTGGCTCGAACTCACGACCTTCACATTGTGTCAGTGTGCGAGACGAGTGCAGTGTCAATGAGACGTCGAGGGGTGGGGCGATGGAGTCATCGTATCGAAAAGTATGCGGATTCACCGTCCACACGAAAACGCAGGGGCTGCGTTTTCAAATTTCTCCACCCTGAGACCCCTTTTCAAAAAAGTGCGTTTACAGGATCCATGTGGACGATCAGCCAAAACGATGCAAAACATGTGTGTTTACACAAAACAGCGTTTACGTGTGGACGAGGCCTTAGTGTCTGAGCATGTGTTTCAGCCTTGCTTCAGCATAGTGAGTATGTGTCTTAAAGTGAGCTAAGGAAAAGGATGTTGCATTGGCCGGGAATCGAACCCGGGCCTCCCGCGTGGCAGGCGAGAATTCTACCACTGAACCACCAATGCTTGAGTGTCTGTGTACAGTGATGACATCCGCTCCGTGCGGGGCTCGAACTCACGACCGTCACATTGTGACAGATGCAGTGTCTGCTGCGCCAACAGAGCCCAAAATGCGCATGCTCCGTCTGTATACAAACAGACGGCCGAAGGAGAAACCGAACATAACCAGAAGAAGATGAAAATGGCTACTCGGTGGTCCATAATTCTTTTTTGCCCAGCGTAGTGGCAGAGGAATGTAATATTTTGCCCTAGTAACCCTGATAGGCTCAATATCTTCTGCAGCACGAGCACAAGCATGTAGTCCGACATTGTTGTTGTTGTTGTAATGAGACGTCGCAGGGTTCGAAGCAGGGTCCGTTCGTTATTTTGGGGATAAACCAACGTATTTTTGGAAGCCATGGCTGTGTGGACCGAGGACTTTGAGGAGCAGCTGGCCGCCCTGGTGGAAGAGAGACCACCGTAGTACGACGTCACGCAGGTAATGCCGAGCTAACGCTGTGTGTGCTTTGTTTTGATAAGCTTCGGTCCGCACTCCGTTCCGTCATTTCCTGTTTTTATGTTTTGGGTGACTGGCACGAGACTAGCGCCACCCGATGTTTAGGAGACTTATTGCATCTCGCGCAGGCGCAGAACGTATACACTACTGTGTAGCCGGGGCGGTGTGTTTCAGTGCAACTTTTCTTCCAAACGGATCCGACGGAGTGGTCGGAGAAGGAAGTCGGATAAGGAAGACGTCGGACCCTGTGTGTCCCGGCCTTGAGACCCCTTTTCAAAAAAGTGTGTTTACAGGATCCATGTGGATGATCAGCCAAAACGATGCAAAACATGTGTGTTTACACAAAACAGCGTTTACATGTGGACGGGGCCTTAGTGTCTGAGTATGTGTTTCAGCCTTGCTGATAGTGAGTATGCATGTTAAAGTGAGCTAAGGAAAAGGATGTTGCATTGGCCGGGAATCGAACCCGGGCCTCCCGCGTGGCAGGCGAGAATTCTACCACTGAACCACCAATGCTTGAGTGTCTGTTTACAGTGATGACACTCGCTCCGTGCGGGGCTCGAACTCACGACCGTCACATTGTGTCAGTGTCTGAGATGAGTGCAGTGTCAATGAGACGTCGCGGGGTTCGAAGCGAGAGGTCGAGGGGTGGGGCGATGGCGTCATCGTATCGAAAAGTATGCGGATTCACCGTCCACACGTAAACGCAGGGGCTACGTTTTCAAATTTCTCCACCCTGAGACCCCTTTTCAAAAAAGTGCATTTACAGGATCCATGTGGACGATCAGCCAAAACGATGCAAAACATGTGTGTTTACACAAAACAGCGTTTACGTGTGGACGGTGCCTTAGTGTCTGAGTATGTGTTTCAGCCTTGCTTCAGCATAGTGAGTATGCGTCTTAAAGAGCATATTGCAGGTTATATATTTTTTTAAATGCATGCGTAATCTGGTCTAAAAATGACCTTTTGAAAACATGATTGAGGATTTAAAATGTTTTTCAAGACATTAAGGCACAAATTTAACCAAAAAAGTGACAGTTTTGAGCAAAGCGCTAAAAAACGTTTTTTTTCAACATCGCGTCATATTACGTCACGAGAGGGAGTCGTATGCTAGCTAGGCGCTGCCGTCAGTGTGGCAGTAGGTCAGAGCGGTTGTGTTTTCGTGAGTCAGTGTGTTTTCAGTAGTTTTAAATTGCATTGATTTACCTTCAAAATGGTAAATTATGGCGTTTGTGGAGGTTGCACAAACTCCAGCCTGTCAGGACACCGAGTCCACCGGTTTCGTAACAGAAAAAACGGGGCTCTCTTCCGTGCCTGGGTGCGTTTTGTGCAGCTAAAGAGACGGGTTGACCGCTGCGTTAGCAACGAAAAACGCGGTCGTGTGTGGCGCGCACTTTAGACCGGAGGATTATTATCCAAGCGATCCAATGCAGTTCAACATGGGATGCCGAAGCAAGAACCAGGTGCGACTCTCACCCGGTGCGGTGCCTTCAGTGTCCACCGCTTCATCAGGACCGCTGTCAGCAGCAGCGCCTGGTCCTGCCGCAGGCTGGAGACACGGTCACGGAGACTCAGCTCGGCGTAAACATGAACTGTGCACTGTAAGTCTTGTTTTCTGTGTTGGGAGTAACGTAATTACTACTACTATTTGCTGTAACGCAGTAATATAACGCAATGTGCGTCAAGACAGTCTCTCTCTCTCTCTCGGACGGTGAAGTAAAGCGCTACCACGTAGTGTCAGCGGATATTAACGAGTATGAGACAGGACGTAAACAAGCTCTTTAGTTTCTGTTATTGTTAAGTAGGCTATTAATACTCAGTCCTGTATAAGATGACCAATACTAGTTTTTTTATTGCCAGATACACGACAGCAATCTGTAAGATATTGTGATGTGAGCACAGTATTTCATATGTTAGCTAATGCGTATAAGCTAACACCGGTCTCTCACCAAGCCACCTGCCCTACTCTCCACTGATTGTTCTGGCACCGCTGCTCAATCTCTCTTCTCTGGCCATTAATTCTCCCCCTGGTCTCTCCCTGCTCTCTGGGACGCATAACGGGCTCATAATTGTAGGGCTGCGGTCCGTCGTACGTGTAACTATATACATTTACAGTTTCCTCTGTGTCAGAATCTGCACCAGGATCCATTGTTTTCCTATTGTCTAAACTGACCGGACTCCCTCTGCCTACGTCACTTCCGGTCAAGCGTTTTCAAATGCGGAAGTAAAATTTTATCACAAAAACGGCTCCAGAAGCCTAAATACAGTATGTATAAATATAATTTTAAGAAAAAATTGTTCCTACATTATTTTTCTAAACATTGGTGTAAGGGGGGGTCTAACCTGCAATATGCACTTTAAAGTGAGCTAAGGAAAAGGATGTTGCATTGGCCGGGAATCGAACCCGGGCCTCCCGCGTGGCAGGCGAGAATTCTACCACTGAACCACCAATGCTTGATGTTTGAGTAAAGTGATGACCCACGCTCCGTGCGGGGCTCGAACTCACGACCGTCACATTGTGACAGATGCAGTGTCTGCTGCGCCGACAGAGCCCAAAATGCTGTCAAAGTGACTAAGAAACGCTCTTTAAACTGAACAGTAGCCCCTGATAGTGATTTGCTCAAAAATGCATTGACATGTTTGTAAAAGACACAGATAGAAGATGCTTTCTTGGTGCCTTACTGCCCTTAAAGCCCTAGACACACCGGGTCCGACGTCTTCCTTATCCGACTTCCTTCTCCGACCACTCCGTCGGATCCGTTAGGAAGAAAAGTTGCACTGAAACACACCGGCCTAGCTACACAGTAGCGTATACGTTCTGCGCCTGCGTGAGATGCAATAAATCTCCCAAATATTGGGTGGCGCTAGTCTCGTGCCAGTCACCCAAAACATGAAAACAGGAAATGACGGAACGGAGTGCGGACCGCAGCTTATCAAAACAAAGCACACACAGCGTTAGCTCGGCATTACTTGCGTGATGTCGTGCTACGGTGGTCTCTCTTCCACCAGGGCGGCCAGCTGCTCCTCAAAGTCCTCGGTCCACACAGCCATGGCTTCCAAAAATACGTTGGTTTATCCCCAAAGTAACGAACGGTGAAGTGTTGTTTGTAGCTCTGTGCCGTCTCTGTTTATGTGGTTTGTTTATCATCGGCACTTCCGCCACCCCTCCCACACGCCGCGCTGATTCGCTGGCACACCGCCAATCAGAATGGTCGCTGAACAGCTAGCTAACAACCAATCAGAGTATCCGACGGCTTCCTAACTCAGCCGTCAGACGCCGTCCTCGCGGCTCCGACAACACTGAACACACCGAACAGAATAGCTCCCTAACTCGTCCGACTCCTTCCTAACACTTCAGACGTCCGACCCGGTGTGTCTAGGGCTTAACACAGTGATGGAATTGTGTTTGCGCCTCTCCCTACACAGACATTGTTCCAACCAAGGCTCCCAACAAAACTCATGCTCCGTGTGAGGCTCGAACTCACGACCTTCAGATTATGAGACTGACGCGCTGCCTGCTGCGCCAACGAAGCTCAAAAAGTTGCAAAAGTGTCTCAGAAAAGTTCAAATGCTCTTTAACCTGAAAAGTCAATTTTCTTCTGGTGGGTTGTTTCACAGGTTTCCCTCCACCCCTTGCTCAAAAAAGTTCCTTTACTGCTGTCTCTGTCCAAAAATTCATTCTGCTGTCATACAGTCAGTGACCGCGATAAGTTCGTTGCATCGGTTGAAAAGAAGTATCCGGATTCACCGTCCACACGAAAATGCAGGGGCTGCGTTTTCAAATTTCTCCACCCTGAGACCCCTTTCAAAAAAGTGCGTTTACAGGATCCATGTGGACGATCAGCCAAAACGATGCAAAACGTGTGTTTACACAAAACAGCGTTTACGTGTGGACGGGGCCTTAGTGTCTGAGCATGTTTTTCAGACTAGCTTCAGCATAGTGAGTATGTGTCTTAAAGTGAGCTAAGGAAAAGGATGTTGCATTGGCCGGGAATCGAACCCGGGCCTCCCGCGTGGCAGGCGAGAATTCTACCACTGAACCACCAATGCTTGAAATTCTGTGTGTGATGAATGAGTCAACCAGACCCCTTTCCATTCCTTACCTTTTTTCTACAGATTCTGACTTTTTTATCTTAATTCTGACTTTTTCTAAATTGGTAATTTTTTTCTCGAGTCAGACGTTTTTCGGAATTGTGACTGACAAAAATGCAAACGCTCTTTAAACTGAACAGTAGCCCCTGGTAGATGTTTGTTCAAAAATGCACTTACATGTTTGAGCCTCCCGCGTGGCAGGTCAGAATTCTACCACTGAACCACCAATGCTTGAATTTCTGTGCATGATGAATGAGTCAAGCAGAGTCCTTTCCCTCCCTTAACTTTTTTCTAAAGATTCTGACTTTTTTTGTAATTTTGACTTTTGTCACAAAATTCTCTTTTTTTTCTTAGACTTTTGCTAAATTGGTAATTTTTTTTCTCGATTCAGATGTTTTTCTTAATTCAGACCATTTTCTCAAAATTCAGACTTTTACGTAGAATTCTGACTTTGTTCTCAGAATTTAGACTTTTTTAAATTCTGACATTTTTATTAATTCTGACTTTCATGTCAAAATTCTGACTTTTGCTTCAGTGTGACTTTTTTTGTTCTGGTGTAGCTGTTGTGTAGGAGAATTTGATTAAACTCCTGATTAAAATGGAAATATCACATTAAAAAGGTGATTTAATGTGATATTGAAAAATCAATAAGTATCAAAGTATGTTAATGCTAATTTTAATATTTGCAATATTTCAGTCAGACAACTCTGAAAGGGAACACATTTTTATTATTGAGCATATGCAAGCTGAAGCACAGCATAGTTATTTTAGCAAGGCAAGCTGAAGCGCAGCATAGTTCTATTGACAGGGCAAGCTGAAGCATGGCATAGTTATTTTAGCAAGCAAGCTGAAGCACAGCATAGTTATCTTTGCAGGCAGCTGAAGCACAGCATAGTTATATTAGCAAGCAAGCTGAAGCACAGCATAGTTATCTTTACAGGCAGCTGAAGCAAAGCATAGTTATCTTAGCAGGGCAAGCTGAAGCATAGCATAGTTATCTTAGCAGGCAGCTGAAGCACAGCATAGTGACCTTAATATGGATGCAGCAGGTTTGGTGTCAGGCTCTGACACGTGGTGTTTAAATATTGAGGCAGTATGCGGCCATGACCCAAAGTGATACCTAAAAACATTTTCAGTCAGATGATTTTTTTTGCTTTAACTTCTGGAGCTGCAGCGAGGAGGAGCCCGGGATGATCCGTCCAGATGGGATTCTGGAACTTCCAGGGCCTGATCGGACAGATTGGCTTCACATCCTGGCTCAGAGGAATTGGACGATATGATCAGGAGAAAGGTCAGAAGCACGACGTAGAGCACAAACCTCATGGGCAGCAGCAGCGAGATGAGCAAGCGGGGCAGCAGCGAGGCAGCGGTAAAGAAGCAGCAGCGTAGCAGAGCAGCAGTGAAGCAGCATCCTAGCCAAGAACGAGCAGGTATCTGGAGGGTTTTTAAATAACCCGTCCTATTAGGATAGGGAGAGCATGTGATTGATCAGCTGATCATGGTGGGCGCAGTCTGAGTTGGCTGCCTGAACTAGCTTCGCAGGCTTCGCATCATTAATGATGCCATAATGAAAACTGACAAGTGATAATCCTTTAGAAAAACACTCTCACTATCACCTTGCAGGAGCAGCAGCTTCTTCAGCTGTGAGAGAGGAGACATTGGCTCATTCCCCGCCGTGAAAAAACAGACTGGTGTTCCTGCTGCTTTGCTGGTTTAATTGGGAACAGGCTGAAGTTTATGCTATTTTTTGTGCAAAAAGTATGAATGCTGTGAAAAAGTTGAATTCATGTGAAAAGTCCTAATCTTTGTGAACGTTTCACAGTTTGAATGGAGTCTCTATGAGACTGTATGAAGGAGAGAGAAGAGTTAGAAAATTAGTGATTTCTCATTGACTACCATTATATTTGCGATGAGACAAAGAATTCAAAAAGAGTTGAATATTTCCAAAAGTTTTAATGGGATTTGAAAGATGAATACAACCTTGAATGTAGACAAATTGTGGAATATTTCAGAGTTTGAATAGAGTTTCTATCTGGAAGATGACCTTTGAAAGTGCTTGAAAAAATGTGAAAATGTCTGAAACCACGACAGTAAAAGTCTTAAAGCAGCATGATAATATTTAATATGAGCTGTTCATGTCAGTATGAAGCAGTTGAGCATATTTTCTCTGTACTGTAGTTCATACTGCGATGAGTGCTCGTCACAGTCTTCAAACAAGGAAATGTGCCAACACATACTCGTACATACAGAGCTTAAAAAAAACAAACAAATACAAATTGGCATCACATTTCATAAGACAAATTTAAGAACAAAATAAATAAAAGTAATGGAATTGAGAGTGCGTATAAAGATGGACGACATGAAAGAAAGTCTTGAAATCTGTTGTAAAAAAGTGTAAAAAAAAAAAATTAACTTCCTTTTTGAGAGAACTTGTGAACTAAAAAGTATTTTTGTGCTTTTAATTATCTTTTTGTTTGATCCATTTTCTTCCTTCACTTGTTATTCGTCTGCATATTTGTCTTGATTGTATTTAATGAGCCTGAAGGCTTTTTTAAAAAAAACCTGCACGGTCAACGTGTCGTCCACCTTCATACACATAATAAATAAAATGAAACACAGCTGCTTCACAGGGGTCCAGCTGCAGCAGAGACACTTTACAAAGTAACACTGTGCAACACAGAACAGCAAATATAAAGATCTCAACTACATTAATGAGGACATTTATAAATAAAAAGCTGTGCTCATCCAACAACCAAACACTTCTCACTGATATGTAACATCAAGGTAAAAAATAAATCTTAAGCTTCTTCTTTTTGGAGAGTTAGTTCTCAGAAAATCTTTAAAAAAGCTCCTCTCACATCTATTAAACTTCTGCAAAAGAGAAACACTCGTCAGTGATCATCTGTCGAGAGTTTCATGTTTGGTTCAGGCTCTGTGTAACATTTACTTGGATTTCTTTCTGTTGCTTAAGTGACAAATACTTTTTAGTTGTTAAAAATAACAGCACATGTGCTGCAGATATATATAAAAGATTGGCACTGAAGTTGATATGCAGTGATTGTGAAATATTGATCGTAACAGCTATCGTATATATTGTACATAAATACTTTGGCGTTGCAGGCAGCATTAGTGTGACACGGAGAACATTTTGCACCATTGTTTTGGTTGAAGAGGCACTTTCACTTCAGCACCTGGTGTTTAAACTCTGCAGCAGGAGGTTCAGTCCAACGAGAGCTTCTATTCCAGAACCGTTGGGGACCTGAGAGCTGCTTTTAGGCAAACACAAGCCTGAAAACACGTGTAGGAAAACAAAAACCAAAAAGCTACGAAACGTACTGAAGTAAAAATAAAGACATGGTGTTAAATATTACTAAGAAATCGTATTTGCATAATTTCAACTACGTACTAGAAGATCTCCCTGAGTAAGTGCTAACTGCATCGGACTGGGAAGGGCTGAGGCTAGCTGGTTAGCATGCTAACTTCAGTAGGCATCTCAGAAACTTGATTCAGTATACTATCTCGTCTCCACCTGCCTGCCCTCGTCTTTATCATTCATCTCATTGTTGAAATAAATCTTTTTTTACTCAACACCAAGCCTCCTGTCTCTGCCTCTGGGTCTGAAAGGAACCAAACTGTAACAAGCTAGACTACCATGCTGTCATCTGGAAGTTTTTCCCACAAGACATTCACAGTATTGACTCTTTCTTTGCCTTCAAATCCCGGCCCAAAACACACCTTTTCAAACCTAAAAGCTCATCCTATCACATTATGACACTGGACAGGAGCTGCAGTTAAACATCGTTAGAATAAAAAAGAGGAAGGAGCGACAGGAATCAGAAATTTGAAGTCGTACGAAAAACAGCACACTGCTGCACTTTTGTCTGGTGTTGTGCTGCTGAAATGAGAACTCTACTAGTTGAAATGCGTCATCGCAGCTGGTATAAATCAGGCACAGCAGCACTAATATTCACTGTGCTCACAAACAGCAACACCTTGAAGTAGATACTGCGTAAGACCAGAGGGCGGGTGCTGGTGTTCTGATTGTGATTCATCTTGAATACATCCACGCACATCGTAGAGATATATATATAAAAAGAGAGCGAGGATATAACGTCATCACCATTGGCCAGATGCCCTACCCCTACATGAGACCAAAAAGGTACTTTAGTTCAGTGATTCTCGACCTTTTTGAGTTACGACCCATCACCAACGCTGTAGTGAATACAGACAAACACATTTTGGCTGTTCAGAGGCCGAACAAAGGGCTGAAAATCCTTCATAAACATTGCCCCGTCGTACCTTGCTTGAAAATGTGACCAAATAACAGCAGCTACGGAGATAAAACCCTTCAGACTTAATACTGACCTACACACAATCTGTTAGTTGATAATAACTACAGTTTTTGCGAATAGGAGCCAAAGGCACGTCTGCTCTGACTTTGTCTTGTTGATCATCTGCTGGTTGTTCGTCCTCTGGCGGCTCCTCCCGGCCGAGTGCTTCTGGGCCGTTTGACTTCACAGCTGAGTTCTCTGTCAAATGATAAAAGATTTGTCACGTTCATAATTCAAGAAAGTGTCGGCCACCTTTCCCACTGCCCTCTGAAGACAGACTTCTTCTGCTTCTCTAACTAAATATGGAGTGTTTTACAACGTTCCTCACCTGTTTCCTCGCTGGCAGCAGCTATCGAGTCGTACTCGGATGTTTCAGAAATCACTGACAGCATCTCTGTCAAATGACAAAGAGAAGGGAAATTCATCATCCACGTGGTCAAAATGGTCGAGAAAACAAACATGGCTGTCACGGTTCTGGCCATCAGACCTGTTCGGCACGATAAAGTTTTACTCACCAGTCCTTTCACGCGTGGATGATTCTTCCAACTCAGTCATCAATGGAATTTCTGCCAAATGATCAGAACACGTCTGTAACAATCTGGCTCTCCCTGTTGCGGGTTTATATCAACATTCAGATCAGGTTAGACAACGTTTGACTCACCAGTTACATGGTTGGTATGTTCAGACACAACAGTTGGCTGGTGAGGTGTTCCTAGGCCATTCTGAAGCAACACTGTTCTCTCTGTGAAATAATAAAACCTGTCAGTTTACTGCTGTTAAAACAATTCACAAAGAAATGATAAATGATTTACATTGATCTGACAAGACGTTACTGAGAGATGTCAGCGTAGATTTACTTAAGTATTTACGTAAACACACGTAGATTTCAGCTTCAAAAAGAGTGTAAATAACATCTTTTCAAATCCATTTGGGATCTTGCAGCTGCTGAAAACTTGGATTACACCAGATGATCTATTCAGACTGATTTTAAGGCTTTTTCAGTTGTTGATTTACATTTTAAAACAAGCCTCCAGCTACTTCAGTTGTTTGGGAGAAAGCTGCAATGCTGTTTTGCTGTGAAGCTTTTGGTCACTCACAAGTTACATTTAAAGCTCAGAGCTCATGTGTAATGTTTGTTGGATTAACAAAACATGTTAAAAACTAACACGAGAGGAAGTAATCTTGTGTTAAAATAGTTGTCGAAACCGCCAGCAGTGGAGGAAGTACTCACATCCTTTACGCAAGCACTGAGCGTCAACACGGAGTCAGATCTGAGTAATTCATGGTGGTTTCCAAGGTAAATCTGAGGGATTGTGAATAAAGTTCTGCTACACAAATCTATTTTAAGCTTAGATTTTAGTGTAAGAGTTCACGAGGAAAAAAAGTGGGGAAACATCTCATATCATAAGATCATCAGACGTTTGTAATGTAAAATGTTTTGTATCAAGTAAGTGGTGGCATTAAAGTATAAAGAGGCATAAAATGGAAATAAATAAATAAAACAGGGATCTATGATGCTTTTTGTTTCTTTCCTTCCCTTCAGTGTTTTAAAGGTTCTTATGCATGTAAAAGATTTTGAAAGTTAAAAAGGTCCAAGTCTGCACCAGCAGAAGCTCCTCTCTCCTACAGAAAACACTGCTCCTTAAACGCCTCGTAAGTAGTCCCGCTTTAAACTCTGCGACTTTGTGACATCACACTATGTCACCACGTCACACATTTGCACAGAAGCTAGTTTGGCATGTAAGAATGGATTTAGCACAGCTGCTCGGTTGTTGCTGTCAGCGGCGCTGGCTCAGGTGTGTGTGAGCTGACCAATCAGAGCAGACTTACGGCCTTAAAGAGACAGGAGCTTTAAAACGTGTGAAACTATTCTTGTAGTAACACAAAATACAAGTATGAACCTGAAAATGAGCATAATATGGGGCCTTTAAGCACACTGTGAGTAAATGTACACCACTGGACACTTTTGGTTTTTATAACATTACTCACCAGCTGCATCGCTGGTTTCTGGGGCCACAGGAGGTGTTGAGCCCTGGGTGGACGTTTCTTGCACCTCTGCAAACACTGATAAAATCAGATTTTCAGTCCAACTCTTACAGTTTTTTTTTTTCATCCTTAAATAACATTTCACTCACCAGTTACACCGTTGGTATCTCCAGACGCAGCCGGTGTCGGGTCCTCGTCAGTTATTTCTCGGACATTTTCAAGCATCACTGATGTCTCTGTCAAATTATAAAACACGTTTAACAATGTCGCTAAAACCACTCATCTCCGCAAAAGATGATTTTTTTGTTTTGTTTTATTGTCTTTTAAATGCACGTTCTTTTTAATTTTCACTATTAATTATTTTTAAATGCAATTTTAAATTTCTTCATGTCCTTTTTTTAATGTATTTCTCTGCCCCTGTAAAGCACTTTGAACTGCCTTGTGTCTGAGTGGTGCTACATAAATCAACTGCCCTTAATGTTCGTAACTGTTTATATGTTTAAAAAGCCCAGCATCGTTCAGGCTTCTCTGAATACATTTAAAACACGTTAAAAATTCTGATGTCAGATATTTTAAAATGTTGGATGCAAGCATGTTTGACATGTTATGAACACAGAAATAGAGATTATTAATATGTATTTATTAAAGACAAATAAGTGAAGTACAGTGGATGTATTTTCTTACCTTGTGCCGTCCTTTTAGAGTCCTTTCCTGTTTAAAAGATGAACACATGTATGTTGTTACTCACTGTAATCCAACATTGATCACCATGTTATGTTTTGTAATTCTGTTTTTTTTTGCTGAATCAGAAAGCTGTCATCGTTTCGACACTGACAGTTTCATCATAGAGGCTGGGGGGAAACCCACGGTCAACACTTAACAGAAATGAGTGTTTAGCAGTTCCTGTTCACACTGTCTCTACAGTTAGCTACCACTTGATTACTTTGACACTGAGGGCAAAGTAAAAACGTGATGATTCACGGTGACTCACAGCGTGAGAATGTTTATCAGTGCCCAGTGTTACCACAGTAGGCCTGTCTGGTCTTGAACCTTCGTTCCTCTCACTCAGGCTCCGTTATGAAACACTTTTTATGTTTTTTAAAGACTCTGTTCCATCGTATGTCTTAAACTGTAAAACTTGCTTTTCATTATAATATCTGATACTGCTGGAGCATTAACAAACTGCGAGTAATGTTAGTCAGAGTAACACAAACAATATATATGGGTTCTTACCTTTTCTGCATTTGCATACGATACAGATGATGACACATGTAAGCACCACTACTACTGCTGCTGATAGTATGATTACGATTAATGACATGTAATTTGAGGACCCTGCAAAAAAATGAAAGACATCAAGATATTGTAACACCTCTTCGAGCACAAAGTCAGAATTAAGACATTAAGATGTTAAAAATGCTGTTAGAGTAGATATTTGACTCACGAGGGGCGACGGGGTTGGTGACGTCATCACTGCCCTCGAAGCTGACGGGGTTTTCCATCATACAACTGAACCATGGCTCATTCCAATGCTAGAGAATGAAAAGATCATTTAACTTGAGCTAACACACATGTTTGTTTGTGCAAACATGCCCAGATTACCAGCAACAACATCGGGGAGAAGACAGTTATGTCATTTATATCACTGTTTCCTACTTTAACTCCTGATCTGTCTTCCTCTTTTCTGTTACTTACGTCGCTGTGTGACTGGAATGTCCGCGGGTCCCCGGAGCTCGCAGGTTGCCCTGATGCTGTGCTCCTGTTTGACTCCTGTTATCATCATCATCATCATCAGCACACATCATATTTAGATTATAGTCATTTTGTTAGTGTTATTAATATCAAATATTTCAGTGATTATAGCTGTTATTATTATTGCAGTGGCTCCTGTAAATCTCCAGTAGAGAGACATTATACCTTCCATATATGGAGCACATTGGTGGATGTCTCAAATGTGTAGTCGGTGGCATGCCAACTGAAGGTGATTGGTTCGGCGTCTGTGGTGTTGCCTTCACAGGTGAAGACACAGTATTTATTGTCAGCGTCACACTGTCTGGAGAGAGATGGTTTGGAGACACGAGCTGATGGACAAAGGGGAAAAAAAGGATATTCAATCAAACCATCCCGTCCGTTCCGCAGACTTCATTCAGGATCCCTCCACTTACAGATAACCCGGAGCTCCTTAGTGCCCTTGACCTTGTTGTTGATCTCCGCCGTGTAGCTGCCGCTGTCGTCTCTAGTCAGTCCTTCGATCACCAGCGCTCCAGTCGAAGTGTTCAGCATGCTGCGACCTACAAATATGTACAGACACAGTGTGATTTAGCTTCTGAAAAAAGGATCCAGATTTCCAATGTTTGTAAAGAAAATGTATAAAAAGTAGAAATGATTGTGGTGAATCCTATTGTTAATTGTTAGGCAATAAAGGAAACTTAATTGGTCTTTGCAGAAAACCCATCAAAACACTTACATACCCTGAAATCCACCAATTTAGCACAAATCTGGGGTAAACCTATCAAATACTGCACATTTAAATGTGATTTGTATGAGGATCATTTTTAGATTTCGAAAGATTATCTGCACATGTCAAGGTATTAAGTGGGAAAACAAACTTAAATATATGAAAACAATGCTTTAATTTTCAATATACCTTAAAATGGCTCTTATTTTTCAATTAAGGTGGATATTAAGGGGCTGCATTTATGGCAATTTCTAATCTAAAAATCCTAATCTCTATCTTAAAATTGCCTTAATTTTGAGGGTTTAACCCCTAAATTGTTTTTTTTTTTTTACCGATTAAAACACTTAAATCGATGCAGAAAACCCATTAAAACAATTGAATATCCTGCAAACCATTGATTTAGCACAGATCTGGGGCTAACTTAGCAAAATACCTCAAGACAAATGTCTTAAAATGACCCCCAAACAAAATTCCCACTTAAACAACACCTGACATTGTGTTTATAATCCCCATTTTTTTTTTATTTTGAGTGTTTGGCCAGTATCAGAAATAAATTCAGCGTGTCTCAGAAGAATTAGGGATGAGTTAAGGGATTTGATAATCATTAAACCAGATCAGATCCATTATCTAATTAAATCTCAGGTGAAAGTGTGTGAATGCACCTTTAAATTGGCGGTAGGACACAATCTCGTCTCCGTACATCTCCATGGCGATGTCACCATCGTGTTTCCACGTGATGCTGGTGACGGGACCGTCCACAGAGTCTGGTGTGAGGACGACGTCACCTCCTGCTGCCCCGTAGATCGGCTCGCCTGGAGAAAATGACGTCACATCTCATATTTCATCAACTTTTATAGTTCTGAGTCATTATTATTATGTAACTATCTGTCCTAAATGTAAAATCAAAAGCAGAAAGTACTCAGTACTCTTTACATGCTTGTACGTGGTGATGTCATTGTTATACTGCATTACATTGATTGTATATTACAGTAATTAAATCACATGGAAGATTTATATTGTTGATATGAATATGTATTTATTTATTTAACCCATCATTTGTTGTGTGTGTATGTTATGATGTAAGTAACTAAGTACATTACATGCTCATTCATACTCCATTACAATTCAGAGGGAAATATTGTACTTTTATGTGCTACAATATTTACCCTCTAAAATGTAGTGGAGTGGAGGTATACGGTAAGTGTACTTGAGTAAATGTACTTAGTTACATTCCATCACTGTTGGATAACTTTTGGTGATAATTCTTAATATTGTACACAGTAATACGTTCAGCCTTATCAACAAAGTGTAGTTACAGTAAGTAATATTTCCAAAGCAGAACTCTTACTTGTAATTAAGTATTTATACAGTATGGTACTATTACTTTTACTTCTTCTAGTAACGAGTAACTTAAGTTAACAAATGAATGTAGTGGAGTAAAAGTATACACTAGTTGCCTCTAAAATGTGGTGGAGTGGGAGTATAAAGTAGCGGCAGATGGAAATACTCAAGTGAAGTACAATTAGTTACATTACTTTTAATGTATTACATTTCTGAGGGGAAATATCTTCAGAGCTGATTTGGATGAGGTGTGTGGAGGTTGAGAGGTTTAAAACCCAGATATGATCGATATATTGATAAGTAGGCTATAGTAACCACACACACCTGTGAGCGCGGCTGTACGCGCTTCAACACACGTGCACAAAAGGACGTTTATACGAGGCTGTAGATGTGAAATCCTACAGGTAGCAGGTTTATAAACTTGGTATTATTCTCTTAAACTTACCTTTGCCGGCTGCCATCGCAGCGAAGGACGTCAGGACGGTTAACACCAGTGGTAACGTTAACGACGTCATCCTCGTTCCAGTGAATGAAAACGGGCACAAAAAGTCGCAGAACCTCTCTATTCTCTACTGTAAAGATATATAAACCTAGTAAACACTCACAGTAGAAGCACAGCGGCTTAAATAAACACTTTAATAAGTCGTAAGAGACGAGCGAAGTGAAAGCTGTCCAGGCTGTAGGCTGATAAAGAGGAAGTGAGCGCGTCGGGTCATTTATACTTCTCATATGAGTAATGATACAAAGATCCTATTGGATGAGGAGAAAGTGACCATTTCCTCAAACAAACACTGATTAATATTAATATTCTACATCGTCTTGCCACTCAGACCAAATAAATAGTGAAAGCCTGCAGAAGTAGTAAACTAACAGATAAAAATATTAATAAAAGAATTGACGGTGCGTGGTTGCCTGGCAACCTGCTGCTATCATTAGCCCCGCAGCCAAGTTAGCTTAGTCATCATAGGTTATGCTAGCTCACGTGCACACTGCTGAGTGGAAATGAAGCGCAGTGGAAGCTTTTTTATAAAAACGTCGCCCGTCCAGAGATATTAACTTACATGTTTTAGCATTAAATACACAATGAAAGCAGCAGCTTCTGGTTAAAGTGAATACTGGTTTGCTCCTTACCAGCATTGGCCCTTTAAAACCGTTAGACACACACTGAATACAAGAATATAGGCGTACTTATACAAATATACTTCAACTTTTATACAAAATGGGGCCATGGTAATTCCTTGTCTAAAAATATCTACAAATAACTCCCAGCCTCTCACTGTATAATGTAGTTTTACTAGGAGTTAAGTTTAAAAAACAGTCAGGTCCAATACTAGGCCTACAATTCTGCAACTGAGAAGAAATTCTTATTTTTGTACTTTTTTACATGGAGTTTGGTACACTAGCCCAGAATTGTTAATTCAACAACTTGCATACCTGATATAATGTAGTATCAATATAGATAATTAGTCATCTGCACAACACCCTAAACATATTATTGGCTAAACTTTTGCATGGCATAGTATCAATTTAGCATAGCCTCTTCAACACGTACTGGTGTACCTTAAAAATTTGAGGTGCACCCAATATTACATTTTAATTTAATTTCTGAACACATTATGCTCACGGTTGTAAACAGGAATAAAGGTGCAAATACATTTTTTTCTTCATTCAAATCACAGCACATGCAACATGAATAGCGATAACCTTATTTGTTTAAAAAGTTAAGCTGCTAAATTTCAGGTGCACCAGTGCGCCTAACTTTTTTGTTTGGGTGCCTCAGCACATAATTTAGGTACAGCCGATAACACATTATCTAAATGATTGTTCTTTCATTTCATTTTTTCATTTTATTATACAGGAAAGTCTATAAGTAACATTAAGTTACACTTAAGCGGGCCTGACTCCAGCAGGTTCCCGTTCTGCAGAAGATGGAACATAAACCAGTCATGTCACATCAAGACATAAACACATTAACAGAAAAAAAAGATGCAAATACATGTTTTCTTCATTTAAATCACTGCACAGGCAACAAGAAATTTCGATAGCCTAATTGATGGGCACACTAGTGCAACCGATGGCAACATTGAGTTGCACACTTGACAGATGTTGGGGCGCATGTGGGACCAAAATTCACCATCAATCGACTCACAACCCTTCGAAGCACACAACTGTGACCTCGTGTTGTGGAGTCCATGGATAGATTTGAAGATTAAAACTCCGAAATATGGAAAAACAATTCATATCTGTCAATTTGGTGCATTTCCAACAGCTTTATCAGTCTCAGAAGGGCATGGTTGGGATAAAAACTTAGGTCCACATGTTTTATTCTTATTGACCAACATTCCCCAACATCCAGACGTCATGCTGTCCGTAGCTTGAATACATAAAAACAAGAATAAATCCACCAATACTCCACCAATAAATCTTAATAATTTTATTGTCTTTGTTCTCATGATTTTACAAATATGATACTTCTGCAATTCAACTTTAACTGTGCAACACAATGGCATTATGGACTGTTAAACTTGACATCCTGAGGGACGTCTGTGACTCCAGGGAGCTGTGAATCCTGCAGACCAAAAGGCCTCATCTCATTTATTTATTTTTTTAGTGTCGTCTGATGAGTGTATGAAACAAGAGTCGCAGATACTGAGTGTTACGTCCGGCCTGTCGGGTTTCTTTGTCCGCAGGATTCACTAGCAGCTTAGACAATTTTTTTTTTTTTCCACCACTGACGCAACGACGGCTACTGTCCCTCCTCCCCCACAGGTCAGAGAGCGACTCCTCAGATGCGGGCTTGGATTAAGTTGTACAGTCTCTTTGGATGAGGCTGGTGGTACCTGGTCAGAGCTGCAGGGCTTGCTTGTCTTTTTAAGAAATGGGTGATCTCGCCACGAAGGTTTTTTTGGGACACCAGCACAGATAAGAACAATGGCATGCAAGACTCACATACAGACCCACTTGTTATTATTTCTTTTTTTTTTTTTAATAGAAAATAAAGATTCTGACATAAGTACAAGCACTGAGCCCTCGCAAACACCCAACAGCCAAGCGTATTGGAAACTTTACGGAGGACGAACGACGCCTAAACTGACGGCGTTGAGAAGTATCGGGGGGCTTGCGACGGTTAGAACCATTTCAACACAACAGCTGGTTTCTTTTCATAATCAATAAGTCCCGTTTCGAGGACGTAATACATCTCACATTTATATTATTTCTTCTTCTACACCTTTTTACTACAAATGTATGTGCTTTTTGATTTTAAAACAATTTGAGAAAAACAAAATAAAAGGAAAAGAAAAGAAAGATTTGTAGTTCAACGACACTCCACCCCACTCTGGCCAATTTATTGCAAATGAAGTGATAACCTGTGAACAGCAACACACACTTCAATATGGCACAAGCATCTCAGAAATGACCCTAAATGCATCGTCGTCGTCGTCGTGGGTGAATATCAAAAACCAAACCACACCATATCTAAAAATATTAAGACATTAATCATCAGTAGAGCAGAAAAGGTTTTTTTTTGTTTTTTTTTTAAATCCTCGTCGAAACATGCAGTCTGCCGCTCTGCAAGCAAGAAACTCGAGTCTGGACCCCTTGGTTAAAACGCCAAAAATTAAAAAAAGTGTCTTGGTCTCAGATGCATATGAACACTGCAAATGATTAGCCTCGCCAGTCGAGCTTATATACTTCTATTATGCGTGACAGGAGCTGCAGAGTAAGACTTCAGAATCCAGGTCATTGTGCGGTCGAGGATCTCGCTCTTTTTTATTTCGAGGGCTGGGTGATTCCTTCTCCTGAAACACGGTCGCGAAAGTGAAGCACGTAGTGATTAAACTTGCCCCTTTGAGTTAGCGTGGTGCGCAAGAGAAAAAATTAAAAAAGCAAAAAAAGAACCGAGTTAAAGCACTCTCTCTGACGTCTTCCGCCGATACGCCACCGTATCGAGCTTAGTGTGTCACCTGTTAAGACATTTGATGTGCTTTTCTAAGTGAAGTCAGCTTTGGCACTCTCCCTGCTGAGGTACCGAACCAAATACTTTGTCAAGTACGGAAACTACCGGTTGTTTTCCCCACCGAGGATATCGTTGTTGCATTATACGTTATATATAGAGGAGTATTTGTCTCTAAAAATGTCTCTGGAGTGTTAAGGAGAAAAATCTACACATGAAGGCGTTCTCCTCCAGCCCTTTCTCCGAGGCCGCCCTCTCGGCGGCCCCGTCTACCTTCCCGCCGTTTTATCCCACTACAAAGTCCAAATAAATATCGTTTAAAATAAGGGCAAATTGGTAAAACAAACAGAAAGAAAAAAAAATGAAGCAAAATCAATGTAGTGGCCTCATAATGTAACACAAAACTCTCAGAATACAATAAATCCATCACCGTCCAGTCCTCCGCAGTCAAAGGAAGAATGAAAGAAAGAAACATTACAGGGAAGGATATATCTAGAGTAGTGGTTGTTTTACAATGTCGAGAGAGTGACTGGGCTTCAGTTCGTCGTGTAGCCACTTCTTTAAAAACCTTCCTCTCTTCGCCCGGAGGTGATCATGCTCTGTTCTGATCAAAGTCTTTGACCTTTAACCCTTGGCTCCCCTCCCTCCCCCTCTCCCTTCCCCCATCAGACACCACGCGCTCCTCCCGCTCCTCTTCCTCCGCCTCAGAAAGGGGGGGGGGGATTGTTCAGTCGGCGTAGTGCATGATGGACTCGACGTAGTTGCCCGGGAAGAGGCCCGTGGTGCCGTTCATCACGCCCTCGTACCAGCCGTCGTCGTTCTTCTTGATCACGTAGATGATGGCGCCCTCCTGGAACGAGAGCTCGTCCTCCTTGTCCCGGGCGTAGTCGTAGATGGCCACCACTGCGGGGAAACAGAGGAAGTGTACAGGTCTGAAAAACGAGACTGTGTTCTCTACATTCTTCAGGAGGAGACGTTGAGGTTTAAAAGACGATGTTGGGAAAATTGTTGTGCCTTCGAGACACGCATCGTACTTTCTGCAACCCGAAAGAATAAACAACTCGAGCGGTGCCGACTCACCTTTCTCCAGGTAGTTGCGTGGAGCCCAGGGCGGGTCCTCCTCTGCGTAGGGGTCGCTATACTCCACCACCGCCGACTCCTCTTCATCCTCGTCGTCCTCGTAGTCCTCCGGCGGAGGAGGAGGAGGCGTGGGCTCCTCGAACACCGGCTCCTCGGCAGGTGGAGGTGGGGGCGGCACGTCTGAGACTACAAATAGTTTCCGGGCGGACGGGAAGAAAACGAGGAGCAATTAGAGGCCGAGGAAGACGACTGACGCAGTCAGAGACACAGACTGGTAGCTCATGCATCGGGGGAAAGAACAGACACAGTTCATGCTGGATGCTTTTAGACAACATTTAGATGCTCAGAACTGGGTTTTATTCATCGTTATAACCACAGAACTTTACTGAAACTGAACTGGAAGAACAGGACATCAACATAACGAGCGGTGAGACACGACGGGAACAAAACGTCCACACACCACATGCATTTAAAGAAAACACAGAGACGTGATCGTGCTCGGGAACAAAGACTCAAACATGCTTCGTTATCACTCGTTTAACGAAAGAGGACCAACACGATCTGTCGGGGAGAGGACTTCAACGAGTGGTGGTCATGCAGGAGGGGGAGCGAGGGTCTAAAAGCCACTTACTAGTCTCCTGAACTCGGGCCACAAAGCCCATCAGAGGCAGCTGAGGGGTGATCTGCATGGAGGGGGGAGGGGGCGCGAGCGGGCCGGCTAGATCACCACACAGTATCAGTACAGAGGTGGAGGAGGGCGGACATGAGGACAGCAGAGACACGAGAGAATGAGGTTAGAATCAAGAGGCAGAGCACTGCAGAGAGTTTAAATGCAACAGTTACAGCATGAAAACAATGATTTTAGCAAAGCACAGACCTGAGAAACTCCTAATTACTCATTTTGCTTCCCCCCTGTGGTCGACAGGAAGCACAACCTGAGATAGAATATGTAGGACAGGACCTCCTGAGGCAGAGAGACGGGCCTAGAAACTATTTTTATAACCAGTTAATCATAAAATAGTCAAAAAATTTACCTTTGGACAATAATACAAGTGGCCTGTCACAGTTTCCCAGAGTAAATGTTGCTTGTTTTGTCGGACCAACAGTCTGAAACCTAAGAAAATCTTGCCTGATTGTTCACTAAAAACAAACAAACGATGATCAAAATGACATCGACGTGACTAATCACTAAAGTAGATCAATCTAAAATGTATTTATTTTCAAACCAGGCTCCAGATAACGATGCCTGGATGTTTTCAGGGGTCTGATCTGGTTCAGACGATGTTAAATCAGCTGTCAGTGGTTCAAAACCTGATACCACCAAGTAGAGCGATCATAAAAATACCAATTAAATCAACAACAAATGCAGAAAATACAGTCTTTTTAAAATGAAACGTGGTACAGGGCCGTCCTGAATACCAACTTAAGGGCTTCGAAGCTTCAGGAGAATCGTGAATTTGTGAACATTCGGAGCGTCAACAGGTTGGACGAGATGACTTTTGATGCAAAAAAAAAAAAAAACTCAAACAAACAAAAAACAACACAAAATGAAGCATTCAAATACTAAATTTAGATGTCAGTTACCATGGCAACGGTAGAAGCTTTAAGCTTCACAACTGCTTCTTCAAAAGTTGTATTAAAGACCACTATAACGCTGAGGCGATTAATCAATTGGCAGAAAATTAACTGAAAAGTGGGGGAGGAATAAGGTAAAGATTATCAATATAATATTTAAAACGCCAGAAATTGATTGGTTTTTGGTGTGTTAATATGATTATTTGCTATTTTTCTTTGTCTTTAATGCGAGTTAAATCTTTGATTGTCTTTGTGTTTTTGACTTCTGATCTGAAGAAACAAGAAATTTGAATACATCATCTGGGAAATCTAATAAACCGCATGACTGATGAGCTGCAACCTGAACTTACTTTACATTTTATTGCTCACTCGGCCAAACAAAGTGTTAAGAACATCCATCAAACAAATGCTACAGAAATGAACTGAAGGACAAAGATGATGTCTGCCTGGCGTTAAAAAAGACAGTAAGTGGAGGACAAAGATTGCGAAGAGCAGTGAAGACAGACAGAGCTGCTGAAGAAGTGAAGACAGCTGAGCTGATGTGAAATGACGGAGCAGAAATCCACACACATCTTTTCATAAAAGATGCAGATTCACAACAGAGCCTGAAGTCTGGGAGAGAAGAAGCTGGACTCTCTTTTGATTAGATTCATTCATTTAAATCAAGAAAGATATTTTAAAGGACCTGACAGGTGAAATGTTAACGCGGTACCTTGGTTCTGGGCGAAGTGCGGCCCCCGTTGAGCTGGCTCTGGTTGTGGGCCACGCTGGGCTGACCGGTGACAGACGAGGGGCGGCGGTACGGCAGCGAGCCTCCCACCTGCTGGGGCTGCGGCGGCTGCACCGGGCGGTTCATGCTGTAGAACTGAGCAGCACCTGGGAGGAAACACCAGGGGGCAGCAGAGAGTCGTTTAACAGGAGAGGAGAGGTGGAGGAGAGGAAGGTGGTTTCCTGAACAGTGAGGTCATGTTCATTCAGCTTCTTTCTGTTATATCTTTACATTTAAATCTTTACATCCTGCAGGCTGTCGTGTAAAAAACCTCATGTAAGTGCAGGAAACCAACGTTTTATTCACTAATAGCTTCCTAACTTCATTGTCTTCTTCCACTTTATCAACCAAATCTGATTTTTTAAAGAGAAATGAGTGCTAGGGGAGAATAACTTTAACATTTCCATAATTCATCAATATCAACATTTGGCTAACAGCGTCCACTTCCCACTGAGAACAGCAGCAGTGCACATGAACTGATGATCACGATATCCAGCCACAGAAAGTCACTCGCACACGTACACAAGAACGACATGACTGTGCAAGCGCTTCACCACACAGCTCATGCATTAAACATCGGAACGTCGCCGCCGTCGACACGGACACCCGATGAGAAGCTGTGAGGGATGGAGAGAGGACGAAAGATGGGAAATCTGAGGTGGATGGCAGAAGAGCTGCACACTATCCAAGAGGAAAGCTCTACGATGGCATTTAAAAGTGAATGTGGACAGAAAGACTTAATTTGAACCTACATTTTCTGCACTTAATATTATATTTTTGGATGAAGTGCGCAGCCCTTGACAGATGGACACTGACCTGCTTCTCCTGGTTGATGGTTACATATTTCTGTATCTTTAAAAGTAGCTATAACCTGTAAGTCTCATTCAACAGTCGGATTACTTGTTGCTCTCACTACGGCAACATCAGCTGCTCTGTTTCGACTAAGCGAGGCTGATAAAACCATTTAATGAAATTCAGCCGTGATGTTCTGTCAGGAGATGCAACGACTCAAACCAGTGGTAACTAAGAAAGAGTGTCAATTGACGGTTTCGTACTATTGTTAAATGATGTCAAGCTGAAATCTCAGGTATCCAATTAACTGAAGATTCTGACAGTTTTTCTTCCTCGACTGTGCTTACGGATCTTAAAGAGGGATTATAGAGAGAAACCTTGTGCTTTCTGAGTCAGCAGGCGGAGCGTCATGACGACATGCCGGTGGATGAACACGTCGGGGAGGTTGCGGGATGGAGGGGGTGCAGAGGAGCGGGTGAGCTTCACCCACCGGGGTTGCACTCACCTTGTGCGGGGTTGCCGTAAGGAGCGGTGCCGGCGGGGGCCGCGGAGGCGGGGAGCTGGGGAGGGGGCGGGGGCACAGGCGGGATCTCTACGGGGGGGTTGGGGGCCTGCGGGGGGCCGTCTAGGGCGGAGTTGGGGGGTCCGGGGGTGGTGGCGGTGTTGGGGGGAGGTTTAGCTGGGTTGGACGGGGCGGTGGCTGATACGGAGGCGAGGAGCGAAGAGGTGAAGAAGATAAGGAAGGAGAGAAAAGGTAAGTGAGGGAGGGTCAAGACAAGAGAGTGAGACGGGAGGAGTTCCTACACCTCATCTTTACTCTAAAGTTTAAAGGAATCCTGGATACTAAACAAAGGTTAGTCGAGTTAGTGTCACACACACACAGAGATCCTGCAGTCAGCTGCTCGGAGAGGAAACAGGAAGCGGACGTTACCTGGGAAGGCGTTGGGCGGGGCTGGGGTGGGCACGGCGATGGGCACGCCCACGCTGCCGCTGCCGCTGTTCTCCCGGCTGCTGCTGCGACTGCTGCTGGGGTGGCTGCCTCCGCTGCTCCCACTGCTGGTGGGGAGTAGGGCAGCAAACACGTCAGACCACAAACACACACACACACACACACACACACACACACGCTCGCTCACACCATCGAACACTCAGACTCAGACTACAGCGTGATGCAGTAATGTTTGTTTTGGAATCAAATAGTCGCGTGGAGCCGTTTTCGACCCAGGAACTTTGGGAGCCACAGGAACAAACGTCAGGAACTTCAGAGCTTTTCTGTTGCATCTTATGAACCGTGAAGATTCAGCAAACTGGTCTGATAATGAAGAAAAACAACAGCAGCGTTCACAGATATAAAAATACAGAGCTGCTACGATTAATCCATCAGTCTTACTAGTATTTGGACGCCACAATTAAGGATAAGAATTAACTTTCATAGGAATGGGAACATATTCGAGGGTTGAAAGATCAATAATGACACTGTTTCATGTAGTTTTTCATCTTCTGGTATATACATCTTCAACCTCAAATAGATAAATGTATTAATGAGGGTAATGAAAGTTATTATTTGCACTCAGTAAATGTTTATCAGAGCTGTAAGAAGTCAGAAGCCATCATGTCTGACCCTTCCTGCCTGGCTGGTTTCTATCTTGCACGTCTCACCCTGTGTTGTTTCCGTTTTGTTTAAATGCTACTGCGGCAGAACAAAACGGGCCTTAGGGACGAATCAAGGTCTTGAACCTGAGTTTGAACTTGTGTTTGATCGATCGGATGTCCTGCGAACTCTGCTCGGGTAGTTCCGAGGAAGGGAACTTCTTTTTTTGCACGGGGACGTTTGTCAGAGGAAGTTAATTCGAGGTGTTTAGTCCAACAGTTGAGGTCTTGAGTTGCTGAAATGGTTCCTGAGCTCCTTGGAAAAGTTCCTGTGGTCGAAACATGACTAATACACTTTCTCATCCTGTCTTGTATTTCAGCTTCAACATGTGCAACCAGCCTATTATAACACAGTCTCGCTCCGTCTTCTGGCTTCACAGCAGCTCAGATTATTAACGCGGCGCCCTCAAGAGCATCGATGTGTTAGCGTGAGCCGTGATGCCTTTGAAATGACTCATGTCACAGTGATAAAAAAGCAGCTGGGAGCCGAGGACACATGACACAGGTGACGCAGCGGCGGCGACACAAGACAAAGACAAGGATGTGACACGCTCTTTTAAAAGAAGCGGGAAGCGTGGGGACACATGGGGCGAACGCTTTGTACGACAGGAGAGAGTGCATGGCTGAGAGATGGAGAAGATGGGCTGTGGATGGAGCGGTGCAGATAAAGGCTGAGAGGAGAGTCGGGGGGAAAGTAATCTCGTCTATTTCCGGACCAGGAATAGTAAAAAAAAAAAAAAACATTTGGCCGACAGATGGGGCGCAGCGTCGAAACTTTCCATGTTGTTCTCCACCAGAACCCCCCGTGATTTTACTTGTGTGGTGGCAGACAGGAGAGTCTATGAATATCTCGGCGTGCTGGTGATGAAAGGGGCTTGTCTTGGGAGATGAGCTGACATCGGGTTGACAGGACTGTGGGGGCGACGCCGCCTATTAAATGACTATTACCATAGGAACCTGCGTCTAGCCGAGCTAAATACGGCTCCGTCTCCACCTCGGCCTCGTTTCTTTGCTCTTATCTGAGCGGCGAGGAGAGCAAACAGGTGAGGGGTTTCCAAATGAAACAGCAGCCGGGGCTTCCCCCTGGGAGCTGCCGCACGGCGTCGGTCAAAATTGTGACTTAAAAAAAGAAGGGAGCAGAAGTGATTAAACTTTCCACGAGGAGTCATTTCAGAGAGGAAGAAGAAGAAGAGCTGGCTCGCTCTGCAGGTGTAGAGGAGAAGGAGGAACAGGGGAGGAGGCAGAAGAACGTGTTTGAGACGTGTACAGAGGCATGCTGGGAAGGGGGAGGGGGGTACCTGTACGTGCGGTTCCTCTGATTAACGGAGGCAGTGCGTGCAGGGCTCTGCTGGGGGTGCGCCATGTTGCGCGTCGGGCTCGAGACGTAGTCGTTAGGGACAACGGGCGGACGCACCGGCTCAAGCGTCCTATAGGGGGAGTGGCGCCTGCGAGAGGGTCAGGAGGACAGGAGTCGAAGGGGGGGTGGGGGGAGGGGGGGAGAGGGGGCATCCACAGAGAAGTGTAGGGGAGGAGGAGGGGAGGAGGAGGAGGAGAGCAAGAAACAAACAAGTGCAAACTTAAAAAAATGGGGTATGACAGGTGGTGAACATCGGGGTCGGCTGAGGTGAGTCCACAGGCGTCGTCGGGCGGAGTCAGGGCGGAGCAGCCGCTGCTGTCGGCTAAAGATCACACTCCTACGGGACTTTGTACAATCTGATTGCCGATGAATTAAATTAAAATTGTTCTAACTTGGCTCTTGGAACAGATCATCTCCAAAATATCTACTAGTAAGTTATCAAATAAAGCATAGCTTCTTTAACTTGGGACAATTTTGGTTGAAACAATTGTAATTAATTATATTTTTCTCTCTATCTGATCTACACTCCCTTACAATTGTCATTTTCATGCCATGCTTTCATGTTTCAGCAGCGACTCAGGGGATTAAATCGTCGTCCTGAATGTCACAAAAAGGTTATTCACCTTTAAAGTTACTTTAAGAATTTACAACCTTCACAGCTACTTAAGCTGCTTCTTGGTGTAAACATACATTTATAGTTTGGTAGACGTACAGCAGTTACACGGTTACACAAACACAACAGCTGTTTGTTAAATTACAAAGCAGAGCCTTCAAAAAACAGATTCAAATCCCAAATTCTGTATTCACTGCAAGCCGTTCACTTTGGTATTTAGTTTAATTGTTTTGTCGCTGACAAAAAGACAACAAAAAATGACAGAAGTGGGTGTTTTGAGCTTTTGTTGTCTTGTCTGGTTGTTTTCAGTGAAAGTAAGATTTTTTTTGAAGTAGCCAACAGGATTAAATTCCCATCTGTCCTGCCAAAGTGTCCCCGAACAAGAGTCTCCGTATTCAGATTCTTTAAATAAAAACAGAGTGTGTTTTTTCACCCGACAGCAGCGCCGTGCGGTTGATGTCCTCAGCTTTAAAAGTGGTGAAAAAGAAAATAACACAACCCTGAGATTTATTAATCTGGGCCTGAAAATATGTCTCTGGCATGTAAATTTCCCAGCTGACACAGCGGGGTGACCCATCTCTGAGCACTGTTGCTATGGCAAAAAACATCGCTATGAGGAATATGGGGCAGCCAGGAGTGGGGCGGGCCGGGGCACAAACACACCACTCAAAGTGAAATTTGTAAAAACAAACAGAGAGGAAGTTGAGTAACAGAACAGAAACGACAAATTAAAAAAAAAAAAAACACAAGGAAGATGTACCGCCCGGAGCCACGGGCTGCGGCGGGAGGTGCATCATGGAGGGTTGGAGCTGTGGTTGATCGGCATGCGTCTTGAAGGGACGGAGACACACACACACACGCCTCTGAAGGTCAATATGAAGGGTTGGACACACTCCATCACTCACAAAGTCAGACACAGACAGAGGGGGCTGACACACACACACACATTTCCACACACAGAAACACAAACAGCACTTGACGCACAGGAAGATCCCGAGGGTGACGAGAACACAACGTTTATGCGCTGCACTAGAGTCCCTGTGGGATGAGAGATACCTTCAACAGTCAGACACACAGAACAGGAAACATGAAGAGCAGCTCCGTCTGCAGGAGCCCAGACGTCAGGAACAACACACACATTAACTCCACTCTTATCTCTAACAGAGTGACACGCTATCAGGGGGAGAAAAGACCACACACACTTCTGACTAAACAAAAACGATCAAGGGTAATCAAGAGGTCGCTCTCTGATAACAGCCTCTCTGAGGCACACAATGACATAAAACACCTGATAACAGTATAGTGGCTGATACTGATAAGGTCCCTTAGTGAGTGTGTCTTGTTTTAATACATGCAAAAGCAAATATATCAGTAAACTATATCAGTAAAACACATTCATGATCTACTGGCTCGTGACATCCCACCGTCAGTCTGTAAGGCTACAGACGCAGTGAAAATCTTAACTCAGCAGGATTTTTTCCAGAGATTGCTTGGTTTTCCGAGCATAAAAAAGGGGAATAATGGTGCGTTCCATTGCATGTTGGAAGTCTGTGTTCCCCCACATCCAATATAAAAGCGTCCGAGTGCGTCTGCTCAGAAGAACATGGACGCTTTAAAAGTTAAGGGCACTTGAAAAGAGACAGGAGGAGTCGGCTCGAAGGCTTCTATCGAGCACAGATCAACTGGATGAACGAACACTGTATGAAGTAAAAAATGATGATGATCATGATGTTTCCGACTTGGATGAGCGTTCCATTAAACCTTTCCGTGTTGGAGGTCGTTTTGTTAACAATAGAACATCATTAATACCAACAAATCCAAAAGTAAGACAATGCTATCAGCTATCAGCCAAACTGTTTTTATAAACTTTGGTATTTGTATTTCAGTCTGTAAGAGCAGCAACATTTGATTTCTTCATCATGAATGACACAAACAAGTAACTTAAATAAGTCACCATCTTGCTATTAATGAATTAATAATAAATCAATTGAAATACAAATCAGAACACGATTGATTGTGTAGATAACTTGTCATTTTCAGCCCGACTGTTTACAGAACTAATCTGATCTTGAGCAAACTACGCTCGACTCTAATTAAACGTTTAATGACACAGTTCGTTGTGTGAGCCGGCCTGAATCGCAAAACACTAATGAGTTTCTAAATGTTTGACACGGACTGTTACCAAGCCTGGAATTTCATCATTTTAGGGACAAAGCCACTCGTCCTTGCCAAATGCCGAGGCCACAAGGCAATCACATAAAAATGATTTTAGGACCACGGACGGGTAAGGTCATGTATTCATCTATTCTTAATTAAACATCTTCTTTCTGTCTATGTGAGTCTACAAAAAAATCCTTTTTTAAAAACATATCTTTGGCATTTTCTGTACGACACAGCAACACTTGTGTATCTACAATAAGAAAACCTGGAAAGTAATATCGGCAACAGTGTACGGGCAAGTCTGGAGCGTTTAATTAGCATTCCTGAAATACACTTAGTCCCAGCAGTTTGTTTCACTCGTCAAGTGTGGCAGAACAAAGTGAAGACAGAACGTGATCCATCTGACAGCTGCCGCTTATTTCCCACCCTGATTAGCACCGCCATCAAGAGCTGTCGAGTTTCTGACGGTGACCTTTGTGCCAACGTTCCTCCTGTGCCCTGGCATTAGACAAATGCCAATAAAAGGTTGAGGACTGGGAGATGTGAGAGCTCGCCACCTGCACAGACGCCTGCTCAGACTCTGGGCTCGGTCTCAGAGAACAGACGGGGCTTTCCAGAACCAATTACACGCCTTCTTTGTGTTTTATCAAACTGCACGCTGAAATGTGACAGCTTCATGTTTCAAGCAGTCTTTACTTCTGTAGAAATGTCAGTGTTTCCAGCCTGAGGCGGCACGCTGGCTGTGTGGTTAGTGTAGTCGTCTCACTGAATCGACTTAAGACGAAGAGCTGACCAAACGTGTTCATCTGTCAGTTTTATCTATTTAGGATTCACAGTCCAGTTCCAATGTCTGATTATTCTGAAGAGCTAAAAGTTTATTCCTCTTTGGGTCTACCTTAAAATAACAATATTATTGTTTGTTGTATATTTAAATGTTTATCCTTGACCATCAAAAGTAGTATTCAAGGTTGTTACGTCAGACCTGTCTGAGGTCCTAACATCAGCAAAGCTCCTTTAAAAGTGCAAGAAACGTTAAAAGTGCCAGATTTCAGCCTGGAGTTTGGTGTGAAAATCTCTCCTGCATCTCAACAGCACAGATAAAAAACACAAAAAAAACAAAAAGAAGACCACTGTGAGAACTGGCACTGAAACGCACTTTAAACCACCCAGAGGACGCTAATTAAACAAGGAGGTGATGATGAAACTGGGAGCAACCAGGTCCGTCTGAAGGGGCTCGCGGTTACTCCCCCGGAGCCACAAAAACACATTCAAGCCTCTGACGTCCAGCTGGACACAAGGTGTCGGCGTGGTTACATACCCAAGGGTCCCCTTCCCTGACAGCGGCGGGCTGGGGGGCTTCTGTGTGGGGGGGTTGGTGCGAGGGAGTCCGCCGCCTCCTCCGGCCTTCATGTTCTGAGCGCTGGCCTGCAGGAGGAGAAGAAATATGATCACTTTAAAACATATAAATTAAACTTTCACAACATAAACTGTTTTGAGAATTATATTCATTCACTTTCTTGTCATGTTTGTTTGTTAAATATGAAGCTGGAGGTTGTGACGGTTAGCGTAGCTTAGCATAAAGACTGGAAACAGGTAACAAAATGCTAGCAGCGCTGAAGCTCACTCATTATATCTTGATTGTTTAATCCACAAAACACAACATGTAATTAGTGAGTTTTACTACCTTTGAATCGAGCAAGGCTAGCAGTTTCCCCCTGTTCCCAGTCTTTATGCTAAGCTAAGCTACCAATCACCAGCGTCATACTGAACAGACAGTGGTGGTATCGAATTTCTCATCTCACTCTCGACGAAAAAGCTCATACGGCTGTTTTCCAAAATATCAAACCAGAACAGTAAAACAAAAATCCAAACAAACAAAGACGAAAACAAACAAAAAAGACACCTCTCACAGCAAAACAACTCATTCAAAAACCACAAAACACCTCCCTCATTCGAGGCTTTTACTTTGAAAGTCTTACCTTAAACCTTTGCAACCACTACGGTTGATTATAAAGATTAAATTAGGGCAAGCAGAAAGAGAGAAGAAGAAGAAGAAGAAGAAATTAGAGGATTAATGGTTGAAGGAGGAGAGACAAACAACAATTATTCATGCATGTGCTCCGTGAGGCCAAGCTGGTGAGACTCGTCCAACAAAGGCTCAGTGTTAAAATCTAAGGAATTTGTTCTTTGAGACCTTTGTGAGGTCGAAGCCACTGATTCGTTTTTGGCCAAAAACAAGCTCCTCTTTGTTCAGACAGCCAGTGGGAGAGCAGCTTTCCAAAAGAAAAAACTGTTTTACTGAATGAAATAATCAGTGCAGAGGAACCTGTTAGCAGCAGCAGGTGACATATAAACAGAAAGCTGATTTTATGTCCTGGGTGACATCAGTTTCCTCGTCATTGATTACTTCTTAAATTACTTGTCACTGAAACCCAATAGTGATTGTTTGACCTCTAGAAGTCCTCTCCATTGTGTTTCCTGCAGTGAATAATCCACTTAAACACAAACACAGTCCCAGTTCAGACATTTTTTGAAGGTCTCATCACTCTGTAACTAAATAAATTCACATCAAAACTCTACAGCAGATGTTCTCGAGCTTTTCTTGCATGTGAATCCTTCATTTGAAGCCTCGGCAAAGAGAGCACTCCAATGAAATGGTTATTTTTTTCCCTTTTCACATTCTTTTGATCATTTTTAGAGAGCTGAAGAAGTTAGGTAAGTGGTAGGTTATTTTCTACCTCACAATTTGTGCACATTTCCATCAAATAGTGACTTTATGCGACCCAGACTATTCATTTTTAGAGGTTGGATGAAGTAAAACAACACAGGAATTCATACCATAAAGCAAAGATTAAAAAAGGTAGAAAAACAAACATAATTTAGTCTATTTAAAATAATTTTCTACCTGACAATCTGTGAGCATTTCAATCAAATAGAGACCTTCTTTCTTGGTTTATTAGAATCTTTTTTGAAGACATGAAGAGGTCACAGAAAGAAGTCATTTGTGCACATTTCCATCAAATAGTGACTTTGATTATTTGTTTGAATCTTCTCCAAAAGCCTGAAGGTTAAACTAACAAGAGCCTTGTGCAAGACAGCAAGAAAAAGTTGAAAAAATCAAACAGAATTTGGAGATTTCTAAATTATTTTCTACCCTGTAATTATGACTAAACCCCAGGCAGGAAAGAGAGCAACTTAAAAACCATCTTCAAACACTGATGATCATCAAATTAACCTTCTAAACTGGCTCGTAGTTTGTGTTTCATGCCCAGATTTACTTCTGCTAATTTCCCCACCCACACATCTGTTTCACTGAGAGCCAACAGAGCTTAATTACGGCCTCTCCGTTCTTATTAACAGCCCGAGTGTAATGACAAAATGAAAGGGGGAAGAGCGAAATGACCACCTTCACTCCGTGGCCCATGTCGTCCAGCATGCTGTAGTCGATGGGCTTGCGGATGTAGCGCACAGGCCTCTCGGGATTGGCCGGGGCGATGATCTTGTGTGTGCGGGACGTGTTCTTGTTGGTGGTGAGGATGCCGATCTCCCGCCGGGCCACCTTCTCTTTGTGGATGTCCACCGTCTGAGGAAAAGAGGCAGAAGAGAGGATGTTTCTTTTAAATTTAAATACTATATTAACCAGTTGCTGCCTATTTTCTAAATCCTAAAAGTCTGCCTTTTCTTTATTATGAAGGAGAGACATTTCATTCTGTCTCATGCTGAGGAAACTCATTAACTTAATCCAGCGCTCCTGCACCTTTTACCAAGTCAAACTTCAAAGAGCATTCTCAAGCTTCTCCAGGAAGTTAAATCCATGGTAAATGACAGATTTATAGACAAATATATACGCTCATAGTGATAAAGTTATGTGCCATAAACAACCAGAATCATCAAGTTGAAGGAAAACATTAAAAAAGCTTCATGTTTCTAAATGTGTCACCCGTCTGTACGCCTGATAAAAACTATTCATCATCACAGAAATTCAGTTAGAATTTCAAATTCATTTCACTTTATCCTCCAACGTTGAAAACAGAACATTCAGATAAGTTTTTCAAGGATTTTCAGCACTCGTACAAACCCTGTTATCCAACCTGTGGGATCAGCGTTAAAAGATCTTTTTTAACCGACAGTTGCAGCTCCGACAGGCTCGTACACATTTGCCTGCACTGCAGATATACTGAATTATACATGCACACATGTGCTGTGAACATTCACCAGTAAAGCTGCACTCTATGCGAGGTTTCCACTCCACATTCTGACAGTCAAACTATTCACCGTTCATCAGGACATAAAGTTTCATGAATTAAAGTCCAACAAGTATTTTACAGGATAAACTCTTCAGTTTCTTTCAAACTTGAAGATAACCGTGTAGTTTGTCCTCATTATTCTCTGTAGTGTGTGTGATGTTTGTGCTTCAGTCGCCGACCTGTGAGATGTGGTTGATGGAGGACTCCATGCGGCGGAGCTGCGACGCCTGGATGTCGAGCATCTGCAGGACATTGTTGGCCAGCGTGTTGATCAGGTAGGCTACGCTGGCCAGAGACTGGGTAGTGTAGTTCTTGGTCTCCTCCAGCGCCCTCTGCTTGTCTGGAGACTGAACGAGAGAAGGGAGAGAACTTGTTTAACACATTCAGCATATTTGCATTTCACAGTGTGCAAAGGAGGCCGTCAGTCATCCACGCTGAGCGAGGAGGGTAAACATTTTGCTTATCTTGTGCAAAGATATTTTGGAGGCCGACTCCCACACACTTTCCAATCCTGTAAGTGCAGTTGTTGCAGCTCTAATCTGCCCTCAGGGTGTGATAAAGAAGTCAAAACTACTCAACAACTTTGTTGTGTCATTAAGACATTAAATGCTACATGTAAACACACAGGGTTTACTTTAACTTAGAATACCTAAAAGTAAATATCGTCACTGTAAAATGAGACACAAAACGAAAGAATCCAGGAGCAGATCGGCTCCGAATCTAAAAAATTAAAACCATCGACAGGAGCCTGAGTGAAACATGTGGCAGGAGGCTGGAGGCAAACTGCTGCTTCAAAGGTTTCAGAGCAAAGAAGAAGCATTTTCCTCAAGTAAAGAAAACTTTAATGTCTGCTGAAGTATTACAGCTGCAGTCAGAGTGAAAGGAGTCTTCAGAGGCGGCTGCTCGGGCCGTGGGTACAGCGTGGGCACGTCAGCTGGAGCATCAAAGGCCAGATGGATCAGCTAATGTTACTGCTGGGAGACGGCTCCTCACTGACGCTGAATGTAATGAAGCACAACATGCAGTTTAACTAAATGGCATATTTATAATAGATTTATTGTTTGGAAGCAAAAAATTATTTGTCTTGTGTGATAATAAGTGACAATCTGGACCAAACAAGCGATTTGAGATTCCACGCTGGGCTGTAGGAAACATTTTTTGCCACTTTCTGACATTTTGTAGCTGAAATTCTTAACTAGTAAAATAATCAAAAGATGAATCTGTAATTAAAATAATTGTTGTGTTGGCTGAAGCCCTTAAGAGAACTGATAACAGGTGATGCTTCCTGCTTCTCAGATGTGAGGATTTGCAGATTTCATTTGTCTTGTGTGATAATAAACTGACTTTCTGCCGACTGTTGTCACACCAGACAAGCAAATTAAGACGCCACGCTGGGCTGCAGGAAACAGTGATGATGGCACTTTATTAGAATAATAATCAGAAGATTAATCTGTATTGAAGGTAATTGTTATATTAGTTGGAGCCCTAAAGAAAACATGTTTCCTTATTTTTACAAATGACACTGTTCTGAAGCTTAATTTACGGTCCACAAACAGTGCTAGCTTTAACCGGCCTGCTCGATTATCTGATCAGATACTCAGCATTTTCCTGATTATTGGAATCTGTGTCTTGTAAATAAAGATATTAAATCAGTGTAATGAGTAAAAAGTACAATATTTGCCTCCAAAATGTAGTCGAGTGGAAATATAAGGTAGCAGAAAATGGAAAGTACCTCAAAATTATATTTGGGTAAATGTACTTAGTTACATTCCTGTTACTGGTTATCAGTGTACTTGATTACTAAAATTCAGTATCAGTCCTGAAAAAACAATATCGGTCACTATTAGTCAGTAAATAGAAAATTATTCAGGAAGTAATCTGATAACCGATCAATCATTTGAGGCATTTTTCAAGCAACACAGATCAAACATTTGATGCTTCCTGCTCCTCAGATTTGATGATTTTCTTTTACTTTTGTCTGATTTTAAAGATAATCGATTACCTTAGTGTTTTGGACACATCAATGAAAAACTGGAGAGCATTATTTTCAGCATTTCCTGGAGTTTATATCGATTAATCTGGAAGATAATCTGCAGTGTAATCTGATCATGAAAGAAATCTATTTTTAAAACCAACAACCAAAAAAAACCAACCACTTCCTTCTGTAGCAGATTGATTACAACACACTGTGGGTCACTGCAGCCTCCGGGTTGTGATTGGATATTGACTTATCCATTGATTTTATTTGATCTTTTTAATTTAACATCACAGCTGAGGTGTGAGAGACAAATCTAGGGTTTCCTATAGATTTTTTTTTTGTATTTCCGTCCAAAGATATTGACAAAACGTCGGATGTAAATCAGGAAACGGTCTCGCTGTTAGGTTTAATTTCACTGCCATAAAACACTGAAGCTGCAACCTGAGTCGTCTTAGTTTTTTGGCTAAACTGATATTAGAGAAATATAAATAAAGGCTGAACATAACAGCACAATAAAGCTACAAACAGGGGCGTCCCCACTCGTTCAAACAGCAGCTCCTTCAGTGGTAACAACACGTCGACTCCCTTTCAGGTGAAACAGAGTGTGCTCGTGATGCAGGAGACATTTCCGGAGGAATCACAAGGTGCAATCCAGCCCAACAAATCATCGGACTGCAAACAAACAGCATCATCTGACGGAGTGTGGAGGGTGCAGCATCGCCGGAGTATGAAGACAAACAGGTTATGTGGTAGAAGTCAGGAGCTGAGCTGCAGCTGCTGCCTGCAGGGCACCAAAGAGACATTTCTGATCTACGAGTCACACTGTCTAATAGCCCGGTGGTGAGGCGATGCATGTACCGGAGTAAAATGTTGTATCCTCAGGTTGGTGGCTGGAGATGAAGGAAAATCCACTGTAAAAACAGCCCCGTCGGTGACATACTTTACATTTTTGGGGTCATTTAGTAAAGAGCGTTTCTCTCCTGATACCAAAACCTCAACTCAAGAGTGCATCCTGATGCAATCAGTCATCAGAGGTCAAAATCTGTTGATTATTTTCTTGATTAATCGATTAGTCATTAATCAGAAAATAGTGATCAAGATGACGTCCTGCTTTGTCCACAACACAAAAATATTCAGTTTACTGTTATTAAGGGAGGAAGGAATCAGGGAAATATTCACTTTTAATAAGCTTGAATCTGCTTGAATCTACTCAAAATGATTAATCAGGAATTAAAATAGTTGGCCATTAATTTGAATGTGCATGTGCCCCAGAAATTGAGTATTGGTCAGGCTCTTTACTGTCATGCCATGGTCATGTTAGACCTTAAAGACAAACTGATGCTTTTTGACATCAAAACATGACATGAAAAAGGCATTTAATAGTTTAAAAGCGAGTGTCTTGGAGTTTTCTTGTGATTTTTCAAAGAGAATAAATGTGATTTGAGATGAATTTGCCTATTTAAGAAACAAAAAGTCAGGGAACAAAAAGAAGAAGACAATTCAGTGTATTCATATAAGAGGGTTGGATTTGTGTGACAATTATGGAAACTGTAAACGACTTGCAGTTATATTACAGCCGCCTTCTTCTCGTCTCCCGACCACTCAAAGCGCTTTTCAACACTTGTCACATTCACCCATTCTCACCCACATTCATGCACTAATAGTAGGGCTGCCATGCACGGCTCTGACCCGCTCATCACGACATTTCCACGCTCAGTCGTTCACACATCCGCTCACACACACCGGCAGAGGAGCCATCGGGAGAAATTTGGGGTTTAGTACCTCGCCCAAGGACAGCTCAACATGCAGCCGGAGCCGGGGATGAAACCGCCGCTCTAGAATTAGTTGACAACCTGCTCTACTTCCTGAGCCACAACCGCCGCTGCACAGTTGTAGTGAGGAACATAAAAATGTGTGGCACACTTAAAATAATTCAATTGACAAATTTAAATGTCCCACCACGACGTAATGTTGGCATTAGTATCATAAGGATGTTGTGAAAGTTGAAAAAACTACTCCTACTATATTGTTTTGTAGGCAGCAATTATTGTTTTTATGCCATTTGCTTTTCCCATTTTCCCAAATTGTTTTGTGCATTTACGGTCTGTCTGATTTAATGCCACATTTTTATCTGCTCCAGCTGGAAATGCTGCTGACTTTTGGATGAAATCCATCCACCAGTCCAGGAAATGCTCTGAATCTGACACAAGCTTTTTTACAACTCAACCCACATCTGAATGAAACAACCTTCCTCCTCGAGTGAGAAGGCAAAGCAACTCGAGGAATGACTTCATCATCATTAGACTAATACTTTAATACTGAAAACCATCCAACAGGTTCAACAAGTGTCCATCCCTACATGACTAATGTTACAAGAAACCCAGACATGGCTGGGAAGAAGTAAATCAGGGCTAAGACAGAGTATCCCTCAGACAAATTCTTGTGTCCAGCTGATCTATAAGTGGTAATACCCATCTGACAGCAGCTGGGAAAACATCGCAGGGTGAGAAAAAACCAGGGCAGCCTGCCAGACAGCAAGCTGCCAACATCCAAGGGGGCCGCCGCCTCCTCCTCCTCCTGCACGGGGCATCCTGTCAGACCTGATCAGCCCTGTTCATCAAGGATGTCACATTTCAGCATCACACCTTGTCAAAACCTCTCCCGGCTAACACCCTGGTCCCAAATGTGTGTGATAAAAAAGGTGAGAAGAGAGAGCTCAGGTAACCAGAATTGCTTGGAAAGTGAGCGCACGGCTGCAGGATATCACAAAAGCTGTCACACAAGCCAAATCCCATGCAATTAAACTGGACTTTAACCACAGCTTTTATAGGGATTGTTGACTCTGAGCTGCAATATTACACTATCTTACCCGAGCCGAATTACACTTAATGAATGGAGACAATAAATCACAGCTACACAGGCTGTAAAGTGAGCATTTCTAGAGACGAAAAGCCATAAATCAGGTGTATTACACCGCTGTACGGGTTTCGGCACAACATCATAAATCAACGGCTGTTAGTAATATTGTCACGGTGGTTAATCTTCTGTCAACCAAAGCTCATTAGAAATTAATCTGGCTTCATATCCCACATCTCCGGCCGGTGCACGATCATCTGGCTGCTGTGGTGGCAGTGATTGATCCCGCAGGGAGCACAGAAATTGATTTTCACGGTGCCTGTTTGGTGATTTGGACCGTGGGTGATGCCGAGCAGCTGGCTAGCAGGCGAGCTAGCAAGCTAACGCGATAGCCCACGGTGGATGTACAAGTCACACACACAGTTATATCGATGGAAAAATGAAGACACGCACGCCGTTGATATGTATCGGCGTGACTGTGGCGGGAAAATGACAATTCACGCGTTAGTTATGTGATAGAAAACGCTCCGACTGTGGTTGTTTGTGCGTTAGCTGAGGCTAGCTAGGTAGCGCGCTAACACGGCTGCATCACATCGGCAGCGTTAGCAGCAGCTAGCCTAGCATCACTTCGCCCCACCGTGGTGTTCGCCAGTGATGCCCGACAAATAAAACAAACTACACCGCCTCTTCCTCCGCCCGCGTGGCAGCCTACCTGGACATAGTTGCTCTCGCAGTACTCCGCGACTCTTTCCAAATTGGTGAAACTGTCTAGTAGCGCGCTTCGTCCTGCTGGAATCTCCTCTTCCAGTAGCATTTGTAGCTCCGCCATTTTCACATCTTTAGCAGAGCGTAGTGATGTGTGTATGTGTGTGTGTGTGTGGTGTCAGTGTGTAAGGGCTCTCTGGCGCCCCCGCGGCCGCGTGCGGTACTGCAGCGGGGCTCTCCCAGCAGCTGGTGGGGAACAGAACCGGGGATCCCAAAATTAATAATGTTTAAAACAGAAATGCATTAAAGCAGAGCCGCAAATGCTACAGCGCTTTTGTGGTTGGCAAAATAACCCCTTAAATGCCATTAATGGGATCATAAAAGTCATGTTTTTATTACTTTTCGGCGCAGAAATGCTGTGATCTTACAGTAACGCGCTTGTAATAAAAATAACACTATATTTATCTCCAAAGGGCGATCGCTCTTTTATTACTCCCCCTCCACAGGCTCAGTTAAACTGCAGCAAGCCTGTCTGATGAGGAAATAGAAACTCGCCCAAGGGCCCTTCAGAAGCACAGATACTAGCTGATAAAGGGCCTCTGTTATAACTCCATGCACACGAGATGATGTAGGAAACATACGATACACACATATTGAAAAGAACGACACAAACACACACAAGATCCTCATACATATTTAATCATATGCAAGATGCAAACATGTTTAAAAAGGAATTAAATGTCTAAACCCCATGTGGGTTATGTCAACAAACAAACTAGTCACATGTCATCGGGAATTTTGACTTTAAGGCTGTTGTACGAGGAATTATAGAAAAATTTGACGTAGCACATGTTGTTTTTCTCTACATCGTAGAGTATTAAACCAGTGTTTCCCTCTGAAGTCTCTCAACAAGTCGACAGACAAGGTCATGATGTGCTTAAGGCCTCAGGTTACTGTTCGGTCATAATTTCCAAAGAGTCTCAACGACCACAACGATAAAAAATGAATCAAGAAATACTTTGCTGGTAATTCTTTAAATCAAGATGCGATTGTTCTTTAGACACAGGACGCCTCGGTTCTAGCTTCTTCTGCTGACGGTGATCCAGGTTTCGTCTTTAGGTGTGGACACCAGCTCAGATCGGACCTCCATGACCTGTCCCTTCAACTTGTGAAGCTTCAGCTGACGCACCAGCGTGCTGAGCAGGACGGTGGCGACGGTGTAGGCGAACCTATCAGAGAGTACAAATATAATGACCATTCAAAGTCAAATTAGCTTCTTTATACAGCTCCACAAACTATTCAAGTGTTCTGGAGTTAAACGTCTGCACTGTGGGTCCAAAAGTCCAACATTTTTCCCAGTGTCGTTAGTTCAGTCCTCTCTCTGTTTCCGAGTTTTAATGTCTTTACCTGAGTTCCGGGCATGTTTGATTCCCAGAGAATCCGAGCAGACAGAAGCTCTTCCTCACTGATTCCTCCTCAAATCGATCAGGGTCAAACCTGAAGGACATGAACGAAATTGGACAAATCAATATTCTAAACCTGAAAGAAAAAACCCACAATGTGATGATATGATACGATCATGATATGATCAATGTTTTCCAGGAGTCATTTTTGATTAACACTTTCCTTTTAGCCACTTTTCCCTCCATCTGCCTGGACTACTGTACTTCTACTGCTGAGTGAATTCACTAAAGTACACAGTCATGCTAGTGGCCAGCCTTGAGCTAAATGCTAATCTCAGCTTGCTAACACGCTCCCAAAACAGGTAACGCCAACATGATGATGTTTGAGCAGGTGTTACCAGAAGTGACCATATTTGGATGCGAGGGTGGAGCTTGGGAGGATATCCTGACTGTCAATCACAAGGTAGCCACGCCCTGAATCACACCCTGTTTTATCGTCTATTTGACTCTAAACAGGATCTTAATTTACAAAATGAGCATCTTGATGTGTTGAAGAAGACTTGAAACTGGAGATTGAGACCATGATCTCATTAGGAAACTGTTTACTGAGGTCATCAAGTCATTTTCTCATAAGCTTACATACAATCAGACTTCTTTTTGCAACCAGTGGAGTCGCCACCCTGCTTTTGCTCGTATCCACAGTGTTACTTTAATTCTCACTTTTTCGAACAGACCCTGCATGAAAGGATTTAAACTGTTGGACATTCCTCATTAATTTATAGGTGGCCATTTTTAAATTAACTGATAAACATGTCACAAGGTAAACTGCGCACCTGTATGGGGCGCTCCAGGTGTCAGAATCTTGCAGGACCACTCCCAAAGCGTAGATGACCAAAGTCTGAAGCACAGCAAGAACAAAATTTAAGCATCATTTTGAATATATATGCACATTTTAAGCGTTTTCTCATATTATTTTGTGTTTCTGTTTTCCTCATGTTTTATGCAAAGCATTTTGAATTTCCTTGTTTCGAAGGCTGCGATGCAAATAAACTCGTACGGCCTGAGTGACTGCTCGCATTTTCAGATGTAATACAATTTTCTTCATTTCAACTGTTTTTCTTTTAGACTCCAGGAAAAAGTCTGCATAAAATAATAAATAGGGACCAGAAGGACACAATAACAGAGAGCTGAATCGAAATTATTGTTTTTGTTTCCACAATCTGACACTTGATTTAGAGTTAAAATCTTACAAATATGCACAGTTCCACTCACCCACACAGTGTATTTACATTTACATGTAATTTCTTTATCATCTGCATATTTATTGTTTGTCCGGCAGTCATAATTTCATGATAAGCTGAAGAGAAGTAAACAGACGGACAGCTGTAGACAGAAGAAACCAGATACCTCTTTAGGGATGACGTGCTGATCGACTTTGCCCTCCACTTCCTGAAGGCGAGCCGCGACGGGGGGTCAGCTTGGCAGTCCTCACCGTCTCGTTGAGGACCTGCTGGCAGTATCTTTTCCGAGGACAGAAATGTGATAAGATCAAGGTTACCGAACTACGCCTGGGTGAGATTATTTTTCGACTTTTACACCCCAATCTGGCAAATCTGTCAAAATACATGATCTTTAAATGCTTCACTACAACTGGACGAAAGCCAGGTGACTCGTCTGAGATATTAACCGAGGTTTCAGACGAGTCCAAGGATCTTACTTGAGCTGAGGGATCTTGTCCAGAGTAACTGGATCTGAACCCAAAACCTCATCCAGTTCCCGGTACAGTTTGTCCTGAACGTCCTCTGAGGTGGACAGGAAGTGAAGCGCCCAGATACACACTGTCAAAACACAACATTTCACACTCTATAAACCAGAGTGAAGGAGCTTTTGTTTTCTTTTTCTCAGATGCTTTGTTGCTGATTGTTTAATTCTAACATTCTCTCATTTCTTCTCGTTCCTCCGATGTGAAGGTTCGATCACAGTAAACTGAATATTGTCGGACGAAACGTCACATGTAAAGACGCCACCATGGGCTCGAGATCTGATCCGGAACTGTTTTCACTTACAGTTGGCCGTGATGACGCATCCGGCCAAAGTGAAAACCATACAGTCCTCCATGATCTGAAACCAACAAACAAACTTCATATCAGACCTTCATTAGAACTTTACGGGTCTTCCGGGTCTGGTGACTCCATCGGTATTCACCTGTCGTTCCGTGAGGCTGGACTGCAGCAGCGTGTCCACAAACATCGTCTGCTTCCTCTGGGCTTTTCTCTCCTTCGCCACCGACAGCAGCACAGATTCCATCTCTGACAGAGCTGAACGCCCCGCGAGGAAAAGACATGGAAAAGAAGACATCGTCATTTGACTTTCTGGCACGAACACAAAGCTGCCTGACACTCACACCGAGGTCACAAGTTGAAAAGACTTCTAGCTCTTCAGACAGCGTTTAAGAGAAAGTCCCCGTGTCGTCTGTCCTTGGCAGAGGAATAAAAAACAGCTGTTGTTAACTGATTAAGTTGAAAGTCTCTCAGGCTCCATTTCTAGCTTTGACACACAAATCACGTCAGAGCCTCTGCAAACATTTCCTCCTGTTTCTCCACATCCAAGCAGCCGAACGCTGCTCCCAAATGTCAACACACTGCAGGTGTGAAGGGGCCGAATGGAAACAATGAAAATCAAGACAAAAAACAGACCCACTAGACTCAAAAAGGATGAAAGACGGTAGTTTAGTATGTCTCGAAATAGATGAGGTCAGTTCAGGTAAAGCTGCCGCACTCACCCTTCTCATAATGTCCCTTCCTGCTGGAGCTCTTCTGCAGGGAGCCGTCCAAGTAGCCTTTCCCAATTTCTGACCAGATCTGGTGGAGTCGGAAGAAGAGGAAAACAAAATCAACTGACATATTTTAACAGATCTTTGACAGTCAAACTGGGTTATTATTCACTTTGGACAGTAGCCAGGCTGCTAGCGGTAGCCCTGTGCTAACACCACAAGGAGACGCTAGTAGGGGGAAAGATTAAAAGTTGTCTGTTTCCGCTTTAAGGTAAGACAAACAGTGAGAAGATGTTTCTGTGATGAGGCCCCACAGCCCAATGCACAAAAGTAACTGAGGTTTATGTAAGAGGTCAAATCTGACGAGAAAATCTCAAAAACTCACCACGTCGTGGTTTTTGCGGAAGGAAATGACGTCGGTGTCGTCTCTGAATCTCTCTCCCAGAGCCAGCTGGGTGACCGACTTCATGGCCAGACCCAGCAGGTGGGCGCAGAGAGGGGTGTGCTGAGCGTCCGGGAACGACTTCCACTTTCCCACCAGCTCGTCCACCAGCTTTAAGAAGACACAGACATTATACGTACTTCTTAAAGTCAGTGAAGTCGTAATCATGTGTTTGTTTGTTTCATCAGCGATACAAACCTTGAGCACAAGAGGGAAGTTGTTCTTCAGCGTGCTGTTGATGGCACTCTCGTACACCTTTTTCCTTATCACGGTCTCATTCGCCCCGCCTCCCATACCTGACTGGTAACCTAGCAACGACTTCAGCATCGTCTCAAAGGAGTCAGCTGAGAAGAGAAACACAAAGAGGAAAGCTTTGTCCTTAGATTCTGTGAGGGCTTAATTCAGTTGGACAATCATTCAAACAGTGCAGCAGATGTTGGTGCACGTACTGCTGTGGTTTGGGTTGATATGTTGCCGTAGCTGCTGCACAGAACCCAGGCTGACCACCGGCCGGCCGCCGAACCAGAACGACGCCACGGACCCAAACTCCTGATGCAGACTGACCAGGAACTCGTGCAGGCTGCCTTTGTTCACGATGTCCTGCAGGTTCCCATCCCTGAGAGAGAAGAGAGACACGACTCAATCTAATGTAAATATTTATTGCACTTTACAAATCTGTCATCAGCAGGAAAACTGTTAAAAGTATATGAACTTTACAGCATCCTGTTAGTAAACTAAGATGACAACTTACTTCTCATCTGTAGGATTGAGACCTGGGATGCCAGAGGCCCTCCTGGATGACTGAAAACATGATTGGAAATTGAATTTCTTGGTAAATGTCACTAAAGTACTTCATAATTTAGTCTTTTTTGACAATACAGATCTCTGTACTGTCTACTCTGACTTTCAAACACATCCTCTTCCTCCCTTAACAAGTTTAAATGTGGTCACACCAGTCCAATTATAGCTGAAGCCAAAACGTTAGTGTTCCATTCAGTAGTACGGAATCTCATTGAAAAACAAGGCAATTTAATGCTTCCTCACTTCCACGCAAACGCACAGATTCTAACACACAATATAAGGTAATCAGATTAACTTTTAATATCTTCTGGCAAAATCGGCTTAAAAAATGACGGACTAAACAGCCTCAATTTTTCAGCTATTTCACTTAATAGCAAGTTGGTAAATGGTTTATGGCGCTTGTTACCGCCCACCGAGAACTCATAAAGTTGTCTTTTATTTAACCAGGTTCCTGATTGGTGTATTGGATGTACGCCGAAACGGCAAAAATATTGTTACAATTCGTTTAACATCTTAAATTACGTTATATGACACGTTTTGCTAGTAACTGAGCAAGGTGACATTACATGAATGTCTACAGTGGATAACGGAGAGCTGAGTAGCTAGCTAACTTGGCTAACTTCAAACTTGCACGGACTTACCGGATACAAATAGAGAACAGCGCCCACCAAAATGATGACAAACGTGACAGCAAAGATGGCAAAGTCCAGCATGACTTCTCGCTTTTAGTAGCACTCTCTGTGCTAACTTTTACTCATGAATATCTGGAGATTTCCACCCAAACTGATAACAATATCCGTTACCACGTCAACAGAAACTGCACGGGCAAGATCGCTGCTCCGTGTTCGACTACACGGTCTGGTTGGCTGGGCAGAGCAAACTAATCGATCTCAGAATGAATCGATGGATACTAACAGGGATAATTGAAATGTTTTATCAATTGGAGTTCAGTTACTTTCAGATATAAGAATTGGCCACCTTAAATTAATCATCAAAACAGATAGTAATTGCTAACTGCTATTTACCTGTAGCTGCTGTAAGCTAGTTAGCTCAGTTAGCTGTGCAGTTAGCTGTTCGGACTGTGAGCGATGGAACCAGGGGTGTATATGTGTGTTTACACTGCTGGCATTCATTCAGTTCACATTGAAACATCATCTTTATTTCATGAAGGCGAACATATTCATTGCAAATTCGACTTTTTCAGCATCCGTTTTAACCCAACGGTTCCTTTAGATTGTAATAAAGAGGCACTGTTGGATTAGTTGAATAAAACTCTGTATTTAAAAAGAGAAGAGCACGTTTACATTTAAAAATACATAAATAAATGTCAACATATGTAGAGTTCACTGCCAAAATACAAAAAATGTGCAAAATAACAACAAAGCTGCACAGCGTGTGTCTTCTCAGGCCGTCATTTCTGATTTGTCCTCTGGTTTGGGAGGCTCAATCTCCATGGCCAGCAGGTAACCTGAGGAAGAGGAAGATAATAAATGTTTAAAGGTGGATCTTCCTTTAAAAATTAATATTAAAGCTGTTCTCTCATTCTCTCACATTCAGTGTAGTCTGTCTCAGGTCGGGTGGCGATGCAGATCCAGGCCAGCCCCACCAGCAGAGCCACCACCAGGTTGACCGTCACCCAAGGGTGGAGAATCTGGTGCTCCAACTCTGGTGGCCTAGAGAAGAGAAAGGTATCAGAACCGGGCTTCACAGTGACACAGAAACATAAATGAGTCCAGCGAGCTCACCATAACGTCGTGTTGACGGTAGGGTACAGGTTGATTCGATCGCTGGTCATCTGCTGACTCAGAGAGAGGACCAACGCTGAGAAATACACTGGAGGAGACCAAAATAAACGAAGAGTGTTAACTGAAGCTGAACACACACACAATCTGTTAAAGAGGAAAAGATTGTAAACCTTTAAAAAAAACCCTGTGTTGACTCACAGAAAGAGGCGAGAGCGACCGGGTCCAGTGTGAGGAACTCCCGCAGAGCCATGGAGCCTTTAGCTAGGTTCACTCTGAGAACACAAGAGTTAACTCTTTAAAAAACAAGCTGCATTTCTGTTCACATTTTAATAAGCCATCTGTACACAGACAGACAGTAAACAATCTACTTTAGGGCACTTTCCATTAGTAAGATGATGTTAATATGTAAAATCTAAGGCTTGAATACTGGAAAACTCAATAAACACAACATAAAACATTGTTTAGCTTATATGAGTTCTGTTAGTTACCTAAAAACACAGATCCTACGTCTGTCCGATCGGCTATTATTGGGTGGATATTTTTTTTTTACCTGTCGAAAGCAGCCACGGTGCTGATGGCCAGCAGCATGTAGAGAAGCGACTGTGAGGGGTAAGCCAGGCAGCTGTAATGCTCCAGCAGGTTGGACAGAGCGGTGAGGTGCTGCCCCGCCAACATGTACACCACCACCACGTTCCACACGGCGTAGCCTGCCAGGAAGCCGTGACAGTACAGGCCAAACGACCTGCAACAAATCACAAAGGAGAACAGAGAGATTTAGAGAGGGAGGGACACACACTCGTGGATGTTTTACTTGGTAGAAGACCCGTGTTTTCTTTACCGAAAGCCTCCGTGCACTCTGACAGAAACGTCTCTGGTGGTCCAGAGCGGCTGGATGTGCTGGAAGTCGGTCATGTTGTCCGTCTGGACGCTGGTCTTCCTCCAGTCGGAGCGCTCGGCAGCCTGGAAACGCTCTGCACAACAAGACGCACGCATTGAGAGAAGTTCCCGTCACCACTTAAACCGACACAACTTCCTCGGTTGTTACTCACTGTTCCTCTCTACGAACACTTTCCCCACCGGCTGACTCTGACCCTGAGGGGCCGAGAACAGGGAATGCTGGGGGATCGGAGGAGGGGAGTCGGTGATGATGTCATCCTCTTCCACGTCCAACTCATCAGGAAGTTGTGATTCAACGGCTTTCTGCTTCCTGGAATGACAAGAATAAAGAATAAAGGTTAAAATTATATATTTAAAGTTAATATAACAACATACCCCAATAATGGTGACATTCTTACTTTTTCTTTTTGGGTTTTTTCACCACTTCCTCTCCATCGGTGGTCTGATCAGCTGTGTCTCCGTTCACCAGGTCGGCTTGATCGTCTTCAAGATCTGAAACCACGAGATCACAGATCTTTAGACCGAGAAATGATCTACTAGATTTCTTCATGATGAAACTACAACATTTGCAGGTTAGCAGAACATTTATAGGGAAGCTAACGTCTTCCGTGTTTACCTATCGTTGCAGTTTTCTTTTTCTTCTTCCTCCTCTGCGGCGGTGCATCCGATGTGGCTTCAAAGGAAAGATGCTCTACGATCGCAGACCCCCTCCGGCTGCCCAAACCGCCCATCTCCATCCCCTGATCTGAACAGGAGACAGCAGAAACTTTATACATTACAAATTAACATGTCATTCTTTGGGGGTTTTTTTGATTATGGAAACTCTTCTCACAGTCAGCTTTTAACTGAGAAGTGATTCACACCATCACTATGGAGTCATACGACTGCCATGAAACAGAGTAAATATGTGTGAAATAAATAATGTGGAAACATGAAGCCATCATGGACGAACTGTCCCTTTGAATCCAGGTAAATAAAAGGTTTAAGGTTTTACGTACCGTCCATATCATCGACTCCATTCGTCTCATTTCTCACCCTCCTCTTCTTCTTGTGTTTCGCTGCTGGTGCCTCTCCTTTACAAGACGATAAATAAAGGAAAGCTAAGTCAAATCGAGAGCTCTGATGCAGATCAAATGTGCAAAATTTCAATATTTTAAATCGTGACTCACCAGTTGTGTCTTGACTTCATGTGTCAATGCATCCAACGAAAGAAAAGAAGAAAGTTTGTTTAGACTGTTCAGCATTAATACTGCAGATAAAGACAAATATATCTATAGTGACACATTTTCCTACCTCGGCATTGTGGGAAGTGATCGCTGTCCCCGCTTAAGAGACAAAAAAAGAGAAGTCAGTTTTCCAATTTGTGTGTTTATTAAAATTTTTTGAATAACCTCAACCGAACAAATTTTCCACAACTGAAACTTTTGCATCCATAACTCATTAAGACAAATTCATCTTATGTTTTTTTTTTTAATTCCTACTCTTTTTTTAATGATTTAAAGGGGTTTGAGAATTGTTTACCAAGTTAAATTGAAGACTTTTTAAACAGGTTTAAAAACCTAACAATTCATTTTAATATTTGTTTTATGGCATGAAAAATCTTATGAGTTAATTAGTAATCAAAAGCATGAATTCACTGATGTTTGAGGCACATTTGTGTGTGCCCATCCCGATTATGAAGTATTTTTAAGCCATTACTTTGCTCAAACATACACATACTATAACATTTTATTAAAGCTTATACAATATTAAGACAAAATGACAAGTAAGACTTTTATTTATAACTAATAATGCCTTACTTTGGAACTGTAGGTATCCTGTTTAATGACTATTTTTACCGTACCTTCTTGTACGTGCAGAAATGTCACAGAAGTTGATTAGAGCTACTGTTTTCTAAAACGTAAAGCCATCCTACCTCTACAACCACAACAACTGTAACAAATCTGGCACTTAACAGGCATTACAATTGGATTTAGAAGGTGTTTGGTTCCATCAAACATTGCATAGACACATTAACACATTAGCTCTCCTCATAAACTACTTTCTTTCAAGGTTTTAGTCAGTAACAGTAACGTACAGTCTGAGTAAAATAACCTCACCTGGGTCTTTCTGGTCATTCCCCTCAAGAATCAGAGAAGAGTGGACTGAAGCTACACATAACATCTTGGCTGACTCAGTTAAATCCTTGGCTAAATCTGTGTTCATACGTCCGTCACGACGGGATTATACAGGGCAGAGGTCAGACGACTCAAACCATTACAGACTCGTGTGTGTGGGAGAACGAAACATCCAGGAAGAGAGGAGCGTCTCTGAGAGCTGCTTTAATCTTTCCGATGCTGGATAAACGCTGGGTTTATTGTCCCTGAACACACTCGGACAACTTCTGAGGAATCTTTTTTACTACTTTAAAGGCCTCGTTAGGTGACAAACAACATAAATAAAAGTTGTTTTTTTGTCACATGATTTCAGTGGCTTCGTCAATATGTCATGTATATTGGTTATATGTGTGTTTTAATTTTTGTTATTGTGTATTTTAAGGGTGTAACTAACATTTTTTCCTCATCATAATCCGTCCACTTCCTTTTCAAGTAACCAATTAGTTGTTTGTTCTATAAAATCAGCAAGGAAATGTGATAAATCAGCATTAAAATCCTACACACCTGACAATCTTAGGGTGTGCAAAAGCTGTATTCTGTGGTTCCATCTTCAAAAAACTCTTTTGATTGTTTTACTAATTTGTAATACCGTTTTAGGTTTCGAGGGTGTAAATTTAGGCTCTGGGTCATTGTGACCACCTGTTTCACTATTTTTACAAACCAAACAATTATCAGTTATTGGAGAAATTAATCAGCAGCTTAATCCAGAATGCAATTGATAATTTGTTGCTACATCTCAGCTACAACAGTAAAATCCTGCTCTGACATAAATGACTGAGTACTAATCACTCACAGGGATATTTTATACAGGTCTCTGATTATACTAACTTGCATATTTTTACTTAAATAACAATTTCAGATGCGTTTCCACATGCAACTTTAGTACTTTTATTTTGAAAGGGTCTGAATACTTCCTCCATATCTGAGCAAATATTTGAGCTTTCTGCTTTTCTGTTTTTTTATCACCATAAATCAAATTACCTTAAATAAGACTAAGGTTACTTGCAGGACAATGCAGTGTTGGAAATAACAATAATAAATACCTTGCATTACATAATATAGTGCTCTCATAAATGTAAAGACATTAGGTTTAACTTATAACAAAAAAATAAGTGTTGCATGACTAACCTGTGGGAGAGGTGGCAGCTCCCTGGGTCGCATTTTCTGTAATGGAAAAACAGATTATTAGCATTATTTACAAGTAAAGTTAGCATGAAGCTAGCTCCCTACTTTAAGATGCAACGTTAACGCACGTTATCACGGAGCAGCCTGGCGCTTCACAACAGTTAGCTAACCTTATTATACACGACAGTAAGTTAGTTTACATCCAAAATAATGCATTTAAAGTGTCAAAATAATATTTATCGATATAAAGGTAGCGTTACGATCCAGACTGCCTCACTAACGTCAGCTAGGTTTAACCGTTATTTAGGTAAATCGTTACCTTTGAGCCTCCCGGATCCATTTAATGAAATTAATCCGAAAGCTGCGCCTTTAAATATTCACGTAGCTAAACATCTTCATATTAAAGTATATTTTAACGACTACAGCCGTTTAAAAGTGAGAAAACCGCCACCTTGTTTGTTTTTTTCCGTTCCACATGCGACAACTTTTAATCCGGATGTTTTTACGGGTAGCACACGAGACTTCCTGTATCTTCAAAATAAAGGTTAATTTCCAAAGCCAGTAGAGACGAGTTTAAAAAAAAAACACAAAATAAAAGAACATAAATAATTATATTACATTAGTGAACAAGTAATTATCAGAAGTGGTTTATTAATGTCACAAACATTTACAAATATTCAAATTTAATTGCTTTGTTCGATATTATCACATTGTTTCAGTCAAATAAGGCAACAACGACTTCAGGTTTTTTTTTTCAAACAGTGTTTTTTAATGTTTAAAACATAAGAACCATAACAAAAACATGAAACTACAGATTCAAAGACACAGTTCTCCATAATCCATAAATCCTACCACCCCCCGCCCCACACAATATCTTCTAAAAAAAAAAAAACCTGACTGTCTAATATGTAAACATTAATTGGAAGCAGATCAGATTCTTTATTGCAGCCTTGTGTGTAACAGTGGGAAGCAGGGCATGAAATTAACTTGAGTTATTTCTCTACATTTTTGGTAATTAATGCTGCAAACAGAGCAGGGAACTGTGTTGTCTATGAGCAATCTGCGCTTTGACGTTTTGTTCAGAAAAAGGAGCACTTAACTTGAGGAGCACTTAACTGAGTTCAAAACCTCTGCTGACCCTCTAAACTCGATTTGACATGAAACTCTGACACAGTTTCAGGGACTTCTTTGGGTTTGAGTCCAGCTCCATCTTGTCTTTGGGGATTTGAAGCGACTTAGGGAGCAGATCAAGCACACAAGTAACAACAAGATTAAAATATTAAGATTTTTTTCATGCCCTACTCCCCTAAAACATGCATAATTTGACTTAAAATTGATCTACATGTGTGAAATGTGTAAAATGATTGCTGCCATGATAACAGGGTTCACATCTCTGTCGTCCCCTCGTCTCCTCCTCCTCGTCTGTCCTTCCTCACGACTCGGTGGTGGGTCGTATCCAGCTGGCAGGGACCCACTGTGGCTCATCCTGCGCCTTCGTCACTGCCGTCAGCAGCTGAATGCAGGAGTCCTGCAGCTCATCGTTGACGATCACGTGGTCGAAGAACTGCCAGTACTGAGACTCAATCTTACGGGCGGATTCTTCCATCTCCTGGAAGTCTTCATCCTGGTGGAGGAAACAAAAGTCAGATTACAGCATCAATCAAGCAGGGCTGCAGGTACTTCACTATGAAAGTATTTATGTATGTTTATATATCAGGGACCCCACACCATCTTATACATCAAATTCAAGGCTATTCAAGGACTGGTGGACTGTTGCTTTTACAGTTAAAACCAATAAAATGTGTCTGTGGGAGAGTTTACCTTGAACGGTCGGTTGACGTAGTAGTTGGTGGTGATGAACGCCTCCTGTCTGGTCTCCCTGAGGCGCTCCAGTGGTGGAGGCTTCACATAGATGATGTAGGCTCTCAGTTCGTGGGTCCTCACTGCATGAATGGCCTGAAAAGAGGGACATTTTATCTAGCAGTTAATAAAAGTGATTGGAGTAATTTAAAAGACACATATTCTGCTTATTTTCAGGCTCATACTTTTTATTTTGGGTGCCTGCTACTAAATGTTTACATGCTTTTATGTTGAAAAACTTGTTTCATTCTCCTGTAACGCCCAGTTTGCTCTGATTGGTCAGCTCTCCCAGGGCTGAGCAGGCAGGCACACATTGTGTTGTGTTCACTGAAATGTCTCGTTTTGTGAAATATTGTTGTGTTTTGACCTTCAGGGCCACCGTATTTTCGTGTCTTAACATTGCTAAACATCTCCTGTCGTTCTTACGTTTGGCTCGATGTCGATGACGCAGATTTTTCCGCTGTTTAAAACTTCCTTCACAGACTCGATGCTGGTGCCGTAGTGATTCCCTTTGTTCTCCCCGTACTCCAAAAACCTGCAGGACAGAATGTTTTTTTAACCAAACACACCAGGGATTAGCAGTACTTGGACAACAAAGTGGAGGATAACGGAGCGAGTCCACTACATTCATTCATTATTCATGGATCCCAGCAGAGATGGTTGTACCTGTTGTTGTACATCATGTTGTCAAAGATTTCTCGGCTGGTGAAGTAGTACTCTCTGCCAGACTCCTCGTATCCTTTGGGTGCTCTTGTCGTGTCTGCTCAAAGGAAAGGGACATTTTACAAGAAGGAAGAAAAAACAGGACTATTGTGTCGTTTTAACAGGTTGTAATAAACTTTTTGGTGATTTTGTTGATTCAAACTTCGGTACGTACGCGGTATGGCTCCCTGGAAGACGTTTGGGTTCATCTCAATCAAGCGCCTCCTGAGTTCATTCACACCGACACCACACGGACCTGAGAAATGAAGAAAATATCTGACATTTTAATCACAATCATGCATTAAAATCATATCAAATTTGCTGTTGATGAATGAAATTATATTTTTTGATGTATATACACTTACAAGTCACGTTTTATGAGTTAAATGAAAACATTTGTTGAGTACAATGATGTAATTTTGCTGTAAATCTAATTCAAGGACCCAATTCAACATGGTTTATAAGTAAAAAAGAAAAAGAAAAAAAAAGAAAAAGAAAAATCTCAAAAAACTTCAGTTTCTATTCTTGTAGAAAATAAATATATAAATTCAATCACTTTCAATGACCCAGGTGTGAACTCTACTGTACCCAGGAGGGCGATGAGGCGGTGAGCGTCCTGCGGGTGGCGCTGGTAGCGCACCACCTCCTCGTAGGGGCTGTTGAGGGCGCTGTGGCAGCTGCTGGGGCAGCGGGTGTGGCAGGACGGCTGGGTGGTGCTGTGAGAGCGCCGCCGACACAGACGCATGCTGCGCCTGAAGCCCACTGAGAGAAAAGTACATTCAGTGACGAGGTCTGACTTTTTAATGTGCAGAGTTCAGTGCAGAGTCATGATGTCTGAAGACTTACCCAAGTAGATCCCTTCAATGTTGGTGCTGAAGTCATCCTCCTCTGTTAACATGAAGAGAAACAGAGAGGCAGAGTGAGACTATTGGAATAAAGGACCAAAAGACAGTCTGGATCCTACAATTCCCATAATGCAATGCAACACGTTTGAAACACAGGCACGATTACCCAACTTGATTTTGTCAGGTAAAAACGACAAATGTATTTGTTTTATTTATTTTTCTTATTACTTATTGATTGTTATCTGTTACTTTTTTACTGTTTTATAAATGTTTTTTTCTTTCAGTTACTTCACAGGTAAAGAACTTGGTTTTCTCTTCACAGGCAGATAAAAAGGCAAACATTTGTGGATTTCTCACCTTCTCTGAGCTCGTCTGACATTTCCCCCGTCAGACAGCAGACGAGATCGGAAAAGAAACAACAACAAATGCTTCAGATGAAGGACAAGAGACGGAGCGACGCTTCAGAAGTGAAAAATTAAGATGAAATCAACAAAGACTTACCTACCAGATTCAAATGCCTCCTCATCTGACGGAAAGGAAAACAAGCAGGAAGAAATTACGCACAAAGTAGAAGAGACAGATGAAGAAAGCAATAAGTGACAGGTGAGCTTTTACCTGCTTCGACACATTTCTCATCGATGGCCATCATATCTTCCTCTGTGGGTGAAGAAAGGAAATAAAAAGTTAAATCTGTGACACATGAATCATCTCTCTGGTCTCTGGTTTTGCCGTAGACATGAAATCTCTCCTTACCTTCCTCTACAGTGCTCACTTGAGTAAGCATGGGGTTAAAAAACAATGGAAACCACGTTGTCAATTCTGAAACTGTTCAGACTTTTATTATATAAAGTTAGAGAACGTGTCGGTGAACTTACAGGTCTGTATGCAGGCATGTGGCTGATAAGGCTGAGACCACCAGAACTCCCTCTGCTTCCTGTTACAACAGACAGACTCGGGTTTAAATGATGCTACATGCAAACAACCACTTACACATCAGCTTTAAAGTCAAAATGTTGAACTCATCTATTAGACTATAAATGCATACATACATTTCGTTATACAATCTTGTCTTAAGCAACGATACTGAAATTAACCCAACTCAAAATGGCCTTCATAAATATCCAGAGCCTAAGGCAGCATTTTCAAATGTCCTGCTTTGTCTGATCAACAGTCCAAAATCCAAATAAATTCAATTAAAGACGATAAAAACAGACAAAAATCAGCAAATTCTCAAATTTAAGAGTCTCATTCTGACCGTTTCAGCAGGTTGGTGGAGGGGATGAGGCCGGCACAGGATGTGTTACTCGGCAGTTTCTTGGCCTGCCACCAGAGGGCGTCTGTCTGGTCCACGATCTCCAGGACGTCACCTTTTCTGAAGCTCATACCGGCGTCTGCACAGGGGATGGTTGGGTCCTGATGAGGGCTGTAGTCTGCCATGGCCCGCACGTAGAGCTAACACCAGACAAATAAGTTTATTAAGATGATATTTAGTTTTCTAAGAGTGGAAAACAAGAGGTTCAAGAATGAGGCAGGTACAGATGATGATTAATTACCATCGTCTGGTTGTGGACTGGCCTTTCTGTGATGGGAATGACCTTGAACATGATGGTGCCTTGCGACTTTGCCTGCTGATTGTACATGAAATTGATCAATTACAAAATGATTAATGACTTCTAGATTGATTAAAACATCACATTTCAACCTGAATCTGGTTCTAACAGCTTAACAACATAGTTTGTGACATTTATGGTAACAGACAGGACACAATAAATAATTGGACTTTTTCACTTTATTCATAGTATTTGAATCAATAGACAAATCAGGAATTTGAGAAGTTATTCAAAGGTCTGAAAACAAGCTACAGAGAAGACAATTTGGCACTCAGGACCACAGCTATGGAGGAGGGAAAGTGACATACAGTATATAATTTGAATATAATTACATTTGTGCTGTCTTTTCACAGTTAGCATCCACTTAAATGACTTACCACAACTTGGATAACTTGCTCAGGTTCCATCCCATCCACAGTAAAACCATTCACCTCTATGATCCTGTCCCCTGCATGGAGCAGACCTAAACACACATACATGTAAATTAAAATCCGGCTATGAACTTCGATTCATTCTAGCTAACTGTTTATTTCTCTCATGTGCATCCCAGCATGCGAAGCGTACCTGGCTATGGGAGCTGTCAACAACCTGCTCCAGAATTGATTTGCCTTTAAGATTGGATTATTTTGCTCTAAACACAATCAAAGTGCAGAAAGTCTAGCTTCTAGTTAATAGTTAATTAAAATTTGTGATATAAAGTCAATTGAGAACAATAAAAGAAGAAGTGACAAAAGGCTCACCACTTCGATCCGCCAGCCCTCCATGAATCACCCGAGCAACAAAAATCTCCCCTGTGATCTCGTTCCTCTTTATAGTTGCTCCCTAGAACAGAAGAGTCATCTGTTGGTCAAAACAAATCACACAAATGAAGACAACTAAAGCTGAAGGGAATCTCTGGGAAGCCGTGACAGGATGCAAAGACTTGGTGGTGAAATGGAAGGAGAAAGGATTAAGACAGTTTAGGCACAAGCAACATTACAATGACACAAATGACCGCCGATGGTGTTTGTGAAATGAGGGCTCAAGACATCAGGCATCATTGGTGAGAAGAAGGCGAGAGTTGAAATATGAAAGAATGAAATGGTCCACAATGATGGGAAAAAGGCAAAATGCGACAAAAAATATAAAATAAATGTCAACTACCACTGTGCTTGATAGGACCCAAGAAGTCCACTCTTTGGACACTCTTCGGCATCTCTCATGTCGCCTTCTTCCTCTTCTTCTTCCGCTTGCTGGATCGATTTCCTTTCACATTGGGGGAGGTTGCCTTGGGCTCATCGAGCTTGCCATTGGTCAGAGGGTGCTTGGAAGCTTGAAGCTCAGCCTGAACATGCTTCTTCTGCGACAAAGGGGTATTCTTGGTTTTCGGGGTAGTTCGGGGTGACCCATGGCAAGATACAGACAGACAGCTGGTGCCCTGAGAGGTAGAGGGGGCATCCAGGGAGCTGTTGAAGGAGCTGGAGGAGGTGGAGGAAGGAAGTGAGGGGAAGGAACATCCGGATTGATGTGTCAGGGATGGACGTTGCTCTCTGCTACTTGGAGTTTTCTTGGGTGTGCTGTCTTGCTCAGTGGGCTGCAGGGTTTGGTAAGTTGATGTCAGTCCTGGTGGCGGTGAGGAGCATCTGAAGTCGGTCCACCACCTGCGTGAGGAGCACTAAGGCCTGGGAGTTGTCCTGCACTGTGTCCGACATGCGTTCAGTCGCAGCTGCCATCTTCTCTCCGAGAAGCTTGATGTCTTTGGTGCTGTTCTCCATGGAACAGGCCGCCAGCTGCACCGTCGTCCTCAGCTCGTCCAGACTCTCTTGCTTGGCGAGCGCAACAGGCGGCACCGAAGGCAAGTTCACAACTCGGTGAGGGCGCAAGGGGCTTGGGGGAGCAGTGCGAATGCGAGGGCTTTGGCTTTGAAGCCTTGGAGGCATGCCTCGATGGAAGTAGTCATCTATATTGGGGTAGTAGGGGACGGTAAGACATGGGGGAGATGGAGTCCATCCCCGAGGTGTGGGAAGCGAGGATGTGGCTCCTGCAGACTCTCCTGCTTCTTCATCTCCACTGTCTAGCTCTTCAATGATGTTGTCTCCAATAAAAAGACAGACATGATTAATCCATGAAAAAGTAGCAGTGCTGAATCATGGAAGAAGAGGGCGCAATGACGAAATGATGACAGATCTTTTCTTACCAATCATAACAGAGTTGTAGACCGCAGGCGCAGAGCGGTTCAGACTTTGCTCCCACAGCAGGTTGGTGTAACAAACTCTACACTGGCTCACCGGCTTGCTACAGCAGATCCGACAGCTACTCATTTGCTTATAGCGAGGTGGAGGGTACGGTCGAGCTGCTGCAGCGTGACACAGCGGCTGAGTTGGCGGGTAGCTGCCTCTGCGAACGCTACACCAAGATGAATCCTTGGCACATGGGCTTCCAGGAGCAGGGTTCTGGACCCCAGATGCACCACCTTGGTGAAGCCTCTGCCGGGTCAGACGCCTCAGGGTGTCCCAGTGACTGCGGATACCCCCTCTAGGGCTTTTTGCACATACGGGGGAGGCACAGGGCAGCGGCAGCCTGACTCTCTGGTGGTCGTAAACAAGGAAATGAGAACTTCCATTCGAAATATCACTTAAAAGATGGGAAACTTGCCAAGAAGCCTCATTAAGTACTTCCTATGAAAAGACCTAAGCAATACATGACTAAAAGACATACCTATGACAAAAAGAAGAGAGAGAGATTAATAATAAGTGAGTGATTGTTTCCAAACTGTTTTGTTTCTCTTAAAAAGTCCTTCTTTTCCAGTGGTGTCTGCTGTTATGAAACGATCTGTAGCATTAACAAACAATTATTCAAATGACAGATTATAAAATTCAAACATCTGGTCTCTGTTGGATGCAGTCAGCTGTTTGATTTATGTCTGGCAAGAAAAAAAAAAAACGCCTACATATCAAAATACCCACGAGCATCTGCTTCCGCAGGATTGGAAAAGCCTTTGTATTGTGGAGCAGTTTATATAATGAAATGTATGCACGGTTTAAAAAGAAAATATAGAAAATATGAACAGTTTACAGTCATTAAAACTAAGTAATTAACTTTTTCGAGATATATGAGCAGCTTAAAGGGTCAGTTCTGTTCAGAGTTACAAAGGGAGGAACCATTTCAAACTGCACTATCTGGCCAAAAGTATGCGGACACCTCTTGCCTGTATTAAGGCCATATCAGCACTACTTCTGTCACAGAAATTGTCTCAATATTGACCGTAAAGTCCTTGAATCAGAACATTTTTGATTGCGACTCCCTCAAAGAAACAGTCAACTAAAACATTCACTGTCTTCAAGTCAGAAGAAAATACTCCAAACCAAATTTAATTTGCTTTTTTACTAATTTTAACAAGTAATGAGGAGACTTTAGGTGTGTAGCTCACCAGGGGCTGTTTGTTCTTGACCAGACAGACGATCCTGGTGGCCTCCTCATCGTCCGGAAGGTCTTCTGGCATTGGTGGCAGCACCGGCTCATAGTCCTTCTGGGCCACCGTATCATGAGCTGAGAGAAGAGCCTGAAAATGCGGAGAGGAAACTGTTTTAAATCAAAAACTAGTGTGCAGCTGGTCCAAATAACAAAGTAGTTCAGGTTAATTTCGTGGTATTTTTTAGCTAGTATCGTCCTCACCTAACATGCCTGTTATCCTTTCTTTAACTTTGTTATTTTAACAATGCATAATGCTTTCAGAAACCCCAAATTACAAGAAGAATGATCAAATCTTTGATGATACAACAGTTAAAGGTTGTGAAAGTATTGCTTCACTACTTACACCCCCTACTGCAAAGTCTATTTACATCGTTTTTGTGCATTTTTTTCATTAAAAGTCAGTTTAAGTGACTGAAGATATCAATAATTCAGTCACTTTGGGTTTCGAAGCACTTTCATCAGGCCAGACTGCTATTTTTAGACTTCGTTCTATTCGTGGTTTCTCACCTGCAGGTGTGGTTGTCTCAGCAGGCGGTACAGCTCTTTGGCCTCTTCAGAGCAACCCTGCCGCGACCTGATGTCGAACAGCAGCTACACAGGCAAGAAAATCCAACATTTTAAAAAATAAAGGACAAAATGAATGTGAGGAACAAGATATTATAAAAAAAAACAAACCTGAAGTGAAAGTCCTGAAGCGTAGTCCAGAGCTGGTGCCGGAGAATCTCTCAGGTACCTCTGAAGACACTCGAAAACCTGAAAAGATTATTGTAAAATGATTAAAACTTAAAAAAACAAGTAACAACAAGTAAAAGCATCATTCATTTGTTCATCCATTGTCATCCGCTTATCCAGAGTCGGGTCATGGTGGCCATTTTTTATCCCTTTTCAAGGGGTGGCGAGGAGGTTACTGGAGCCAATCCCAGTTGTTGAAGGCAGGGTTCACCCTGGATGAGTCGCCAGCTCATCGCAGGGCTCGTACTGATGCCAACTGCATATCAGGAGCAATTTGGGGTTCAGTATCTTGCTCAAGGATAATTTGACATGTAGCTTAGCTCCGCCCCAGGGAGCCGAGATTTAAACCAGCGACCTCCCGAACACTAGTCGACCTGCTCTACCCGCTGAGCTACAGCCGCCCCAGAAAAGGAAAAGCAGTTATTGTATTTTTCATTGAGCAGTTGAGAAGCTTAAAGGAACCTATATGATCGATCTTTGATGTTACTTTGTCGCCAAATCTTCCTTTTTGATATCCCAGCTGGGATAATTCACATGATCACCCCTCAGGTCTGACCAAAAACTCTGAATATCTTCGTACAAGACTTGCCAACTTTGACGTCACATACACAGGCACATGGAGGACGAAATGAAAGGTTTTGTTGATAAGAAACTTTTTATAGCTTCACATATTGCACATCATCTTTGTTCTCACATGTCATTTATAATATAGGTTGTAAGCGTTAGTTGCAAGGTTAGGGCACGATCAGAACATTAGACGAAAGATTTTCGTCACACATTTGCATTTGTTACAGGCGGGATCCAACTTTTTTTGAATTTAAAAACATATCTTGACTTTGCTTGGCCAAGAATAGCTTCAATATGAGAACTTAAACACACACAAAAACATTTTTCTAACCCTATTTTTGCTTCTTTTAGTTCATAAAAGCGTTAAAATTAATAAAACCTGAACAACAAAAATACATTTCTACATTGAATAAGACTTAAACGACAAAAAGAAAATGTTTAATCTGCATCTTCATCTATGGTTTCATATGTTAGGATGAAAAAAAGACTAAAAAGTGTTTTCTGACCTTGAGCAGCGACTGCAGCCAGGCGGCGTTCAGCAGACTGTGGAGGATCTCGGCCCCGTCGATGTCTTCGTCCACCGACTGTCTCACCTCGTCGATCACATCTGTCAGGATCTGACGCAGGCCTGCAGCACATCAACACCGGAGGGTTTATTAGAGCAGAAACAGGAAGTGGTACCAGGACCAGCGCTGAAGGACATTTCCCCCCTGACTGACCGTGTTCTCCGAGTTCACAGTGAGGGTTTAACACCTGAGCCTCCACCGCCTGCCTCATGGTCACAGGACCACCGACCTTTGACCCCAACCACCTGCTGCCTGCTGGTCTGGAACAAACCTGGAAAATATAAACACAACAAACAGGGTTAGTTTCTTGTATTTTGGATCAGACTTTGTACAAATACTTCATTCTTTGATACCATTGCTTCAGAAGACACAACTCCTCAAAACTCAGCTGATATTTGATATTTATAACAAATTTAAAATACAATGCACAGGGATCGAACACTTCGATTTAATGCTTTTTAAGACCTTTTCAAGATAATTTTAACCAACTTTAAGACTCATTTTTGGAGAAATCATCTTATTTTAATATAAGCATTGCAGCTAAGTGTAAAGGTAAGTAGTGTGTGTATGAGGTCCTGTGCAGACGTAGGATTAATGAGCTGATTAGTTGATTAATTGCAATTTAATTGAATTAAGTCTTGATAGTTTTTCAAACAAACTTTGCCTTCACACCTGTTTATTATGAAAATGCCCCACACAGATCAAACTATTGAGTGATAAAATAAGTTCTTTCAATGGAGTTGTTCTTGTACCTTTAAGAATGGCAATAATTAAAATAAAAAAGTAAAATATTCTCTGGTTCCAGCTTCTGAACTGTGAGGTTTGCTGCTTCTCTTTGTCTCACATCACTACAAACTGAACATCTTTGGGTTTTGACTTTTAATCAAACTAAATAAAACATTTAAAGATGTTAATTTTGGATCTGCAGAGTTGTGACTGGGATGTTTTTCCATGATTTGAAAGTAACCAGTCAAATTTATGGATCATTTTTTGTTCATTTTCTTTCAATTTGTTGACTTTTGTCTCTGTCTTTGTTGCTTTTCGCTGCAGTGTGAATATTTTCTGGTTTCTTCCCTCCTCTGTGACACTGATCGACATTTTCTGACATTTTAGACCAAATAACAAATCGATTTATCGAGACAATGATCAACAGATTAATCACCAATGAAAATAGCGAGTGGAAGAGTTCAACTTCTTGCGTCTAAAAACGAGACATTTGAGGACATTTTAAAGACCACACAACTTATGGATCAACCTGGAAAGTGATCATTAGTTGCAGCCATATGTCAGACAGAAGTGGTCCAGTTGCCCACTTCGCCTGGTCGGTAATCCAGCTGCGAGCGTGCGGCGGGATCAGGTAGGGAGGTGCAGCCACAACTCCATCAGTGTGGCGAGTGTGAAATGGGGTCAGGGGTTAATGGCACACTTCACGGCAGCTCGTAAGAACAGCAGCCGTCATGTAAATACAGAGATGCGCAGGACGTAATCTCCCGCTGGTGAAGCAGTATCGAGAAAAATCTGTAATTTTAAGGTTACAAATCAACTATTTCATGTCATCAGACCAACTTTAGGTGGAGAGGAACAATGTGACAAACCAGAAATAGACATAAACAAGTTAAAAACTAAGCTGAGGCAGGTTTAAAAGCTTTAAATCATCAAAACCATGTTGGGAAAGCTTGTGAAAGAGGACAGACGTGCAGTAAGTAACTCCTCAAGTGGTGTCTGTAGTTAAAGAAGAGGAAGAGGATGATCCCTCTGACCTTCCCTCCAAGTCACTACCTACTTACTACCTCTTTAAAAAACAGCATCTTACCTTCCTGTCTGAATCCTCAGGAGTCCCACAAGCTTCTATCCTCGGGCTCCTGCAGGTTTCGGCACCAGTAAAGGTGCAGGAAAATGTATATACGAAGGGAAAAAATACTCCCCGGAGACTGGACGCTGCACTACGCTTTCATCGAGCTGCAGAGAGAGAAGAGAGAGAGAGAGAGAGAGGGCTGTAATCTCCCCCGATCCCACTTAATCCCGGGCAAGTGAGCCGCCTGCCTCTGGCCACCGGAAGCCAGTTCCTCCCTCACCGGCTGGCTGGTTTGCCTCGGAGCTGCCAAATCTTCTTAACTCTTTCAGCTTTCAGCAGCACGCAGGAGGAGCTGACCGACGGACGCAGGAGGAGAGATATTTGGGCGACGCTCCTGAAGACTCTGAAGATCCCATTCTGTACTCACAGTTTATGATTTCACATCTTAGATAGAGTCAGATTTGGAGCTCTAAAATAATCTTTAAATCAGTCCGGAATGGAGGTAATCTCCTGACCGGTAATCTAATTCCCAAGGAAATTCAACAAAATCTCTCCCTCCCCTCCATGTGGAGTCTTAAAACGCTTCGATTGTACCCAAAACACCGAGATTATCTCCGTGCCCCTCGATAAAAACACGTCTTTGTCGGTTAAATCTCACTTAAGTCTCATCAAGTCGACAAAAAAAGTGCAACTCTGGGAGGATTTGTCAGTTTAACACCCGACGCCTCTGACAATTAAAAGTGACAATCCACTCACATGACCTTTTTCCCTGATTAAATTCACATTTTCTGACAGGAAAACACAGAAATTCTCACCTGGAGGAAGTTTATTTACCTGATTTACATGTGTAACCACTTTAAATGAGACTGTTTCTGCTGGTTAGTAAATATGGAGGCTTGAAACTGACAAAATGTAGGAAAAGGTTATTCCACAAGTCAAAAATGTAAACATGAGATCGATGAAGTTGCTAGTTAAACTCTTAAAATGTACAAATTAAGCTTTATTGTCCACTACTTGTGCTGGTTTTTATATACAGAGGCTCGAAACTGACAAAATAAACCAAGAAAGATACATTTTAATGTCATTTTTGGCTTCAAATATACCAGATTTACAGGTTCAGTCACTTTAGATGACATTACTTTTGCTGGTTATTAAATATGGAAGCTCAAAACTGACAAAATGTAGCAAAACAGGAAATTTCCTGGAGCCAAAGTCGCCATATTCGAACATCTTAATTCGTCTAAAACCCAAAGATATTCAGTTTAGGATCAAACAAAACAAAGAAAAGCGACACATAAAAGCAGAGACAGGTCAGTTTAACAGCGTCCATCAAATGAGTTTATTGCCCTTTGTTATTATTTAAAGGTACAACACATTCGACATCATGTAAAAGACACACAGGTGGGAGTCAGCCTGCTGAGACACAAAACGTCAGTTCGTGTACACCAAACTCCATTCACAAAACAGCCAATTTTACACACAACGCAACAGTCTGACCTGTGAGGGATGCTGAGTCACACAAAGTTAACTAAATAGTGAAACCAACATGAGCTTATGAACATCGTCTTCATTTTATATGTATAACCATTACCTGCCTCGCTCGCGTCGTCTACTGAAAATAAGACTTCGTTTTAAGGTGCAGCAGCAACCGAATCCGCCTTCAGATTGTCTTTAGAGGAGCGCCAGCGACAAAATCATAAAATTGAATATGTTTTTGCTTTAAAGAACAGTCCAGTTGACTGAATACTGTGTCCAAAAGGCTTTTGGGTAAGAACTCGTCAGTTATGAAGACAATATTGCTTCACTTCTTTTAAGTGTCGGGGCACAAACGGTCGTAACCAGTGATGGAGGAATGTTTCTACAATCGTTTTAATGTCACAAAAATATAAGAAATGTGGGGATAAAATAAAGAATTATTACTGCGTGTGACCTCGAGTCAATCTGAGAAATGTCCAATCAAAATTTATATAATCCAGCAGCTTTAAATCTTCGATCTGAACCTGAACCGTTTCACATTTCCCTGTTGCTCTGCAGCAGCTTCACCTAAATTCACCCCCTCATCCAAAAAGCGACCTCTGATCCGCCGGCTTTTTTTTTTTCTTCTTTTGTTAAACCCATCTGAGAAAACAAAAGCTGTGATATCTAAAAAAAAAAAAATAATAATAAATAAAAGTAGAAGTGCTCATCCATCCTCTGAATCCCCTCTTAAGCCCTTTTATAAACGGGCGCGTGTGACGCAAATCTGAAATAAGCAACAATGTCTGACAGTTTGTGCTGTGAACGGTTTAAAAAAAGAACAGTTAGCGTCAACAGATGGCGAAGAGAAATCAGTCTGGAATAAAACAGAGTCGTCGGCGCGGATCTCTGCTCTGCTCCACCTGCAGCAGGAGGTGATGAACACCGTGTTAACTGAAGCAACGTGTTCAACACAAACTCCTTCTCTCTTTTCTCTGGATGTCAGTGGGGTTTAAAGGAGGTTTCTGTAGAGGAACCTGCAGAGAGATTAACACTGATGACACATTATGAAGGAAACATGAAGACAAACAGGCATTTCTGAGACTCCCAACACTCTCTGATGAGGCTTTTCTCAGCTGTTTTAAAGGACAAACCGTTAAAGATCTCACTCTTAACCCCAGACTTCTTCTGATATCCTGTCAATATTTATTTCTTACACTTATAATGAACTCAGAAACACACAAAAGGCAAGTTTCCCAACCAGGCTTTGCATCAGAGCGCTATGATTTATCTTTTGTTTCAGTCTCCGTTAAAGCTGAGAAACTAAAGTTACTTCAGGAGTCTGAGTGTACGTCTGGGAAACGTGTGCATCAAAGTCAACAAACAGAGTTTCTGCGTCTTTGTTGTTCTTCATTCGACTCTTCGACCGGAGACGCTGCTTCTTAAAATGGAAAGTTGGAGTAGCTGGTCAGCAGCCAAAGGCGGTGTTAAGGTCCGTTAACTTAGCCGCTAAGTAATTAGGCTTACAACTGGTGTAAGAGGAGACTATTAGCATCGTTTAGAGTTACGACCAAGTCAGTTTGAGTTTACTTAGCGTTTGCTGCGCATGATTGATTCTGTATGAACTCGGGATGCACCAACTGTGAAATTTTAGGCCGAGATCGATGTTTTTTGTTGTTTGTTCTCCCTTTTGTGCCAGTGAAGGAAGACAAATCGTCAAATTTAGCAAAAAAACTTGTAACTTAACCTTCTTTAAGATGAAATAGAGTAGATGTTTTGATAAGAAAGACATAAAGACGACTCAATGATAAGATTTGCAAACTGAGCCAGGAGCTTGTGAACGTGTCGGAGCAAACTGGATGTGAAACAACAAATAAATTAAATTTGATTTGATTTCAAATTTGATTATTGAATTCAAAAGCAGTATCGGCAACACCCCCCGTCTCTTTAAAGAAGAATTTGAAATTGTCAGGGCATAAAGCCGATCATCTATTGATCTTTATAACTCCGGCTGCGAGTCGAACAAGAGCACAGCCGTCAGCGCTGGAAAGAAATCTGATCAAAAATCGAAATTGAATCTTGACGATTGAAAGTCAAATCCATCAGTGAACGTCATCTTATCATAACAGTCAGCACGGTGATGGATCGGTGCATCCCTCGTTAAAATACAGAATCAAACCTTGCTGGTTTCCATTGAAAAGGTCAGTTAGGCAGCTGGGTAAAGGCGGGAAAGTTTGTCAAACCAGCCAGTCAGTCTTCGTCTTTGAGGTCTTTTCTCTTGTAGAACTGGAAAATACTCTTGATGAATCACTTTTGATGAAGAATAAATCTCACCTATGTGTCTTTTGACGAACAGGGTTGAGGGTAAAGACGGCGTCTCAGGTGATAAATAAAAAGTCTGTCAGTTTCACAAAGCGACGTCTTTCTGTCACGTCAGTTTTTCTTCACGTCACGAGAAGCGAAAACGACCCGAAACACACGCGAAGGCTTAGAAAAGGAAAGTGTGGATCGTCTCGTTTCGGCCGAGGAGTCGTTTCTTTCATGCTGAAAAATGGAAGAAAATGAGGTCCGGTCTGAGAATCAAACTCTCTCATTGGCACTGAAGGAAAGAAAAAACACTTTGGACAGAAAGTCTTCCTGTGGTTTCACACTGGACGGTGTGAAGTGGCTCATCTCTGGCAGTAAAACACGACAGTATTCACATGTTCATGATCCATCGATACGAGGCCGGTACAGGTCACAACCAGGGCCCGGTGTGTGTGTGTGTGTGTGTGTGTGTGTGTGTGTGTGTGTGTGTGTGTGTGTGTCGGGGAGGGAGGGGGGGAGGTGATCCCGTCTCCATGGCAGCAGCAGATGGAGCTGTGGGCAACCTGCTCAGATGATCCCCCGCCTCCCATTGGCCGCTGTCGCCCTGAAGCCTCGTTGATCCCCGGCCCCCGTGATTGGCTGCGGCGAGGAGGGCGGGGGCGGCAGCATGCAGATCAGCGAGGGAAGTCGAGGCCGCGCTCGTCTTAAGTGATCTTCTCGTGCTGGATCTGGTAGTAACACGCCTGGAGGAGGACGGAGACACAAACACAACTCATGTTTGATGGTTTTAGACTCGTTTACCCTCCTGTGTGTTATTTAACGACAGGACAAAGAGTCAAACTTCTTCAAAATGCAGTTTTTTCCTGCTTTTTTCACACTTTTTAAGTCCTGAAAATGTAAATATCGACTCTCCAGAATCCTTCAAGGCTCCAAAACAATCCTAACCGCACTCAGAAACATAATCATGATGAAAATGTTGACTGTAGGTATTTTTAATTACACGTAAATTCATGTAACGAGTCACTTTTAACGTTTTTCTGTCATGCTGAGTCAACGTGAACAGAATAAATAACTAGATACGTGATTTATTTCAGGAGAATAATAAACATTATGTTCACGCAGAAGTTCCCAAAACTTTAAAACCTAATAACTGAATAACTAAATTAACTTTTAATGTTTAATTTTAGCTGATTGTAACAAGCAAACCATTTTTTTATTAATATTTAAGACTCGATTAATTCTACTTTTGTTGTGAGGAGAAACTTTGGTTCATTAGGAAAGAGAGGAGTGGAACGATGGAGCCATGATTTTGTAATAAATGAGCGATGAGTTGTGGAACGAAACATGTGTGTGTTGTCGTGTGTGTGTGTGTTACCTTCAGCGTGGTGAACATGATGCCGTGCTCTCCGTGCTGAACGCAGGGGTCCATCAGGTCTTCGATCAGGCTGACCTCTGACCCCAAGTTCCTGATTCTGAGAACAGAAAAAAGGATACGCTCTAATCATCATCATCATCATCATCGTCATCGTAACGTGTGTGTGTGTGATGTGTGTGACGGGGCTGACCGCGCACGCAGCACCACGTAGAGGAAGACGGGGAACAGGTCGTCCATGGACCACAGGAAGTCCTGCTTCAGCAGGGACTGAACCTCCTGAGTGATCTCCTCGAAGGTGAGCTGGATCACCTGCAGCTTGTCCGACGGGGTGAACGTCGTGCTGCAGACACAGACGAGGAAACAGGAAATTAAGATCCTGATTTGTTCTGTTTCTATTGTTATTCTCTTTCTGTGCGCGCTTCTTCCTTAGATCATATAAAATGTCGGTGCTGCACCTGATCTGCTGAAGTGTTTCCACTGCAGAGGCGAAGCAGGTGTCCTTGGTGCTGGAGAGGACCGGCTTCTCCCCCGGGGCAGGCACGGAGTCGGGGATGGAGACGGGCCAAAACTTCCTGAAGGGGAATAAAACAAAAACAAAACAAGGGAAGTAATTATTTCAACACAGTCGTTAAATAAAGCACGACTCTCTCTTTGTGTCGTGACGTACTGCTGGACGCCCAGGAAGGCGAGCAGGGCGAGGTCGGGCTGCTTGTTGAGGCGGAGGACGCACTCCCAGTAGACGTCGTCCTCCCGCTCCTTGTCCAGGGCGTAGAGCGTGAAGAGCGGCGGGTAGAGGCGAGGCAGCAGGACGGGAAGCAGCAGGGCCGAGCTGCTCACCACGCGGCTGAGGAGACAAAGGAGAAGGTCACGAGGAAGAACGAGGACGAGCAAAGACTCGAGGGGACACTGTCGGGCTTTACCAAGGTTTTGGTGACTCTAGCGGGGCGTCGCTCGATCCCTCCTTCTTGTCCTGGAGGTCGGTGGTCGGCTCTGGGACGAGGCCGCCCTCTTCTGGCAGGTCGGGGAACAGAAACCTCCACACACAAACAAAAATCCTGATCAGCATCTATATACAATGAGTAGATTCATAAGCTGTGGGCGGATGGTTACCTGACGATCTGGAAGATGCGGTTAAGGTAAGACTTGATCTCTTTGACGGCCTGAGGCAGCAGCCGACGGTTCGCTCCGACGCCCACGTAGGTCATCCGGTAGACCGCGACCAGGGTCTCCACCAGCCGGCCCAGAGGGTGGAGAGGGGTGTCGCACGCCTGGAGGAAGGAGGGAAGGGTTATGTCGGAATATAAATGATTCTGCTTCTTAGTCGTCAGGAACAGTTGCTCTGAATGTATTTTTTGGGGTCAGCAGAGGTTGGTGTGTTTACCTGGATGAGGTAGAGGCGGATGATGTGATATCGCTCCATGTTGATGGGTCCGACGTGCTGCGGGATGACCTCCAGGCTCTCCAGGGTTTTGCTGTGACTCCGAGACAACATCTCCGGGCTGGAACACAGAACACACACGACGGAATTGAAAAATAACAAGTTAAGATCAGACTGAAAAGTTAAAAGCGACCGGGAGGAATCCAAAGATCGCCACCTGTCCTCGATGTGTCGTCGGCTGGTGGTGAGCGCCACGGCGATGTTCTCCCAGGCCCTCCAGTGCTCTCCTCGACCCGGCGCCTCGCAGCCCAGCTGAGTCCAACACTCGTCGAACACCGCCTGCCACTTGTCCTCGGCGCAGACACACAGGCGGCCCAGCTTCCTGCCACGTGACACGCACAAAACAAAGTCAAACAACAAAGAAAAGTCCAGATTACGTTTCTCTCCTGCGTGTTTCGGACTCTCTGAGCTTACACGGGTCGGGCTTTGTCCTTGTCGCTGTCGAACAGATGCGGTTTGAAGTAAGATCCCGTCACCTTGAGGCCAGAGCCCCATTCACCACTGAAGGAGCCCTCCAGGTAGTCGCCGTTCGCCATCGTCAGCACGCCCTGAAAGAGCCAATCAGGACACTGAACCACACATGATCACGTACATTTTACTGATAATACTGCAATATTTTTATAGTGTTTTCCACTGGGTTTGATTTGAATTTCCTTTTTTAAAAATATTTAGTTTACGTCTTACCCGTTTTATTCTCATTATTTGTTCTTATTCTATATCATTAACAAATAAAATACATACGATGGAGTAAAACACAAATATGATCAAATAAATGTTTAAAATAAATAAATAAAAGCCACAAAATCAATCTTTTACGGGTCGACCAGGCAGGAGAGGCGTCACAACAGTCTGGACTGCTGGATTATAAAAGTCTGCATTAGTTATTTTTGTTAATTATTGTGGAAATAATTGCTGCACTGAAGCTTTATTTTTAATGTAATAAAGAGCGGATTCAGCAGAAACGAACAAACAGCCCTAAAGTTTGCGGTCTTTCGTCACCTTTCCGTTGAGCGTCCAGTCGTCAGAGAACTCCCCCTCGTACGTGGTGTCGTCTTCTGACAGGAGGATCCCCGTCCCCTGAAGAAACAGAGAAAACACCTAATTTCACTCATTTATTCTCCGACTTGTTTATCTGAAGCCAAGGAAGAGTAAATGTAATACACACAGTAGCTCCATTTGTCGTGGTTTGAAGCAGAGACATTCAATTTGGACCTGGATTGGACTTTGTGTCAAACAGAAGCTCACCATCATCTTGTTATCTTTGAAGGCTCCTTCGTAGTAAAGGCCGAACTGCGTGACGACGACCGCGGTGCCCTGCCGCAGGTGGTCCTGCCACATGCCCATGTACTTCTCCCCTCTGGACAGAAAACAAACGCACAGAATCTTAAAGAAAACACTTTTTTACAAGCTCATCGTTCGCAGCATTTCGTTGTATTTCTTTGTGCTGACAGAGACGGTGAGCGTACTTTGTGATGTCATCGAAGACGCCGTAGCCCGTCTTCTTGTCCTGCAGCCACTGGCCGATGAAGACGCTGGGGGAGGAGGTGTTGAGCTTGCCGCTGCGCAGCATGCCGTGGCCGTGGCGCATGCTGTCCTGGAAGCACCCGTCGTAAACCTCACCGCTGGCGTACCTGCAGACGAGACGGAGGAGGGTTGGACCGACTGTCCTCTCTCAAAACATGAACAATAACGTTCCCAACTAACTCTTTTCCGTCACCTGTACGTTCCCAGGCCGTGCATCTTGCCGTCTCTCCAGTAACCTTGGTAGTGATCGTTCTTGTTGAGCGCCTTGTTGGGAGCGACGTATTCACCAAAGCTACACAAACACATGAACACATGAGAACGAAGAAGAAACCGCAGACTCATGATGTGGCGTCATTGTCAACACTCACCCGTCCTCCAGTCCGTTCTTGAACGTCCCCGTGTAAATTCTTCCATCAGGCCATTTCAACACTCCCCTGATCAACATAATCCCAATCATTACTCAGATCGATATCAGTATTTTAAATATATACGTCGATCAAAATGCGGACAGTTTGCGTGTCCCACCTGCCGTTGGGCTTCCCGTTGAGCCAGCGTCCGTCGTACGTCGCCTCCTTCAGCCGTCCGTCTTTATAAAAAGTGTACGAGGCCGTTCTGGAGGTCGGAGGCTCCAGCTTCTGTGACGACCCCGAGCTGATGGACGCCGTGTCCTGCCCCGCCCCGCTCAGGGCCTGATCCACCGCCTGGTTGATGGAGCGAAGCCACTTTGCCTAAAAAAAACATACACAGACTTCAGCGACGGATATCAAACACTGGAGTCAAGTTGAGTCACAACAAATGAAAATGAAGTTTGAAGAAGTATTTAAAGATCGACCTTCTCCATGGGAGACGAGGCGAGCAGGGTGAACGTCTCCTCTGGTGTGATCACCTTTAACCCGTACCTGCAGAAAACAGAACAACACATGTGGTTTTACACCAGAAACAACTAGTGGTTCACAGTGTGGAAAACACAGCAAAGTGAAAAAAGAAAAGAAAGCAGGAAGAAAGGAGGAAATACAAAAGGAAGTAGGAAGGAAGCAAGAAATAAGGATGTAAACGGATGAAGAAGAAAGAAAGGAAGAAGAAAATGAGGAGGAAAAAAGGCAGCGAAGAAGGAAGTCAGAAAGAAAATAAAAGGAAATGGAGAAGGAAAGTAAGTAAAAGAGTGTGAGAAGGATGTCAAAAGAACAAAACAAAGAAAGGAAATGGGGAAAGTAAAAAGGAGGTAGGAAGAAATGGAAGTGAAGGAAAGTAAGTAAAGAAAGAAAGTAAAAAAACGGAAGAACCCAGAGAAGAAAAGTAAAGAAGAAAATAAGTAAGAAAAGTAAAGTAAATTTAAGAGGTGTGGAAGGAAGGAAGGAAGGAAGGAAGGAAAAGAGAGAGAGAGAAAGAAACAAAGTAAAGACAGAAATAAAATAAGAAAATAAAATAAAGAAAAAAATGAAGTGAAGGAGGTGAAGAAGAAATGTAAGTAAAAAATAAGGACCTAGAGAAGAAAAGCAAAACAAAATGTAGGAAGTTAAAAGGAAGTAAAAAAGGAAGTCAAGATGAAAAGAAGTCACAGGAAACAGGAAGTAAATGAAAAGATTTGATAGAGAGAAAAGAAAGTAGAAAAAGCCGTACAAAGGAAGAAACGAAAGGAAAAAACAGAGTAAAGCAGATCACAAATAAACTATGTAGTAATGTAATATGTAATGTAATAATGTAATAATACAGGACTGAGACAGGGAAACAGATTATTTAAAATAACACAACAAAATGAGATAATTACATCTGAAACAACATATTACAGTACAACACTTTTCTTTAGACTACAGAGTAAATGCATCCGTTATGTTTATTAGATGTTGCTGGTGTTGTTTTAAAGCCGTACCTAATAAAGTGGACACTGACACTATTAATAGTTCAAAGTTATTTTCAGTATGACTGTAAATAATTTTAAAAAATGCTCGACTGTGATTAAACGACTTACGTGCCAGTGTTCTCCTCTGGGATCGGTTCCACCCACAGCGTGGCCAAAGGGAACACATGATGGGTGGAGAACTGGAGGAGGAGCGAACATGGAGGACGGGAAAGAAAAAGGACAAACAGAAATAACCAGGAAACATTAATATTGACCACAAAGAGACGAGATCAGCCACCGTGAATAAACACATAAGGTGTTCATGAGCTTTACACACAAACAGGAGGTAGATTAACAGCTTTTCTATGAGGAAGTCGCTGATAATCAACTATAAAAGTTTTTATAAAGATAAAATTTCAACAATTCTACAAGCAGGACACTGACAGAGGGAAGCATAAAGGAAGTAAGGAAGTAAACACTGACAGACTCCTCTCTGCTGTGACTCACACATGGAACTGGCAAATGATTTAAATCTCTAATCAGTTTACATTTCAGCCAACTTCCAAATCATTTAGGTCTATTTCCATGTTTGGAAACTGATAAAAAAGGAAGTAAAGATGGAAATAAGGAGGAAAAGAAAATAGAAGGAGGCGATGGACAGGAAGTAAAAAAAAAAGTTGCAAGTCAGTCAGAAGGAAGGAAGAAGAGACGTGAAGAAGGAAGTAAAGCAAATAAGGAAGTACTTAAGGAAGTAAGGAAAGAAATTAAGTAAGTAAATAAGAAATAAAAAAAGACGTAAAAAGGAAGTTCGGAGGGAAGATTTACATCAGGTTAGTCATGCAAGACAACATGTTGTACAGCAAACTGTACATGCTCTCAACCAACACTTTGTTTCTTATTCATACAAAGAACTTAAAGGAAGACAGGACGTAAAAAAGAAAACAGGAGATACAGAAAGGAAGTAAAAAAAATAAAGAAGATAAAAAGGAAGGAGGAAAAGGAAGATAATTACAGAGGGAAGTAAACAGGAAGTAAAAAAGAAAAGAAGCAAAGGAGGGAGAGGTTTTTTCATCACACAGGCAGGAAGGAGAGACAAACAGGAGGAGAGGAAGGAAACTGCTTTGGAGAAGGGAACCAGAAACTGTTGGTGAATTTAAAAAAAGGATGTGAAGGGTTCGTTCTATCCTTTTCAATCCTACGTGAGTCATTCAATTAAATGAGAACCAACAGTTTAAAACCAAGGCTTCAACAGGAGGGAAGATGTTTTCAGAGGGGATTTCTTAAGTTTGGGATTTTGAGCTGGATTGAGAGCCTTGGTTGTGGTCGGTTCGTCCTTCCATGCAGTCTCCCCTCAGCAGGCAGAGGGTGGAGGTCGGGACAGGGCTGGGCATCACCGGACATTTCCAGGAAGTAATGTACCTATACTGACATCCTTCTACTGACCGCTAGTGTTTTATCATTTCAACGCAAGTTTAATCCACTTCAACTGAATATAAAGGCTTCAATAGCAAAAATTATGTGAGTTTATTCCAAACTCGTGGTCTTTTTCTGAGCTGCAGCAAAGGACAAACTACAATAACAGATGTATAAAACCAGGACATAAAGAGCCGGTTACTCACATGATCTGGCGACATGAACTAATTTCGATTTGCACGGAATAAAGACTGACCATCACTTCTTTTAGTGTTGTCATGTCAAATCTTGGCCCATAAAAAAAGAAGGAATACTTACAGTGATAAATAACTTTTGAACACTTGTGTTATCATTGATTATTCATTTTAAAGTGGCACTTAAGTAGACTACTGATTTTCTGAAAACAGATGTGGTAACAGAGGACAGTCGTAAGTAAAAAATATATAGGCAGAAGAGAAGGAAGTAAAGAAGCATACGGGGAAAAAGAAAGACAGAAAGTAAAAAGGAAGTAAAGGATAAGTTAATAAAGCAAAATAGAAATGTAAGTGAAGGAAAATGAAACAAAAAGGAAGTAAAGGTAGTAGTAGATTTAGATAAAGACAAAAGATTGGTAAAGAAAGGAAGAAGGTAACTAAGGAAGGAAGTACAGAAGGAAGAGAGTAAAAGTGAAGTTAGGAGGAAAAGTAAAGAAGAAAGTAAGAAGTTAATACAAACTACAGGGAGTAAAGAAAAGGGATATTAAGAAGAAGTGAACGAACTAAAGAAACAATCAGGTAAAGAAGGAAGTAAAAAGGAAAGGAAGGAAGGAAACAAAAGAACAAAGTAACTGGATTCGATCTATATTGCTGAACTCTTCCTCAGACAGAATAAAGTTTGTGCTTCACTGTCAGAACCTCATTCTGACTCTGGTTCCTAACGAAGCCCAGCTCTCCTGTTCTGTAGTAATATTGTGTTGAATCCTGTGACACTGAGCCCTTAGCCCTTCACACACACACACACACACACACACACACACACACACACACACTCTCACATACAGTAAAGTAAAGGAGGAGTGGGACGGGGAGAGTTCGGGTCGCTGTGCTGACATTTGCTTCTGGCCGCATACTTACGAGGTTCTTACAAGGCGCCACGCCCTGACAGCACGGAGGCAAGCACACACAAACGCTTGAAACACACCAAGTTACAGAGTCTGACACATGGACGGCTTCATCAAAGTGAAAGGGTTGAAGCGTGTGATAAACAGTGTGTGTGTGTGTGTGTGTGTGTGTGTGTCGGGGCTGACCTGAGCGTGGACCAGAGCGTCGTTGAAGAGGATGAACCAGTTGACGGAGAACCTGCCGGCGTTCTGCAGGGTCAGAGCCTTGTTGCTGCTCTCGCAGATCAGCCGGCGGTGAGGCTTCCTCAGCGAGTCCTGCCCACACAATGACACCATTCATGTGACATACGCGACGCCATGTGACGCCTCGAGGTCGAAATACGGAGGGGCGAGCGCGCGCCGGGGCGGGTTTACCGTCATTTTGCCGGGGAAGCTCTTCCAGAAGTGGAAGGTGTAGTCGGCGTCCTTCCTCTTCCTCTTCAGCTGGAGGGCCAGCGCCTCGAACCTGGAGCAGCTGTCCTGCAGCTTCTGGTAGTCGTCAGAGCTCTGAAGGCATGATTCACAATGAAAGATGAGTTTTAATGTTTTAAATTCAGTCAGATTCTGTTGATTTTCCCAAGAAATAACCGTGAAACATTTAAGGCTTGTTAACTATTTTCATAATCTCTGCTAACTTTATACGCAATTAGTCGTTTTAAGTCATTTTTTAGGACGAAAGAAAGTCACATTTATCTGATTCCAGCTTCTTAAATGTGAATATTTTCTGGTTTCTTTCCTCCTATGTGACAGTAAACTGAATATCTCTGGGTTGAGGACGTCATCTCGGGTTTTTAGAAACGCTGATCAACATTTTTCAACATCTTATAGACCAAACTACTGATCAATTCATCGAACTACAAAAAAAAAAGATGAGTTGACAATGAAGATAATCTGTAGTTGCAGTTGCAACAATGCAAAAACAATTCAGAAAAACGATGAAACATTCAAGGTAAACTAAACCAAAAAACATAAAATGCTGCGCTCTTTTTAATAATCTAAACAACAACAAAGTTTTCATCGAAAGAAGAGAAGATGACTGGTTGACCTACTCAACACAAAGGAGACAAAAATGATGTCGGGTGCTCTTGGAAAACGGGAGAAAAAACAATCCAAAAAAGAAAATATTCCGAAACGAGGAAGGAAAATATTAAAAAGCCTTTATTGTCGTGATAATCATTAAAAAAATCCAACATGTTTCGACCATCAGGTCTTCATCTGTGTTGTGCTGGAGTGTTTTATCACGTACGGATAAAGCAACTGGAGCTAAACCTTCATGTACTTCAGACCAAATATAACTCTTCTCCCTCTGTCAAACTTAGAAATTATATACATGATATGACAGATGATTACAAACTTGTCTTACAGACAAATAAAGCTGGACAAATCCGTGTTTTCGTGAGGCAAAGGATGAATGAATTTGTTGAGAAACCTGATCACCATGTGACTAAATATCTTCAAATCAAGGCCTGTTCTCAGAATATTTCATGCATCTTAAATCAAAAGGGAACTCTTAACTAAAAATATAAAGAAATTAAAACAAAAGTTATTTATCCATCTTCTATCAGTGGTGACTAACAGTAAAAATAAAATATCCAAATATTCAAACAGTGGTGTGCGAGTCGCTCCACCCACCACTTCGAAGCAGGTGGCCAGTTTGAGCAGCAGGCGTCCGTATTCGTGAAGGTGGCGAGTTGGGAGGTAGAAGAGCGCCATCAGGAGGTCGGACATGGAGGGGTTCTCCTCGCTGCACTCCGACAGCTTCTGGAGCAGCTCGGGACTCTTCCCGAAGAAATCTCTGCGAAGAAAACCTCAACGGGTTAGTAAAGAGTCAGAACAACGATCACTGATCACCTGATTGTATTTCACACTCAGAGGAACGTGTTGCTCACAGCGAGGGTTTGGTGAGACTCTGGAAACCTCCCATCACCTGGAAGTGGCCCAGAACGCTGCAGTACCTTGACGAAGAGACACACGTGTAAGGTTTAAGTTATTGTTTTAAAAGAAATGTACAGTATTCGCGGTGAGGAACACGTACTCGTGGTACGCGTCGATGAAGACGCCGGTGTGGTCGAGGATGAGCAGGCTCTTCACGTCGCGGCCTCGCCGCAGGTTGGCGGTGAGGCTGGCGGCGTGCTGCCCGGTGAGGTGACACAAGAGGCTGAAGCGACCCACCAGGGTCTGCAGGAGGCCGAGGGCCACCTGCCCGAGGGCCGAGCACAGAGACTCTGGAGGAGAACGCCACAAAAAGTGAGACAAACGACCCGAAACAGCGCCGATCAGAACAATTTTGACTTCTGCGTCAGTCTCACCCAGCTCCAGCAGGGGGCGTATGATCTGCGTCTTGACGTTGCACAGCTTGCAGTAGTACTTCCTCTCGGCCGACGCCAGCTCGTGGAGGCTGGCGATGAAGCCCATCACGTTCCTGTCGGAGAGCGCCACGCAGCGCTGGCCGCCCGCGAACACGTTGCTGACGTAGCGCAGCTGGAACACGCGGGAAAATAAACGAAAATACACACAAACTTTTTCATCTAAAGTAGATTCTACACAACAGAGTCCTTACGTTCATGCAGAAGGGCAGCAGCACGGGCTGCTGGGTGTAGCCTCCGCCCCCCCGCTGCTCCTCCTCCTCTCCTCCTTCCTGCTGCCCCGCCTCCTTGGCGTGGCTCTCCTCCGCCGCCGCCGCCTCCCTCACCTGCTGCCCGCTGTAGTAGATGATGGGCTGGATGCAGTCTCCGTCTGCCAGCAGGAGGGTGTGTTTCTCTCCGGCGCTCACGTCCCAGACCCGGATCCCCTCCGACATCTGAAGAGAAGAGGAACGTCAGTCAGAGAGCTTTCTGAGGATATCTGAATGTGTTTACGTCTGTACAGGACGGGGTTTCCTCACCTTGGCGAGGCGGGGGACGGTGCTGGGTGAGTCCATGTGACCGAGCTGACCACAGCTGTTACTGCCCCATGAAAACACCTGGAAGAGAGAAACACACACATGAAGACACATCAAGTCTCTCAGAGGTAAAGTGAAGAATCAAGGATTCCACGTCATTAAAAACAGCTTCACGAAAACTGCTTTTGAAGCGTTAAAGGGATATTCCGGTGTAAGTTTAATCCATGGTCTAACACATCGTGACACCGAGTAAGACTCCCCCTCGAGAGGTCAAGTTAGCTGACCGCTAGCTTAGCTAATTTTAGCAACCTCAGAAAAAGACCGCACGAAAACAATACACTGCCGCTTATGCCTCCAACTAGAAACCGCCATCAAAAAGCCACAATTAATGGTGAGAACAGCACCAAACTTCAGCAACAGTTCATGTACAGTCCCAGCACACAGTACGAAGCATCAAACATCTGCTAGCTTTGCTGGATTTGTATTAAAAACACAGCTCAACTCACCCTCTCCTCCAGCAGCCTGCCTGTGTGGGGAAGCCCTGACGAGTCGATTACCGAGTGCAGTAGATTTCCTCAGCTGAAGGATGAAAATGTCTGATTATTACTCCATTACTTCCCTTGTTTTCCCTGTCAGCTCTCGATAATAAGAACTGAGCATTCCATGGAGTAATAATCAGTCATTTTCATCCTTGAGCTGCAGAAATCTACTGCACTCGGTAATCGACTCGTCAGGGCTTCCCCACACAGGCAGGCTGCTGGAGGAGCACAGAGAGTGCAACTGTACATGTACTGTTGCTGAAGTTTGGTGCTGTTCTCACCATTAATTGTGGCTTTTTGATGGCGGTTTCTAGTTGGAGACATAAGCTGCAGTGTATTGTTTTCGTGCGGTCTTTTCTGAGGTTGCTAAAACTAGCTAAGCTAGCGGTCAGCTAACTTGACCTCTCGAGGGGGAGTCTTACTCGGTGTCACGATGTGTTAGACCATGGATTAAACTTACACCGGAATATCCCTTTAACGGCAAAAAAATAATCTTCTCCTCCAAAACGGCGCTGTGACTGACCTGAGACTGGGCGGTCAGAGCGAGGGAGTGATGAGCGCCGGCCGCCACCCGCACCACCTCCTTGTTGTTCAGGCTCTTGATGCACAGCGGCTGTAACCTGCGGACAGACGCGTCGCGTGATCACAACTCCGACGGACAAATTTCCTCCTCCAAACAAACATCATTTCATTTCCTGGTGAAGAGACGCCCTCTCACCTGGCCAGAGTGTCTCCGTGTCCCAGCTGCCCGTGGTCGCAGCCGCCCCAGCTCCACACCTCCGTCTGCAGGGTGGGAAACACCTCCTGGGCCTCGGGGACCGCCCCTCCCAGCGGGGTGAGGGCGATGGCGCGCATCCTCGGGCGACCGGCCTTCCTCAGCAGCCGCGGGGACACTGAGGACGGACAGACGAACACACAGCACTCCTACATGTCCTTTACTCTCATCTGTAGGGAATAAACTACACAGGAAGTGCTTAAAATGTGCACGGTGACATATTTCAGTACAACATCTAATGATTTTAATAGGTTTGAGTTAAAGAAATGTGGGAATGTCGACGTGTTTTCGAGCCAAAGTAGCTCGAGGTTCAAAGTTCGGCAGAGGAAATCAATGTGTGTCATCAGAACAACAAGCAGCGACGCTTATCAGCTCACACACATGCTGCCACACAGCAGACGAACAGTGAGGAGAAACACACACACACACACACACACACACACACACACGTCTTTAAAAAGGCCTCCAAGTTTTCAGGATTCGTCTCATTGAATTTTATTTCTCCGCCTAGAGAACCGTCACTACATCTGACCCACGAGATGATGAAACCCCGAGCAAATAATCTGCGAGGGAATTAAGATATGACGATAGAGCGGGGAAAGTCCATCCACTCGTCCGTCTGCTTCTGTACCTACTTATTCCTGTCCGGATCACACAGAGGCTTTTATTCTGCTCCGCTGAGTCTGCTAAATCCTTCCGATGTTTTCTGGATCACCGAAACACTCTGAAGGTCGAGGGGGGCTAAATATCAATCTGCATTCCTCGGTGCTTTTAATCACACAAAGGCGACCATTCAGAGGCTCGAACTGGATCTACGAAGGGACGAAGAGCGACACGACGCTGGACGAATTCATCACCAAAAAAGAAACCCCCCAATTTGAGAGATTAAAAAATGAATCATCTACAAAATAATGCGCAAATGTATCAAACTAAAGAGCTGAAGAAAGCTTTAAAAATTCATCTGAGAAGGACTCTGAAGGAGTTTTGTGTCCAGCTACATGCAGGTGACGTACACAGTGGGACACAAACACAAGCCGGCGCCGTGCTCGTGACGAAGAAGCCGAACGACGTCGACCTGCGCATGCGTACTTACGCAGCAGGCCATAGGAGGAGGATAAGAGGTGAACAGCGTATCTACCCTGTGAGAGGAGTCCCGGCAGCGACAGGCGGCGCCGCAGGCCCTCCGCCTCCTCCTCGCGGATGTCCCCCGTGCTGGAGCTCTTCTTGGCCTGCGCCGGGTCCTCCCGGCGGACGCGCTCCGCCGTGCTGTCGCCGGCGATGGCGGACGCCGCCCCGCCGGGCCTCGCCGCCCCCGAGGGCAGGTAGAAGTTCATCATCTTCTTGAGGGACAGCGCCTCGTAGGTGGAGGCGACGCGCTCGCCCACGGCGGTGGCGCACGAGGCGACCAGGCTGTTGAGGGTGCCGCCGGGCGCTGACGACGGCTGGAGGAGAAAAGGTGAAAAGGGATAATGTTTCTGAGTTCATTCATCTTTTTTCCATCTATGAAAACAGCTAAAAATGTTTTGTGAGGCGTTTTATTCCTCGTCAGGATCCGTCAGAGTTTGTTGTTGTTGTTGTGCTCATTTCATTCACAGGAGGGTGAATGTTATTGTGGATCAAACTGTTTTTCCTTCTCTGACCAGCTGATTCTCATGTTCCAGGAAAAGCAGCAGATTCCATAATAATGTTGTTGTTGCACTTCACAGCCCCTTGTGGCTGAAACGGGTATTACAACAACAAACACAGAGAAAAAATCATACTGACCAACACAAAAACAAGAAAATCTCCTATGAAAGTGTTTCCTAACATCCAAGATGACATCCTCAGATGTCTTGTTTTGTCCACAACCCAAAGATATTCAGTTAACCGTCACACAGGAGGAAAGAATCAAGAAAATGTTCACATTTAAGAAGCTTAATCGTTGCAGCTCCCCCATGAAGAGCATCTAAAGTGGAAAGAATCACACGTGCAGAGTATCTGAGGTTTCTGTCAGACTCACCAGCAGAGTGTGCAGCCCTCCGGCCGTCGCCTTCCCCGCCTGCTCCACCTGCGTGCTGTCCGACAGCTTCCTCAGGTAGTCTTTGACCGCCTGCTCGTCGGGATACGGCGAGCTCTTCGCTTTGGACAGAGCCGAGCGGTCGGAGCCGGGCGGCGCTCCGTTAGCCGTGGCCGATTTCTCTTTCTCCTGATGGTGAGTGGAGTCGGAGGAGGAGTCGGCGCCGTCGGCAGGAGCTGAGGACATCGAGGTGGAGGTCTGTGAGGGGAGGACCGGCTCGGACGGGGACGTTTTGAGTCCTTGCGTGGGAGTGGGCGCCTCCAGCAGGCCCTCGTCCTCGGTGAGCTCCACGCCGAGGGGGCAGTAGTGACCGTCGGAGATGATCACGTGGTCCTCTTTGTCCGTCATGGTGTACAGCAGCTGGTTACACTGTCTGCATTTGTCCACCGGGGGGCGCTGCAGGTCCTGCGGGCCCAGGCAGCGCACCAGCGCCAGGCTGTGCGAGGCCCCGCAGGCCACCTGTATCACATACCTGCCCGCCAAATGTTCCACTTTCTGCGGTTTCCACACGGGAAACACGGCGGCGTTGAGGCCCAGCTGGGCGCCGCTGCCCCACGCCCACACCTCCCGCTGCGCCGACAGCGCCAAGGTGTGCTGCTCGCCGCACGCCAGCTCCAGCACCGGGACCGTCTGCGGGGGGCTGGCGTCCGAGTCCATCAGAGCGACGGGAGTCGGGTTGGGGACGGTGGCGAGGCCCGACAGGCCGCACTGACCCGAGGCGTTGTCGCCCCACATGTGGACGCCGCCGTCCTCCGTCACCGCCCCGCTGTGGAAGCTTCCGGCCGCGATGGCGACCACGCGCTGGCCGCCGAGCGCGCTCTCGAGGGCGGGCTTCTCCGGATCGGGCACCTGGTTCTGCTTCCATGGCGACTCCCCGAAACTGTACACCTGGCCTCCTGAGACAAGAGCGACAACAACGCAGAGATCAGAGAGGAACAGGGCGAGTCTTCTCACGTTTCCCTTCAACTCAACGGGAAAATAAAGTCTGAGGCAGCTTCAAGTTAATCTGTTCATTAGCTTGTTGATTAATCGATTAGTTGTTTGGTCTATAAAATGTCAGAAATTTGAGAAAAATGTGGTCACTGACGTCCTCAAAAGTCTCCTTTTGTCCAGAAAGATATTCAGTTAACTGTCACATACGTGGAAAGAATCCAAAAGATATTCACATTAAGAAGTTGGAATCACAGAATTATTACTTTTTATCTTTAAAAAATCGATTGTCGAAACAGTTGTGGATTAATTGAAGTCGAAAAGGAATAAAAGCATCCCGGACGTGTTACCTTCCACCAGCAGAACGCCGTGCCGAGCACCCAGGGCGACCTGCAGCACCGGCCGGGGGAGGAGCAGCCTCTCTGGGGTGACGCTGCACGAGTAGCCCCTCCAGGTGTGGAGCAGGCCTCGCTCTCCACCGCCGTCATCCCCAGAGCTGAGGGAGCGACCAATCAGAGACATGATCAGCATCTCCTGATTCCTTTTTAGTTGTATTTATTTGTATCTATCAAACTTTACAGCTGCTTGTTATCATTTTTATTTTATTTCTATTCGCTTTCTTACCCTGTTAACTACTTAACAAAAGAAAAAGGTCACAAATGCACAGTTCCTTTTTTTTTAAAAATCCGACTCAGTCATTTCCTAAAAGAGCTGAACTTCGTAGCTTTTAACAAACTTTACTCAAACTGGAGGAAACAGTAGAGGACTTTTTAAGGAAGAAGACATTACTTGTCAGTTCTTGTGCACTTGTTATCTCAAGTATACATCCTCTTTATTCATATTCATACAAACTACACAAATAATACACGCTATACTGTATTTTTAAAACTGTCTTGTTGGTATCCTGTGCAATTATATCTACATTTCCAACTTGTTGTCAGTTTTATCTGTCATTCAATCACTGTTTTTCTCTCTGCTTACATCTCTTGAGCTGCTGTAACACGTAAGCGATCAATAAAGTCTGATCTTATCTGAGTAGAATCCGTTCAAACAGGTTTCGAGCACCAGCATTTTCCTCTAATGACGGAAACGGTGCGTCAGTATCATCTTCTGTCAACTAATTCTACGTTTAAAAAGGCAGGAAATGCATCCGTGAGGGCTGAAAACACAAACTACATGATGTGTTACAACCATCACATGGACAAAAAGTCCTTCAGATGTGGAGTAGAGGCGGAACAGGAGGAGGAGAAGTGTGTTTGTGGCTCACAAAGTGGAGCAAACAAACTTCTTCCAGCAGTATTTAACCAGAGCTGGTGCTTCATCCCCCCCCCTCCTCCTCCTCCTCCTCCTCCTGTGCAGCTCTACATCTGCTCCTGAACAACAGCTGTTTTGTGGGTGAAAGCAGAAGTGAGCACAGCTCCATCCGTAGGCGATGTCACATGGTGATCACATCCAGCCAGAAACCAGCAGAAGTAATCCTCTTTAGGAGGACTTTGGAGTGGACCTACCTCTTCCTCTGGGTCTCCATCAGAGGGCTTTATTCCCCATCACAGCTGATTGCAGACCTGTAATCCACACAGAAACGCACTTTATTAGCTGTCAAACAGTCCTGCTTGCTCACACGCTGCTGTCAGAGCACATAAAAGCCGGGGAGGTTGGAGAAAGTGGGATTATCCGGCTGAATTTCAGGGGAATACCCGAACAGAAAACAGCCTCGGCTAGAAAGTAAAAACGAAAGCAGCTCCAGTTATCCTCCCACGTGTTTTAACTATTTGCTCGAACAGCTCAAAGATCCCTCCCAGAGTAAAACCACGCACACCTGTCACCTCAGACTCTGCCGCTGCTGCTAGCTAACGCGTTAACGTTAATCTCGCTAGCTAACATTAAGCTAATCATCCCGCTAACTAGCCAAACTGCTACTAGCCCCAAAACCACAGGTGTCTTTTCTTTATTTCCAAAGATTAAAAGCCTCTTTTTTCTCACCGGCTGGCTCCACGCAGCTCTCCTACAGGCGCTCACTCAGGCCCGGAGGTGAATCGTACATCCGTCGGGTCGTTGGGCAGCTAACCGCCGCGGCTTGTTGTTCATCTCCTGATGTTGACACAGACAGGCGCCGCTACCGTCAGAGCTCGTCTACACGGAGGAGGGTTCACTCTGCGGCGAGAGCGAGCGACGACGGCGGAGGGTGAAGGCGTCTTAAAAGGAGAGTACACAAACTCTGACAACGTCTGGTGGAGGAAATATTTCCTTTAGTGGAGTAAAAGTACTTATACCACGCTGTAAAAATACATATATACAAAATACTGTATTTATACTAAATACTGTATACAAAATACAATATAAAGTCATATATTGAAGATGTTAGCTATAGCCAACTAAAAAATAAAATATATATATTAAAAGAAACTTGAAGTCGTGTCTGTTAAATCATTATATCAGCTGATTATTATGAGTCATGCATTAAAGTAGTAGTTCAAGTAGGATCTGAGTGTTTATCTGACTAAAAAACCTTTTAAAAAAGTACACAATTAAGCCACAATAGCCTGCCGAGCTGGAATTCAAGGCTTGCTTACAAAATATGTATCAATAATAAGCAATTCTTCATCAGAATTTTATTCCTAGTAGTGTACAGAAAGCTTTAAAGCAGACTTAAGACCTTCGTGTTGATAAAAATCTACTCTACTAAATTACTGACTGATCAAATAACGATGATGATATGATTACTGATTTCACTTGCAGAAACACTTGCACCTCCATAAAAATGTGAATAGTTATTATTTTTACGATAAAGTTACAGAAAATTACCCATTTATTTTAGAACAACTTGCATCCCCCCCCAAAAAATACATTTTAGACTGTCTTTCTGATCCAAGTCATTCTGCACCAAACACCGGCACAGCAGCAGAGTGGGACCTCTTACTATTTTCCCCCTCTCAGGTGCTGCTCCACCACCAACAAGATGTTCTTCTTCTTCTTCTGCCTGTTAGATCCTACTCAGAGGCGCCACCTGGTGGCGGAGCTGAGCAGCACATCCACAAAGGTCAATGCTGCATATAGAAATGTACATTTGGATTATAATCATGGACTCCATCTGAAGAAATAAGGAAAAGAAATTTAAATTGACCTGTTAGCTGACTTATGTTAATGTGACTGATTGGTAAGTGTTCCTGTAACCTAAAGGCTCACTGCGCAAGGAGGAAACTTTTGACTTACTAAGTTCCATAAAACAAGAACGATAGAACAAACACACCTTCATCCTTCACACCTCTGCGGTCAGACTTTAGATTAACTCTCCTCTGGCCTCTCCTCTGCTCTCCTCGGCTGGTGTCACTTCCACACACCGAGCTGGGCGAGCAGACGGAGGATTGAAGTCAGCACTTTTAAATCCGCTGATTCAAGCACTCTGCGTGTCTGACTGTAACGATATATTCAAACCACAGACACTAGTTCATGCAAAATACGGAAAATGAGTTTGAGGCCTGAGAGGCGACCGACCTTGGATTGATATCTGGGAGAAGAGCTGAGAGAGAAACAAAAAAACATCAAATCTTTTTGTTTGTTGAACTCCATGAAGATATATAAGTACATACATCTATATATCTTTCGACATGTGTTCAGTTTGTATTTATCTGACAGCTGCTTAGACCCCTGACACAAACACTTCAGCCTTCCTAATATAACCTACAGAAAACTGTTAGGGAACGTTCCCTAAAGGTTCTCTAGAGGTTCACCACAAAATAACCTTCAGATATCCCTCAAGGAACGTTCCCATGCAGAACATTCAGAAAGCTATTAGGGAACATTTCTTAAAGGTTCTCAAATTGTTAACCATAAATTGGGCTACATATCACTAGAGTAACCGCTAGCTGCTGCAAACTGTACCTGTTGTTGGCTAATTAGCTCAGTTAGCTGTGCAGTTAGCGGGCTGGACTGTGGGGAGTGTTGGTGTTTACACTGCCAGCACAGGAGCTTCAGACCATGACAGGCTGTGGCTAGCTGGTTAGCATGCTAACTTTAGTAGACATTTGCAACACAAGAATGAAAAGAAGAAGAAGAAGAACAATGACGACAACAACAACAACAACAACGAGAGAAGAAGGAGAAGGAGGAGAAGAAGAAGACGAAGAAGAGGAAGAAGAAGAAGGAGAAGAAGCAGAGGAAGAAGAAATAGAAGAAGAAGAAGGAGCAGGAGGAGAAGAAGAAGAAGAAGAGAAGAAGAAGAAGAAGAAGAAGGAAAGGGAGAACTACAACATCAAGAGAAGAAGAAGAAGAACAACAACAACAACAACAAGAGAAGAAGAAGAAGAAGGAGAAGAAGAACAACAACAACAAGAGGAGGAGAAGAAGAACAACAACAACAACAAGAGGAGGAGAAGAAGAAGAAGAAGAAGGAGGAGAAGAAGGAGGAGAAGAAGAACAACAATAACAAGAAGAAGAAGAAGAAGAAGAAGGAGGAGGAGGAGGAGGAGGAGAAGACGAAGAAGAGAAGAAGAAGAACAACAACAGCAACAACAAGAGAAGAAGAAGAAGAAAAAGAAGAAGAAGAAGAAGAAGAAGAACCATATTTTTACAAATGTGGGCTCAGCTGAAGGTTTCTAACGCAGGACTTTTACTTGTAATGGAGTATTTCACAGTTGGTAATATTACTCTTATCGTTTCCGCTTGCTGATATAAATTGTATAAATCTAAAGTGATGATCGATGGCGGCGTCACATGATCGATGATCCAGCCCCGACAGATCAGGATCACAGAGCCGGGAGGGGAGGCGCTCTGTGGGGCTGCTGCTGCTGCTGCTGCTGGGACTCCTCCAGCTGTGTGAAGAGGAGCCGGGCGGACAGATGTGGAGATGAAGGAGTCAGAGCCGAGCGGAGCTTCATCCTGACACACCTGCACCTGTCTGAGAGGGCTGATGGAGCGGAGGAGAGCTTTAACAGCGATGTGCTGCTGCTGCTGCTGGATCCTCCTCAACTCCGGTGAGTAGACGACGAGTTCATCTCTGAAAACTACATGAACGTGATGTCCTGACTTCATCTCACTGTTTATAACTCTTTAAAGTGTTTACACCTCCTGTAGGAACGGCTTTATCCATCCAAAACTCGAGAAAACTTTTATTTAACAGTGATTTTATCATATTTGGAGCTAGATTTTACCTTCTATAGCATCATATATGAATTTAATAGTAAATAATGGGTAATTACATACGTTTTTTCAGTCTTATATAACATTTCTATTGTCATATTGATATAATAGTAAGCTTAAATGTACAATATTATTTCTTCTAGGAGTATAAAGTCAGACAAATGCTAATTTAATCCGTATACTGCCACCAAATTGTGGTTAGTAGTGACTTTATAATATTTACAAATTGACATTGATACTTAAAAAAATGTAAAGTAAAGAAAACATATTGTTATTGATTAAAAATAAAAAATATAATATAATATAATAAAAACACATAAATAAATATACATGATTACACTTAACGGTATTAACGCCTCCTGTGGATTCACATATTAACTTTATTTTAATTTTTAGGGTTGAATAAAGGCATTTTGAAACTCATATATTAATAATACAACTGTCATGTATTTGTCCATTCAGATTAAGTCCTATACTTTAGGGATTTTATCAAAATAAAAGACACAAATTCAAGTCAACATGAAATGTTATAAAATGAAATCACATTATTCTGCTGTTGTCGCCAAAAATATTGTCTAATAAGAAAAGAATAATTCATATTTTAGTTTAGTAAAAATGATCAATATCGATATATATCAGCCAGTATTTTTGTAAACTCAGAATATATACATGAGTACAATATTTTGCAATGTGGTTATCAAACACTTGTGACAAAGATATCCACAGCAGAGGCAGGATCTTTACCGATAAACTTCATTATCCATGATCTAAATTACAACAAGCATCTTTTTCCATGTAAAAGTTTTTATATTGACACGTCAGACGACATATACACCAATACAGATATGCCAATATCACAATATCATGATTAAAATGTCATAAACTGTGAAAAAAAAAACATTATTTTATCGTCCTGCTGATCAGGACAGCAGCAGACAGAGCACTTTTTCTACGCCTGAAGGGTCTAAACAGAATAATTTGTTGTAATAACGTATCGAGAGTGTTTGTTCGGAGGAGAAAGACTCACAAACTGCGGCGTAATCCCGCAGCATGTCGTCTGTTTCTCCTCCGCTGGCAGAGCCTCACCTGAAACAACATTTTGCCTGTTATAAATAGACAATATAATCACAGAAACTGGCATTACGCGCGTTTGCGCTTGCAGTTTGTGCTCTTGGCTCGCCGTCTTCCTGCTCCGGCTAATCCTAAATTGCTTGCCGGCGATGCCAAAGTGCTTGCCAGAGTTCAAAGCTGTGAGACAGAAGAGGAAGGAGATGTTTCTGGTCCTAAACCGAGCTGGAGGAGAAGAAAGACAATTCACTGTTAGTTTCACGTGCGAGACAAATCACATCTGACACAAAAGGTTGAACGCTTTGGAGGTAAAGAGGTTTATTTCAAGCATGAAATTATGACTCGGATGAGTGATGATGACTGCAGGAGAGCAGAAGTTCAGTAATCCTGAATGATTTCGCTGTGTGATATAAAATTCAATCAGAGCGCAGTAGATCCCGGTCTGGACCGGTGAGATTTCATGAGCAATAAAGTTCAGGTAATTGATACAGTATTTCTCTCACTTTCTCAGCAGACGGTTTTTAAGCAGCAAGAAGCAAAATTTTAGACCGAAAAGTGGAGAATCTTGCTTTTAAACCTTGGAAGGTGGAGAGATGTAGTAAATCAGAGATGGAGGGTTAAAAGACAACAATAAAAAAAAGGAGGCAAGAGAACTTAAAAAGGATTTTTCCTTCACGAACATAAAAATAGTGAAGAAAAATAAAAACTTATAGAGTAGATGGTGAAAATGCCCCTAATAAAAACTTGGGATTGCTTTCTTATTAGGCTGCCTTTATAAAAGATTTATAAAAAGTAACTAAAGTCCATAAATAAAATAAAATAAAGTAAAAGTTGGATGTTGCATATGGTAAAATATGTAGCTACCCCCGCCAGCCGCTTAGCTTAGCTTAGCTTAGCTTAGCATAAAATCTTGCTTAATTCGTACACAACAACAGATTTGCAGTTTCACAGGAGCAACAAAGGAATTAAAATGTGTTTGTTTGCACACAGCTCTGTGTACGTATACGTATGTAAGGAAACCTGAACTCCATTATCTCCAAAATTGTCCAGAGTTCGTTAAAATTTTTCTAACTTTTGTGTCAGATTACGGACAAACCATCACAAAGCGTATGTGCTGTGTGTGGCAGGAAGTTACGCTCAACCCAGTCATCAGAATTGGTTGTTGTTGTTGTTGTTGGCAATGTACGTTTCGGTAAACCACAGAGATGTTGAAACTTTTCATTTCTTTAGGTTCAATTTTATGTTGTGATGATGTTCTGCTTTTTTCTTCTTGGTTTGGGTTTGGAAAAGATGTTTTGGCTTAAAATACCTGCTTTTTTGGGGGGCTGGAAATGACCCAACGTCTTTTTAAAAACATCCTGTTCTGTTGCCACAAACACGGCTGGAGACGTCCCTACAACTTATGAAAAATGTCCAGCGGTTCCACACTTACGATGTTGAAACTCAGTCTTGAACAGTGGTCTCTGGCTTGGCAGCCCAGCTGTAACACCACGATCACCTCCCAACATGGAAGTCAGATCATAAACATGTAATGTAAGAATGAATTGGCGAGCATTGTAGAGCTGTCGACATGGTAAGTACGACTCTGGTTCGTAGAAACAAACGACCACAGGCAGTGATCTCTCCTCGCTGTCTCTTTCCCTCAGTGCTGGCTGAAGACTGGACTCACACTGAGGACGACCTCTTCAGGAGCTTGTTCGGGGGCTACAGCAAGTGGACGCGTCCGGCGCGGAACGCCACCGACGTGGTTATCGTCAAGTTCGGCCTCTCTATCGCACAGCTGATAGACGTGGTGGGAACACACACACACACACACACACACACACACACAATTGTAGATCCAAGAAACAAATCACGACTCTTCTAAAAATTAAGGCTTTTCAACTTTGTCTGGAACATTTTCTATAAAGAGTCTTGGGGCCCCATTTCAAGAAAAAAAGACGTAATATTTTGAGAAACAAAGAAGTTACGTAACTAAAAACCAAGTCAGCTTAGATTTTTGGTGTCGGGTCAGGAACTCATGTGTCTCCACTCAACCACCCCCTGACGAGGACTCTTCCTAACGTAACGTAACGTAACGTAACGTAACGTAACGTAACAGTAAGTAAAACATGATGTTTTCCTCATCCTAACCTAAAGTAATCTTCGGTCCCTAAACCTAACCAAACTGCAACCGTTTAAGCAAAAATTTAGTAGTTAAAAGTAAGAAATGTCATAATATGTCAAATATTTCCAAGCAAGTTTTATTTTAAAAGTCTTACGTCACACGTTGCATATTTAATGGAGCCGCCATAGTTGACAAGCTCGGAATAAGAACATGTTGGTCTTGAAGCAGCAGCTGGAGCAACACATTTTATTATGACTTTATTTCTTGAAATATCACATCTTTATTTTTGAACACTGGCCCCAATATTCCATCCTAACTTTCACATCTATTGTTGGTTTATAAGTTAACGTACTGATGTGTAAATATCTAATAATAAGAGGTGACACAGGCGATAGGCGAACACACTCATGTGCTGTTTTTGTCTATTTCTGGCTCTAAACCAGGACGAGAAGAATCAGATGATGACGACCAACGTGTGGCTGAAACAGGTACGAAAGAAACAAACCCCTACAGGAATTATATTAATATCTAAAACTAATAACAATCGGTTCAGTAAACTGTGCTCGTGTCGGCAGGAATGGACCGACTACAAGCTGCAGTGGAGCCCCGCCGACTTCGACAACGTGACGTCCATCAGGGTTCCCTCTGAGCTCATCTGGGTGCCGGACATCGTGCTGTACAACAAGTAAAGAAACCACATTTTAACAGCAGTCGTGTAAAATCCTCCTGTCAGGAAGTTTAAGGATGCACGTCAGAGTGAAAGTGGAAAACAAGAGGATCCGAACAAGAGTTTCAAAGTCTTGTTTCCGACACTCTGTAGAAGAAAAGTTTATCGTCACCATCTGGATATGAAATAAGTCTTTATACACTGCACCGAAACAGACACGACTTTGAGTTTCTGTAGGTGGAGGTGGAAATTATCTGTAGTGATCAATTACCTGCTTGATCCGTAACACTGCGCCCATCAGCTGAAGAGCGTGCGAGGAGGGGAAGGTCACTTCTATGGAGCCAAACAGCTTGACGGTACTGCAGCATTTCTGCGTATTCCTGCACGCCAGCTTGGTAATACATGCAAATTATCCTGTTGAATAAATGACCCTGATTCTATTGCGGCTTCACAGCCATCTTGCATCATCCAGTTTGAGTCTGGTTTCCTCCCCGCGGGGCCCCGAGGAAGTACTAATTCTGAAATTCGCCTTGATGGAGACGAAACTTTCTCCTCCTTCAGCGTTTGTTTAAACGAGCTTGCATCATGAATACAGTGTCGTTAGGATCCAGTGATCAATTATTAAACATCGCCAGCGTAAGTGGGAACAGCTCGGGGTTTATTGATTCACCTTTGAGACACAACGAGACGGAAACTTTAGAGCCTCTGTGAACAAAAACAGCTGAAAAAGATCTCTTTTATCCAGATAACTTCTTTCTTGTCGATTTTCAATACTTCCTCCTTTTTCCAGTGCAGACGGAGAGTTCGCCGTCACCCACATGACCAAGGCCCACCTGTTTCACACCGGTCGAATCCGCTGGGTGCCCCCCGCCATCTACAAGTCCTCCTGCTCCATCGACGTCACCTTCTTCCCTTTCGACCAGCAGAGCTGCAAGATGAAGTTCGGCTCGTGGACGTACGACCGCGCCAAGATCGACCTGGAGCCCTTCGAGACCACGGTGGACCTGAAGGTGGGAGCGGACGGATGGATGGATGATTCTTCCTCCGCTTCTTTTTCTGATTCGGTGCCAGTTCGTGCGAGTTAAAGCCTTATCTCCGGTTCACACGCGCTCTTTTCCAAGGTCTTGTTTAGCGGAAGGATGCCAGCTAAACGTTACGGCTGCTTAACTTTTTAATTAACGGAGTATTTATGTGCAACGTCAAATTTAGAAGACAACAGAATGCATGGATTCATTTTAATTAAGATCAAAACACCTAATCAGGCTTTGATTTCTCAGATTAAAAAGGTCCCATATTGTAGAAAGTGAGATTTAAACGGCTTCTTTGATTTTAAAACAGGACTAAACACTATATTGATACTCATTTCATTTCTAGGATTACTGGGAGAGCGGAGAGTGGGCGATTGTCAACGCCGTGGGCACCTACAACACCAAGAAGTACGACTGCTGCCACGAGATCTACCCCGACATCACCTACTACTTCGTCATCCGTCGCCTGCCGCTGTTCTACACCATCAACCTCATCATCCCCTGCCTCCTCATCTCCTGCCTCACCGTCCTGGTCTTCTACCTCCCGTCGGACTGCGGCGAGAAAATCACGCTGTGCATCTCCGTGCTGCTGTCGCTCACCGTCTTCCTGCTGCTCATCACGGAGATCATCCCGTCCACGTCGCTGGTCATACCTCTGATCGGGGAGTACCTGCTCTTCACCATGATCTTCGTCACGCTGTCCATCGTCATAACCGTGTTCGTGTTGAACGTCCACCACCGGTCGTCGGCGACTCACACCATGCCTCGATGGGTTCGGAGGCTTTTTCTGAGTGCGGTGCCGCGCTGGCTGTGCATGAAGCGTCCAGACCACGGTCTGAGACCTGGAAGGTTAGTAACCAATAAAGGCCTCCATGTTTTCTACACGTAAATACCATAACTACAAATCACTCCCTTGTTCACTCATTCGCTACTTCCTATATAACAGAAAGTGGTTACTTTAAGTTCTGTAGTGAACAGCGATTTCAAACACCTTCGGAACCATCGTCAGTAGACCTGAGACAATTTGAGGCATTTCTGACACTCTTGGAATAAACTAAATATAGTCAACTATAAAAAGGAATCGAGTTTGGACATGACGCACACGTTCTTTTTCTTCTTTTTCTTCTCTAAAAGCCAAAAGATTTTAGTAAAGGTTCAACTCAAACTCCTCAGGTCCTTAGCGGGGACTGTGACATGTAGTTTCCCCAGTAAACACACCACCCTCTTCAATCCTTGTTGTTCTAGAAAGCCCTGATAGATGCCTATAAATGTCCTATAATCTAACTAGACGTGTTTATTATGTTATTATTAACACTTTAATATTCTTATTTCTGTTAATAAGCATCTTATGAAGACTTAAAAGTGCCTTATTGTCGTGCTTCTACTTCTGAAGATAAATTCACTGACTTGTTGTTGTCCCTGAACTCACTTTGTCGTCTCAGGCGGCGTCACCTGACTGATAAACTCCTCCCTGTCCGGACTCCAGGCCCCTCCCACAGCAGCTCCACCTGGCTCACTCAGGAATCTGACATCGACCTCCACAGTGGCCACCAGCTCGACTCTTTGGACGCCGGAGACGAGATCCACTACTGCGACCTTCACGGTTACCCGCACGCGGATCATCTGGAGAGGTTCGGGGTGAAGATAGACGGCCGGCTGAGGATCTCTTCGCTCTCTCCTCCTTCCCCTCGATTTCTCGGCTACACCCTCCTCCCACAGAGACAATCCACGTTCAGCTTGGACTGGGACACCCCTCCCGCGGACCACGGTTCGACCCAGAGCCCATCAGCCTCTCTTCTGTCTCCTGCGGTGGTGTCGGCCCTGGAGGGGGTGACCTACATCGCAGAGCATCTCAGAGCAGAGGATGCAGACTTCTCAGTGCGTGCTGAGGATTCTTATCGTCCTGTCTGATAAAGTTTCAGCTGTTGTGCAGATGTGTAGACGTTCACCGTCTCCTCTTTTTTGTCTGTACAGGTGAAGGAGGACTGGAAGTACGTCGCCATGGTTGTGGACCGGATCTTCCTGTGGATGTTCATTATCGTGTGTCTGCTGGGAACAGTCGGACTCTTCCTGCCGCCGTGGCTCTCTGGGATGTTGTAAAACCAAATTGGACATCCAAGGAAATATTAAAACTATTAAATTATTAATAATAGGTAACTCATTCAGACAAGGTGGAGTAGTGGAACGTCTGTATGCACAGAAGGAGACTAAAACACATATTTTAATCTCCTTTTTGACCTGATTTCCTTTTTTTTATTTGAAATTTGACAAATGTGGTGCAATCAGCCAAAATTCACTGAAGAATAAAGAAGAGAGAATATGAGAAAAAGTCTGTAGAAGAGTGGCGACGGACAAAAAGAAGGATCTGATGTTGTGGTCGAAAAAAAGTAGAAAAATCTAAATCGTGTCTCTCTCAGCTGCGGAGTGAAGACGGACACTTGAACACACGAGATGTGATCCAATCATCCGTGAGGCCGAGAGAGGAAAGAGAGAGTTCCTTAATATATAACTATTAAGGCCCTGATTGGCTAATTACGCTAAATGAAACTAGCCGTCAGTCAAAGATACTGCGACTTCTCTTTGCTCCTCTCTGTAAAGTCTTCTTCATTATCATCAACATGATGTATTCAGGTCGGCGATACAGCGCTTCTCTCAAAAGTGATCCATTTAAGTTGTCGTTAAAGGGAATTAAAGAGAGCAAAGGAAAACCCTTTCTTAGAAATACAATAACTATCTGGAATGAGGCCCATCAAACTATTACTTTTTCATATTTTACAACCATTTGGGGCGATGCTGATTTCAGACCAGTGAAGCACTCTGATGTCATTCCAACGACTAGTGCAAAAATATAATCTCCCCAGAAATAAATACCTACAAATTAGGAGCTTCATATATTCGCAAATTAAAACTACTGTGCAACTTTCTGACATTGAACAGTACGCAGTAAATCATTTACATGGCAGGAGACAACATATGTTATATGAAGAAAACTCTTATTTATCTGCCTGGAAGAATGACCTTGGCTCAAACTCAAACCATAAACTGTATATATGTAATATTTATTGTATATATTTTAGTACTTATATGGCTATTTATGTGGATACAGTACTTTTGTTATTTATTTTTTCCTTATTGCTGAGATTGTTGGGAGGGATTCTTATATGTTGTGTTTGAAAATCAATAAACAGAGCATTGAAAAAAAAGCATGCAGTAACATTGAGAGGATATGAGACAAAATCAGTATTCATCCCACTACACGTTGTTTTCCTTTCAACTAATCTGTTGCTGTTGTTGTTGTTACTTACAGGGTATTTCTTTCTCTTCTGACTTCTTAAATATCAAAATAAAACAGGAAATAATCACTTTTTGAGGAGATACAAGTTGCAGTTTCTACCCAAAAATACCATGAGACCTTTCATGTGGCCTGTGGATTATCTAAAACATTCAGAGTCGTAACTCTTCAGCGCAGCATAGAAACACATTTTCCACTCAGCCTGATGGTATTGAATGGCGGTGCAGAGAAAATGGCAAACACAATATAAGCAGATTTTACTTCTAGAAGTTAAAAAGGCCGTAATTAAATGTTAAAAAGACAAACGTAGGTTGTGAAATTTGACAATGAAAAGTCAAAAAAGGCTTAAATTTAAATGTATAGTTGAATATAATGAAAATCAAGGCCATCTGTGTGGTTAGATGCATCTAAAAGCGAGTGAGAACATCTTTTGTTTGGGACATTTAGTTGAACCAACCCTTTAAAATGCACTTTCATATTCTGGCCAGCAGGGAGCTGCAGTGTGACACATTAATAAACTGATGGCTTCACTGTGAACTCGGTCGTCTTCACTCACTGTCTTTTGGTCTTACACTTGATTTTGCTTATTTACAGATATTTATCCATTTGTTTGTTCTGTGATTTAAATTATTATTACTGTATAATGTTGTTAGAATTACATTAGACACAAGTAGAAACACTTGAAGTCAACTTCTACCACCAGGCAAGGCAAATGTAGCAAGCAACAAAACTTATAAACTTTATTAAACACATTTTATTCTGGTCTCAGTTGGAAAAAACATCCATCAGATCAGTTTCCATCCAATTTCAGTTTAAATTTTGGATTATATAGATTTTTCAGCCGACAGCTCTCGGTTTGGTTGTGATGTTCACAAATGTTTCAACAACTATATCTATTGCCGTGAAATTGGCTATAGATCCGTGGAGCCCCACGTCTAATTTATCTGGTGATCTGCAGCCTTTATTTTTTTTTTCTAACACGGCTCTTTCAACATTTGTGGTTTTTGTGCAAATTGACAAATATTAGCATGCTAACAGGCTAAAGTTGAATCCACGTGGCGAGCGTTACACCTGCTAAACATCAGCGTGTTAGCATTGTCATTGTGAGCGCCTTAGCATGCTATAACGGTAGCATTTAGCTCAAAGCAGTGCTATAGAGATGTGATGTCCCTCCCAGTGGACCACCTTGGGACCTTATTCAGAAAGAATCTGTGCAGTAGTTTATGTTGAAAGAGTTGTGCAAAAGGTCATTTTAATTTTTTGTGTTTTAAAACAAGTCCCCATCTACGGAACTCACCTGACCTTCATGAGGCTGAGGAGAGAATGATGTCTGTCTGAACCAGGCCAACCATCCAAAACTGTTTAAAGCAAGACGCCTGCTGCCTGACTTTCACACTGGTGCCACAGTTGATTCAGAGTGTGATTTCCTGCGTTATGAGATGACTGTAAAGCCGCTGATGATCACCTGACGCAACGCTGAAGAATAACACGATTCAACCCGATAAAAAACGGGACCAACCTCAGGAAGTCAGACTCTTATTTCAATTTGACATGCTTCTGCAAATGACACTTTATGTCAGAAAGATTTTATAGGCGTAGCAGCCCAGGGTCTCACCAACAAGGGGCACTTTGAAAGATTTTATTACTTTTATTACTTTGCCTGGAGAACTATGATATAAAACTGAACTATAAAATGCAAACTATATATATATGCTATTAGCAAAATACTGCAGCCTTTAAAGCAAGTATTGTAGTTAACATGCCTTCAGCATTTTATTTGAGTCCTCCTCTGCTCTAAAATGTGTTTTTCCTACAGTCGAATATTTGAGCTTCACTTTGTAGAATAAGTAAAACATGTGAGAAAGAAAGAAGACATCGAATGTTAACATATAATTGAGTTTTTATGAGGGAAGTGTGATTTTAAGGATTTTATTATGATAATTCTAGCTTTTTTTTTCTGTCAGACACAATAACACCTATGCCCAAAGACCTCAAAGCGACTGTGTTACTTTTTTTAAATTAATGTAAGTAGCTCTACATTATAACAGGAACCGCTCTTATTGAGTGTTTGGACAGTAACCCCATTTTTGAGCATTTTGATAATCAACTCAATAGCGAGGTTAGTCAGTCAGCTAACCTAACTGGCGTGAAAAAACTACAAGAAGCAGCTGCCAATTTTATGAGCAATGAGCCAGTTCAGTAGTAGGAGCTTAGCTAATGTTAAAGGCTTAGCTCTGAAAATCAGGTTAATGCTGATGCTACACTGAGTTACTGGCTAATAAAACGGTTATCTAAAAGAAGTGATTATCAAAATGATCAAAAACACTGTTTACAAAGATGAACAGTAGTTAGAAATGAAGCTAACATTACTTTTGAGTCAACTTTAAGTTACAAAAACAAGAAACAAAGCTAGTAGCTTGTTAGTTAGCCTGATTTTCAGAGCTTAGCTATCGTTGGGTAACTATGGTTGAAAGAGCTAACTGATGGACGTACACTGTCTTGTGAAAGCTAGCAGCAAAGCTACAAAGTCATTGCTAATAAATTTGATGTTTTAATTCATTCTCAAGAAGAGTAGCAGTGACCTGATGCTAACGTCATGGAGACCTAATGTTAGCTAAACTCTGATAATCAGGCTAATGCTTGTGCTACTAACTGGCTAACATCGCTAAAGTTTACCTAAAACACTGAAATAATTATCAACATTATCAAGAAACGATACAAAAATTAACAAATTGTGTGGAGGTAATGCTAACATTACTTTAGAGTCAACTCTAAGTAACAAAAACAGTAACAAAGCTAGTAGCTCAGTGTAGCCGCTAGTTAGCCTGATTTTCACAGCTTAGCTATCGTTTGGTAACTATGCTTGAAGGAACTCACAAAAATTGAAGTTACTAAATGAGGTACACTGTTTTGCAAAAAGTGAGCAGCAAAGCTCTAGCTAATTGCTAATAAAGTTGATGTTTTTATTCATTCTAGCTCAAGAGTAGCTGCTTAGGTAACGTTAGTGAACAAAAACAGTATAAAAGCTACTATATTAGCTCCGTGTAGCCCAAAGTTAGCCCAATTTCAGAGCTTAGCTATCGTTAGCTAACTATACTTGGACGAGCTTTCTCCATGCTAGTAGCCAGCTAGGCTAGGCTAAGTAGAGAACTGGACAATTATAGTGCTACATGAAAAGTCAGAGGATCACCAGATGTATTGTAAATGATCCTGAAGAAAACAGGAATGTCCATTAATTTTCATGGCATCCATCCAGTTGTTAAGACATTTCGGTCTGGTCTGAAGTTGTGGAGTTCAACTGAGATCATCACTGAATCGAGGCTCTTTCTTTTGTACCAGGGTTATTTTGTTGTTGTTGTAGTTGTCGTAGTGTATTAAACACTAAATCTGTAAAATCTGAAATGACAGTTCAGTTGTAGTCTTTTAAATGTGCAAGGAAAAATAAGAATTTGTGAAACTTAATAGAGCGTGAAATGCCAGTATATGGTTGGATTTCTGGGATATCAAAACTAACAAACTACTTTTTGTTAGCCATTTATTTGTTGATTTCACAGAAAGATAAGTTCTCGGATACAAACACTCAACCCCAAACTTATGACTCTGCCCTCATCCAACCTCATGATTCATCTTGTCTCTGATATAAGACTGGAGATCTCAAAGAACAAAACCTTAACTTCATGGAAGAAAGGTGTCTTTATCAAACATAAAACAGGAAAATTCACAATCTAACGTTCAAGGATGAGGCCAGGTCACGGAGACGACCTAATCTTTGGGCAAAGTCTCAAGTGTTTGAGCTAGAGTACAAGTCAAGTCTTAAATCTTTGAGTTAGTCCAAGTCAAGTTTCAAGTCTTTGAGTCAGTCCAAGTCAAGTCTCAAATCTTTGAGCTAAAGTCCAAGTCAAGTTTCAAGTCTTTGAGCTAAAGTCCAAGTCAAGTTTCACCTCTTCGAGCTAGGGCCCAAGTCAAGACTTAAGTGTCTGAGCTAGAAAACAGGTCAAGTTCTTGAGTGTCAAGGCCAAGTTGGAAATCAGCAGAGGATTTCTGAGTTTTGGTCTCCTAGAAGTTATGTATAATGACTTGTATAATATTCTATGAATCGTCCTGCAAAGCACATAACCAGATTCCCAAGAAAAATGAAAACTTAATTTCACAGCCTGAGGGATGATCTTTGAAGATTGCTGAAGTGCACAATTTCCAGTTTTGCTAACTGAAAGGATAGCATTATGTCATGCCCCCATTCCCACTGTGGCTTGTGATTTTAAAAGTGGCTGAAGGTCAAGTCTCGAGTCTCTAAGCAAGAGTCCAAGTCAAGTCCAAAGTCTGTAGCGGTCAAGTCCAAGATAAGTCTCCAGTCTCTGAGCTAGCATCAAAGTCAAGTCTCAACTCTTTGAGCTAGAGTCTCAAGTATCTGTGCTTGGGTCAGTCTAGTTTCAAGTCTCTGAGTGAAGAGTCCAAGGGAAGTCTCACATTTCTGAGCTAGAGTACAAGTCAAGTGTCAAGTCTTTCAGTTAATCTAGGTCAAGTCTCAACTATTTGAGCTTGGTAAATAAACGATCGAGGCACCCGCTCTCTCTTTTTATATAAAGAAACGCTCTGCTGTTTGTTATCAGTGGATTAAACGCTCAGTTCATTAGAGCTTTTTATATGAGCCACTTAGCTAATGGAGCACAGGAAGTGATCCATCTTACATGTGTAGCACCAGTTTGTTAGGAATTAATAAGATGATTAGCACGTGGTGACAAAGTTAGACTTCCTGCTCCATCTATCCTTCATAAGAGGATTTATTTTTTCCTGAAGGGATCGAGTGTGGTGGAGGCATCGGACAACAGCTTTGTTTGTTTCACTTTTAAAGACAGCAGGCGGAGGTTCAAGGTCCTCCAGCAGCTCTTAACAGGACACCGAAACGTTCTAAGTTTGTTCTTGAGAATAAAGGTGTTACTGTTTGGCTGCCAGAGTTGTGGCGAGAACACCACTGGGTGAGCATTTATCTATAAATATCTATAAAAACAGATTACACAAGCATGGAACACGAATTCCCTTACTAAAAAAAGGTATACTTAAAAGTTATTTTATCAAGTAAACATAATAACAATTCAATGTAAGAGGTCTTATTATGCCTTTTGGGTTTTTTGCCTTTTCTTTGTTGTGTTATATAGAAGCTCTGCAAAGTGAAAAAGCCCGACGTCCAAGGCAAAGAGAGTTACTCCCTCATCAGAAAACACTGCCGCACTGCCTGAAATGCCTGGTTTAGAGTCCAGCCTTTACTTTCTGTAACTTATGTGTGTCACTATGTAACAGGCGTTATATAAATATAAATATTTATATGTATATTATAAAATATATGTGGCTGTACTGCTGTTCTAACAAAGTATACCCACCATAAAATACTCTGAATTTTCCCTGCAAGTATACTTTAAATGTTTCTTTAAGTGAACTTAACATCACACTTATGGTCTCCAGTGTTTATTACGTTTGAACTCGAAAGTATTCCACTAGGTTTATACTTAAACATTTCTTTATTGTATTTTCAAGTAGATTTACAGGAAGTAAACACATATATTCAGGTCCAATGGACTACACATCTAAAACAAAAAAAAAAATCACAACTTCTCTACTTGCACAAAAAGAAACAAATAGGAAAGCAACTGAAATCCAAAAAGTAGTTAAACAAAACATACACTTTGACTTTTCTATATTCATGTGAGTTTAATAAGTATACTTAAGTACATAACTGATTTAAGTACATAAAAAAAGGAACTCTTATTGGTTTTATTAAACTATGCTAATAGCACATTAGCAACAATTTTCCAGCTAATATAGAGATGGTAGTATGTTTATTGTCATACACACACACAGATACGAGAAACCAGTTTTTGTATCAGTGACATTAGTTTAATTTGCACATCATAACAGTTTTAAGGTAATAACAGGTTTAATTAAACATTTTCTGTCCTTCCACCTTCCATGTCACATTTGTACTTTCACTCAACTGCTGTTCCTATTTAGCGTAAAGCATTTCTTGTCTCCTGGCGTACATGGAGCTGAGAGAAAACACAGCATCAGTGAGGGCGGTGGGGAGATAAGGGAAGAGCTTGAAGAAAAACATATCCGTCACGGACACCAGCAGGTATCTGTATTTAGGCCGAGCGGACGTGACGGCGTGCACCATGGCGTCGACGACCAGGTCGGGGTTCTCGAATCCCTTCTTGCACGATGACATGAAGTACTCGTTGGCCAGATCGATGTATTGTCGGTTGAAAACTTGCTTTTTTTCCTTGTCTAACTTCTCCCAAATGTCAAAACCTGTTTTTATCCTCAGGATGTTGGTGGCTCGGCCGAAGTTACCGGGCTGGATGATGCTGACCTTAAAGCGGAAAAACAAAAAAATTAGTTGTCAAAGGAATTACATTTTTCACTTAAATCTAGACTATAATTAAAAACATTTTCTGTTCAATCTGCAAGTGTCACTTGACTGACAGGAAGAAGAGCTTCCATGCTGCTGCACTTAATTCTGCACAGTGTAATGCTAATTTTATACTGAATGAATCCCATGTATAGAATAAATAAGTGTGCGAGCTCAGAATTTGTTTGACCTCCTGCCACAGACTTCCTCACAACACAACGCTTTATTTGTTTGTGGTCTGCGCGATGTCGCGGTACCTTCACGCCAAAGCTGGCCATCTCAACTCTCAGGCAGTCTGCAAACGCCTCCAGTCCTCTCTTCGACACGCTGTACGCTCCCATGTTCAGGCAGTTGAAGAAGGAAAAGATGCTCGACATGAAAACCATGCGACCTGTGGCAGTCAGGAAACAAAACATCCATTTTTACACCAACGCCGCTGCAGTAAGAACGGGGAGGTAACGGTGAAATGGGGCTGAATTTTGAGCTGACCTTTGGCGGCACGAACCAAAGGCAGGAAGGCGATGGAGGTCCTGATGGAGCCGAACAGGTTGACGTCGACCATGTGGCGGAAATCTTCAACGGTGCTCCATTCGATCTCGGCCCAGTCGGAGATCCCAGCGTTGTTCACGACCGCCCACAGTCCTGACAAAGTATAAAATTCATACTGTCACAGTTATGTTTGAATAAATAGACCATGATTAAATGATTCTAAGTGTGTCTGATGAAGCTTCAGGATACAAACTACATGGGAATAAACTCTTTGGAGACTCTTTTAAAAGCCAATCCGCAAATTACAGTCAAATTATTGTGTTCTAGTTTAAATTTGATACCAAGTCACAATTTTAACCATCTTAATAGCATTTAAGAACCTTCCCCTACAAAGTTAAAGTTAAATAAAAATACTAATGGTAAATCAAAATCAAGAAACAAGTCCCGATAACAAGATACTTAGTTCTATCTCTCAAAGTTAGGACTTTGCATATAAATGTTATGGAAGGATGAAAAGTTAGGAAAAATAAAAATAAGTAGGAAGGATTGACAATATTTAACTTTACATTTTTAGGTCAACATGATGAGATCAAGTCATAATTTTGAAGTTGTACAGTGAAAAGCAATTAAATAACAAACCAAAATATAAACTACAACATTCACAAACCAGATTTTGAAAGTTGTATTAAAAAGATATATATGAAATTGCTTCACAATAACATGAAAGTAGTAAAATATTTACTTTTTTTAAACTAATAAGTTATTTCAAACATTTAATTTTCCCCTTCCATGTTTGTTAAAGCTAAATGTGGGAAACATTGAGTCATTTTTTACAGCGTGCTAAACTCTCACCTTTCTCTGGCAGGCTCTCCTGGACAATCTTCTTAGCCTGCTGAATGTCTTCATCGCTGGTGATGTCCAGCTTGAGGATTTTCAGATTACTGGAGGACTGTCTGGCCAGACTCTGGGCACCGGCTCCTCCTGGAAACAAACACCCAGCGAACACCACAAACCCTCTGTGGTCCAAACATCGAGCCAGCTGGTGTCCGAAGCCGCTGTCGCAGCCCGTTATCAGCACAGCGTGGCCGTAACCGTCCGGCACGTGGCTGCAGCTCCCGTGGCGGGAAACCAGCTTGGCGACGGCGAGGACCAGCAAGGCGGAGAGGGAGAAGATGCCGATGATTTGGCCGATGAGGAAAGTCGTGGTCATGCTGATGAAGCGTCTGTGAACCACCGCGTCCAAGGACTGTCGACGAGCGCTGCAGCCTGCGCCATATAAGCCTGTTCACAACACGGCAGCAGCTCATTGTGAGGGCTGCTTTCAATTTGTTCAGGTTTCCATGTGACGGTCCGTTCTGAGAGAAAGAGAAGATCAGCTGTCTCTGCTAACTGGAAACACTGGGCCAAAACTTCCCTGGAAATGCCTAAATTATGTTTGATGGGAAAATCCAAAGCGAACACGCCTCGAGCTATTTAAATTATTTTTATCTTGATTTCAGTTTGACCTAAACTTTAGAGCCACTCCAAAAGAGTGCTAATCAACAAGCAGGGAACATGTTAACATGTGAGCAACACTGACAGAGTCTGTTAACCAAAAATGCACCAAAATAACATTAAAAATAAATGTAGGCATTAATAATTTATAGTGTGGCACAACTTGATAATAATTTAGCCTGTGTATATATTTACCTCTGTATTAATTCCCCTATTTATTGCCATCTTTCTTATAAATTTATTAAATTAGGTCTACTCATTTGTCTGAAGTCTTAACTATAATAAAAGTCACAATTAGTACCATCAGAACCTTAAACCACCGGGCTGAGACCGTGGTCACAAAGAGGGAAAAGGAACAGAAGCACATGAGGACTTAAAACCTGAGGCTACCCAAACTGGACCTTTGTCAGAACCGCTAAAAGATCCAGAGCAGACAGAGAGGAGGAGACGGGAAACATAGCCTTATCATCAAGAATCCATCTGACCGTCCTTGAAAAGAGGAGGTGGCCGATGACATCACTGATCACCCACCTACAATACAGTAGTGAGCTCTCTCCACAGGCAGCTCAACAACCATTCACACCTGGGCTCACCTGGCCTCAGCGACCCACATGAAGGCCGGTTTGACTAACGACCAACAGGTGGCCCTAACGACTCTGCAAGGACACTCCCACACAGTTTAAATGCCTGTGATTGACAATAACAAAGCATATTATTTAAATACTTTTCTTTACATTTTTCTTTCTGTTCATGCAACAGGTTTATCTACACACAGCGACAACATTCATGACTCAGTTATCGTTGTCAAGCTCTGATTATTATTTGATTCAATGTGTGATATCAATTTGAAAAACCTCCATTTCCACAACAAAAAGAGACCAAAACAAAGCCTTTAAATTTATTTCAGCTTTATATCTCGACAAGTTATAATATACAGCAACATTTAAACCTCCCTAGATTGACAGAAGGTTTTATAATCTCAAATAAAATGCCAAAACATGTTGGGAAAACAAAAAAAAAGGGCTTCTTTGATGCTTGATAAAACATGGATTGCCATCAGCAGTGAGTCTGACAGTGTGGTTTACGTTACAGTAAGAGGTTCACCTCAACATGACGGAGCAGTGATGTGGTTTCACAGTGAAGAGCAGTGACTCCACCGTGTGGTACAGATCGGTCACTGCACGTAGTTGGGGAGGAGAATAAACCACAAAATACAAACACAAGTTCCCGTTTGTCTTCAGTAAATGAAATGCCCACAGTGCTAGTACCAGAATCAGGTAACACACATATTAATATCTTTCAGTGATACGGCTGAAAATGTGAATAAAATGCCACATTCGAGTCAGAACATGGGGAACCAAATCTGCCAGAACAATTAGATAAACTGATTTCCTGTCATTTTAAAATATTTAATAGTTCTTCTTCTATTTTCCTGCTTTTTCTAAAGTATCTTAAAGTTATTTTAAAAATGAGTTGACCTTTTGAATTTTTATCTAATCATTCACAAGAGAGTTTGAATGTATCATCGCACTATTTGTCTTTTATTTACCTGTTCTGGCTTCATTTTATATGTATGTACTGAAGACATTATTGTTGGATGAGTACACAGGTGAGCACCATCGTCAGTCGGCGGGTTAAACTTTAGCTGTGAAAGGTAACTTTAGCGATGGGTGACCGTTGCTACACGCGTCCGATCACTGTGTTTTCAAGCTAAATAAAAAGGAAATGTGACACACAGGACGAGCTGACAACTCTCTATCACTTCAGTCTACAAAATAAGGCCAATGTTAGGTTTTTATAGTCGGCAAATCCTGTGAAAAACAACAAAACCACCAATGAAATGATGACTCAGTGTTGCACTCTACAAATGTGGATCCATCCGCAGCTGAAAATAGTCCCCACAGAAATGCGTCATCTCTTCCTGTTTGAGAAGTAAAAACTACCACAATGTTTTAGAAATATCAAACTATATATTTGTACTCTGCTTTTAAAGATAACCCACAGGTTTAATGTTAGTTTGTTGGGCTGACAATGGATTACCAATTATATTTATATATATTTGCATGATTTGTCTCCTGATTTCCTTTGTTCAACATGAAGATAAACGTTTGCGTGGTTGATCCTGATTGTTTCAGTGCTCGATCGGGGTGAGGCAGTGCTGTTCACGTACATTCTTGTACTACAAAATAAAAAACCCAAGAGCTTTACGCTTCTGCTACGAGAGGAAACAGTCTTGTGTTCTGTGTGTTCTGCATAACATGGCGTGAGCAACTACCGTAGAACAGGAACAGGTATTATACTAATGTGGTAGAAATCTGCGAGGTTCTTCAGGAAGGTGCGACTGTTCACCTCCAGATGAATCTAATCTAAAACCTGTGAAACCAGAAGACGTGATGGGTCGAATCAAACAGTATCTTTGACTGTACCCAAACTGTCCAACAATATCGCTTGGTAACTTTCCCCCGGCGCAGAGCTCGTCGTTGGTCCGATCAGGTCTCGACTTTACCGAAGGTGCCGTCGGGCGGTCGGTAGTGTTTGGGGAAGGCCTTGAGCTGCAGGGAGTTGAAAGCGTACTTTCGGCATCCGACGTTCTTCACAGTGTTTTCTCTTCGGCAGCCCTCGCTGAGGAGACAGAACGGGGGACAGGGAGGGGGTTCACAGACAGACATGATGATTGATTGGTTGTGAATGACGCTGAAATAGTTGTTTTGAAAATGATAGTTTCTTTGCTGGCGGTCAGGGGAGTTTCTGATCAACGATAATCAACACATGACTCAGCTCAAGTGATCCATAAAGTCAATTGACACTTTTACAGGTCTGCAAATTTCATGGTAAGTAGGTTAAAATGACCAAGTAACATATTAAAATATCTTTTAAATGACCACAACAATACAAACAAGCAGTTGTTTTTAACTTAGTTGCAACAGATGTTTCTTTAATACATTTTCAGGAAACTTTCAAATGTTTTAAGCTCAACATCTGCTGATCATGTCATTTTAATTTCATACTAGTGTCTTCACCTCAGCAGGACATCACACTGAAATGAGTGGTTGCAGCTTAATTTCTGTCCAACTTCTGCACGTCAGTAAATTGAAGTACATTTTTTCACAACGATCAACAGTCAGACTCGTTTTCTCTGTCAAACAAACACAAGCAGGGACTTAAAAGATTGTAAATATTAACCTTTTTTTCTTGTTATTCATTTATTTGCTAACATTCAGGCCACCATAATCAATTAAGGAGTGAAAGGTACATTTCGGAAAATTGCTCCAAAGTTGGACTGATCCACTGAAATCATAGAAATTGGGAAAATGCAAATGGTTAAAAAAAAAAAGTGATCAGCAGAAGTTAAGCAGAACCCTGTTGGAAGTTTCCTGGTAATTATTGTGGTAATTTTAAATACATTTTTCAAATATGTTACTTGAAAATGAACTGAGTTTGTTGTAATGTGAACTGATCGCCAGTAGATGTCAGTTTGTTCAAACTGCTTCACACTGGACGAGGAACACAACACCGTAGAAAACATGCAACACATTCACACACGAGTCGACAAACACGGCAGAGAAGCTGAAGGAAAAGCAGTTTAAAGTTAAGGAAGAAGAAGAAGAAGAAGAAGACGAAAAGAAGAAAATGCCAGCGGAGTCTGTTTATATTCTGCAGGTGGAGGACGTTTATTACAGCAGGCGTGTGGCGTTCAGGGACACACTGACTGGAGGTTTTCTTGGGTTTTGTGGTACATTTGGAGCAACATGGGCCGCAGCACTGCTAAAGCTTTCGGACATTTAACTGCTGACGAGTCTTTGAGGAAAAGCGCTGATAAATAAAGACACAAATAAAGACGAATAAATCATTTTTGATTGTGATCTGCATGTGGAGGGCGTTTACATCAATGTGAGTCAAGATCTTTGTCAGATTCCAGAATTAAAATGCCTTAAAAAACTCTAAAAAGTGCACGAGAAGTGATTAAATCAACAGAAAACCCACAATAAACAAATAAAAGACAGTAAATCTGCGTATTACAACGTATCACACAGACGTATCGAGCTGTGGTATAAAGTGACAACAGCATGACATGGCACAAGCTTAATAATCACATTGTATATAGTGTTTTTTATATATATATTTATCTGTATATATATTCTCTGCTAGGAAATAACTTAAAGACGAGATAGCAAACGTTAGCATTTAGGCAATACAAGCATTTAAATACAATTTATGTACAGCGATAGAAATATATTCTCTGATACATCTGGATTCTATGAATAAAAAAAACAAATAAAACAAAAAAAAAGGCTAAATTGAGATGTCAAGGTCAATAAGCTCTGATCAATACTTTAGGAAGCACTTTAATTAGTGTGTCTGTGTTAAAATATGTCTTCATTGGGACTTTTTAAGCACATTTTCACATTCGTCTACATCCCTGCTGCTCAGCGATGACGCTTTCATATATCTGTATATTAGATTTCATCATATAATTTATAGTTTTACGTCTTTAAAATAAACATCAACATATACGTTCTGTCTCTCAGAGGTAGCAGCTCAAAAGCTGATAAAATGCACAATATTCCCAAAAGAAATAGCAGACTAACATAATCAGTGGTGAGTTGTAACTTTAAGGAGTTGTTAAACATTTTGGTAGTTCCCTTTTTTTCGCTGTTTGAAGCTTAACGTTAGCTGGGTTAGCTTAACTTAAGACTGAAAACAGGTGGAAACAGCTAACTTCAATAAAATCTGCCAACTAGCACATCTGAGGCTCACCAATTAACACATTACAGCTTGTTTTCTTAATCTGGACAGACACTGAAATGTCAATATTAACAACAACTATGTGTTTCTTCTGACCGATATTCAATATTTCCTCCCTCACCTCCAGTTGAAACAGAAGAGACATTACTGTATGTGGGATCATTATACTGTAGTATGTGTTTGAATGTTTAGGGGTCACGAGAGCACGATAAACTCCCAGAGGAGGCTATTCTGGTCTGATCCATTTCCTTACTGGGTCGATCTAAATGAGATGGAGCCTCGACAAACTCCAGGGAGGCGACTGGTGCGTTCGTTTAGCTTCACAGGCAAAGATATTGATTAATGGCTTCTTTTCTTCAGGTATGTTGAGAAGCGCTCAACACAATCGACCATGTTTATTTTTCAGGACCGTTACGGAGAAGTCCAGCCTCCATTCGACGACTTTCAGAGGTGATGAAGTTCACTTTTTTGGTTTCACCCACATTTCTACTCCAAAGAGTGACTGCTTTCATTTCCTACATTGCCACGCTTAACCGTTTTCTACGGTCAACACCAAACCTGTTCCTCGCTGAACAAAGGTTCAGTATTTTAATACTTGAGCAGAAAATATCAATGAAGGGTTAAAAAGCACTGATGTGTTTAGCAGCTGGTACACGACATTACAACCATGTAAGAAAGATAACTGTTGGGTATTTAGCTTTTAAAAAAGAAATTCTAGGAAGCTTCTAGGAAACTGTATGAAAAGAAAACAATTAACTCATTGTACTGACTGACAAAAATGTATCAATGCCAGTAGGTAATCGATCGATTAACTGGTTCCAGTTACTTGAATGTGAAAATTTGCTGGTTTCTTTGATATATATGTTAGTAAATTAAGTATCTTTGGATTTTGGACCATCGGTTGAGCAAAACAAGTTACAATTTCAAGGTCAGCTAACAATCTTATATCCAACATTTTATGGAAATGTTAAATCTTCTGTTAAAAATAAATCAAATATCTTTGGGCTCTGGACGGTTGGTCGGGCAAAACAAACAATTTCAATGTCACCTTTTTTTTTCTAGCGACACATAAACTAACACAGAAGTAGACTAGACTCAGAGAATGACGTAAAAATCTTTTCTGGCTTAATTTCTTTACACACAGATCTGACAAATCTCAATTAAACCGATAAAACCCGACTAAAGCATTTGGCACGAGCGTGGATGCATTCCTCGTTCGTTCAACGTCACTACGAACAAACTAAAGCGTTCAAATCATCCATCAAATAAAATCTGTGCCTCAGCTCAACACCGTACGACTCTATAAAGCTATTATCAACTGTTCTAGCTGCGATCCTTACCAGTTTGTTACGACAACGTTAACATCTGAAGAAATGTAAACCGGCACACATAAATGCTCTAAAAGGTGTAGAACTGACAGCACTGCACTGCATATTCAAACACGTTTCCCCTGGATATCCTACGATCATACATACATTCCATCGTGAGCCAATTAGAAACTGCATCCTTTAAAAAACACCAAGATTCAACTTTGTCAATTGGCGAGACAGAGCCGATCTTCGCTGCATTGGCATGAAAAGCTGAGGAGCAGACGTGGGCTGAAATCACTGACTTGCTGCATCTGACGCGACGATTTAAGTGTCTGAAAAGTGCCATCGCTGGCTGCTACCGCCCTCCAGGTGAAACACCAAACATGTCACTGCTTTTATACATGAACTGACCCCATAAATAATACCTCAGCCAGACTACAAGACCACGTAGAGCTAAAAAATAACGTGTTTCCAGGGAAAATACTCACTTCAACAACACTGTACGGATGCTATGAACACTGGATTGCTATTTGTTAGCACACTGCTTAAACGTTTGAAGTAAACTCTACTAGTTTGCACTTCGTCGCAACCAAATTTTGACTTTGTGTCGTACTATTGTAGTCCTGGTAATAGTCCTGCATAAATTGTAATAATAAAGTGCCACATATCTTGTTATAGCTTCAGGGATGAAAGATAATTGTCCCAAGAAGGATTATTTTAATTTTCTTGAAACATTTTATGGTAAACTCTTATATTCATTGCAGTTTATTTGGCGGGTCAGTATTAGAATGCAACAAACTGAGCAACACAAGTTGTTATTGCCCCAAAACAATGTGCTAAAGACACTAAAAGGAAGGAACACTGTTTTTTAAGACATTGCAGGCGTTATTAGAAGTGGGTGCTCCAGCTAACGTCTATTAAAACCTGTCTGGGCTTTGTGGACTTGGATTAAACCAGATGGAGCCACTTCATATGTTTGTTATTATTGTTATTCAGTCACTTTTTTTATTTTTGGAGGAGAAAATGACTGAATTTACATTTTTGGGTGAACTGCTCCTTTAACTTGATTTGCGATAAAGGCAGAAAAAGAACAACAATTACACATTTGTATTATTTTTGTCACTTAGAGAATCTAAACACTAAATAAACTAGAAAATATGTCATTATATAGATGTTTTTTATATTAAATATAAACATCAACGTCTTTATTCATTCAGGTGTCACACTCCAGACTGAATCCAGTGTGATTTTCTACGACAGCTGAATATTTGTTCTTGCACTTTTTGACTGTTCTTTTGATTTTGCATCATCACCCACACAGGTGTTGTCACTTCTGGTTGAATCAACCTGTGCGTGCCCACACAGTCCTGAGCGGAGGTCCAATCAGACAAATGACATCACCTGTGTGGGTTTAGAGAGGAAGGGAAACTTGTTGTTTGTTCTGTTACACTTGATATTGATCATATCTTTTATCGGAGACCCCGCCGTAGAGGATTTTCCCTCTTTTTTCGCGCACACTTCCCATGACAAGGTTATCGATGGTTAACGCCGGAGAATATCTGTCTGTACAGTTTCTGCTTCACGGGAAAATGCACATACTGCCCTTCGCTCACACGACTCCTTCTCTTTAGGAAATGAGTCATGCATGCCTGAACTTTATACTCTTTTTTTGTTCGCTCAAACAAGATATGTGAGGTATTTAAAACACCAAATGAAGACGGGGGTGCAGATGATTCCGGCCTATAGCAAGAGGAAAATTGGAACTGATACACTCTTAGAAATAAAAGTTCTAAGTAGAACCATATAAGGTTCTTCGGCTTGTCCTCATAGGAGAACCCTTTTTGGCTCCAGGTAGAACCTTTTATAAAGGTTCCAACTCAAAAGGTTCCAGGTAGACCCTTTAAAACCCTTTATTCAGGAAAGGGTTCTTAAGGGTCTACCTGGACCCTTTGGAGGTTCTTAAAACCCTTTCCTGAATAAAGGGTTTTAAAAGGGTTCTTGGTAACACTAACGGTTCCAGTAAGAACCATTTTGATCCAGAGAACCCTTTTTTGGAGAAAGAGTTCTTCAGGGATTGTTGAAAGCATGGGTATAAGAACCTGTATGGATTCTTTGTAGAACCTCTCATAGGGGGTTCTGGGTGGAACCTTACACACACAGTTCTAGGTATAACCCTTTATGTTTCCAGGTGGAACCTTTATAAAAGGTTCTAACTGGAGCCAAAAAGGGGGAACATAAAGGTTTATACCTAGAACTGTGTGTGTAAGGTTCCACCCAGAACCCCCCATGAGAGGTTCTACAAAGAACCCATACAGGATCTTATACCCATGCTTTCAACAATCCCTGAAGAACTCTTTCTCCAAAAAAGGGTTCTCTGGATCAAAATGGTTCTTACTGGAACCGTTAGTGTTACCAAGAACCCTTGAAAAACCGTTTCTTCGGGAAAGGGTTTTTCAGAAGCAAATGGTTCCAGGTAGAACCTCAGCCCTTGTAGAAGAACCCTTTTGGAACCCTTATTTCTAAGAGTGTATAATCTTAATCTGGCTGAGGTGTTGACATGAGTTCAGTTCATGTTCTTCTGAGAAAACAGGGCTACAAATACAGTCTTCAGACACTTAAGTCCTCAATTAATCCACTAAAAGAAATAAATAGGTCTATTCAATCAATTCATATCTATAATACTGCAGGTTAACAGAGTCAGTGAGAAGTCATAAGTGACCCACATCTGCTGGAAAGTGCACAGGCTGAAGTAGAAGCGAAAAAAAAACTGGAAGACCCAAACAAATAAAAAGAGCAAATACTGCCTGAAAAATAGATATAAGCCGAAGTTAGCTTACTTAACTTTGGCACTAAAATAAAAGCTTTCTTCCATTGTTGCTCGTAAGGTGCAAAAGCTCATGGAAGACAACGATAAATGGAACAAGCTTAGCTGTTTGTGCAGAGCTTAAAATTATAACTTTCCTTTTATAATGGCTACTATCGATAATAACTCTCTCCTGAAAGCAAGATTTATATACAGTATAATCTGCTTGTTTTATGTACATATTCACAACTCAGGTGTCACGTCTGGCCTGTGTTTCACATTTATACAACGAAGACTAACGCAGAGAAGTCGCACAGATCATCGAGTCACGAGACGGCGCTACCCAATAAAAATGTGAATACTCCTTTAAGGTCTGATATCATCAGAGCTGCAACTGTCAGCTTTACTTTGTCATTTATGACAGTAAATGACGCCAGAAGACAGAAATGAGACAGCAGCGATGGGCTCTGGAATATTGTGAGGAGCATTTTTCACAATTTGTCTGAACATTTTATAGACTAAAAGATTAATAGACAGTGAAAATAATAGATAGTTGCAGCCCTAGATATCATTCCCCTTATTTAACATCATAAACCACCTGTTCAGAAAAGGGATACTGTAAACTGTTATGCTTTATGCTCATTTTCTGCAACCTATCACCAGAATAAATGTTGGCACTGTACGAGTCTACAAACCACGGACATGTTGACACTTTCAGTATCATAATGTGACTAACCCTGTGCTCGTGGTCTGGTAAACCACTTTGTTAGGGTTAGGAAAAGACTTCAGTTGCCACAAAAGGTCCTGACGTTTTGCTAAAGTTGCCCTGTTTCTTGGTTGTACTCATCTCAAACAGTGGCAACTATCTCGCCACAACCAATACCTCCTCAAGTTAACTCATTTACCATCTTCACACATCGATAGAAATACTTGGAAACGTCCAATGCCAACATTTCATTCATTCACGATTGGCTGATCTCTGTGTGGACAACAGATTTTTCACAAAATTTACCAGGAAATTGCATTTTAAGATTCAGCCAGGTTAGTGTGGATGCAAAAAAGTAAATCATCATACTTATATTGAGACAAAATAATACGTTTGATCGTTTTCTGGGCCCAACATGTGCAGTTTTTCAAAGCTGGAAACAAAAATTGTCCATAAACAAAAAACAAAAAACAAAAAAAGGAGGGTGGGGCCTGGCCCTTGATAAACGGGGCATCAGTTGAGTTAAGCCCTTCGTCAGGGTGGGACAGTGTGCATGAATTTCATACACACTCACAGGACAGTGGCACAGTTTCAGAAACACCCTCGGAGTCAGCGTGGAGCACTCCCACGACTCCTGCGCTACGTTTTCAGTCAGTCGCTCCGGCTCACGGCCGCTCAGCTGCAGCGGAGCTTGGCCAGGAAATAGGCGACGCTGAGGAAGATCCACACAACCAGGAGGTTCGGGCTGAGGGCCAGAAGGGGCAGCGAGTACAGGAGGCTTGGGTCCAGCCGGAAGTCACGCACCGGAAGCAAGCCGCTCAGGTTCTTCTGGATCACCCCCTCCCTCGTCCCAATGCTGCCGAGTCACAGGAGGTGGGAGGGAGAGGAGGAGGTGTGGAGCAGCAAATAAGGTTGGAGGAAGGGAAGGGTGAGGAAAGGAAGAAAAGGACAAGGAGGAAGGGAGGAAATAAAAGGATATTTGGGGGGAAAATAAAAGATTGCAAGAAGGGCAGGAGAGTAAAGAAGCGGCCAGCGTGTGGCGCCAACAAGGCCAAAATAAACAGATGGCATGTACACATGCATGCACGGAGATGAAATGGCAAATTAACATGTGATACCAAAAAATCCCAATGACAAAGAAGCCACAACCACGATGATGTGAATAAAGATGTCAAAGTAAGAAATGATCAAAGTCATAAAAATGAAAATGAATCAATCACGAAACAATCAGAATTAAAAAAAAAACATCCCGCAAATAAAATGAGTGAACGTACGAGTCATAAAGGCGGGAAACAGAGGAGGAGGAAAAAGAGAAAGAGAAAAAAGAGAAAATTAAGGAAGACGTCTTTCAGAAAAGGAAAGAAGATAAGAAAATACAGTAATGGCTCTCCATGTTTATATACTGTTAGACATGGGGTGGAGGAGGAACAGGGAATGGAGGGTAAAATGGCGGGAAAACTAACATGAGTTGAAAAAACACCCTTTGAATTTAAGGAGTTAAGTTTAATTTTGCAGTCTGGATCAGGAACCTTTAACTTTTAACTCTAGACACAAGAGGTTTACATTTGTCTGCAAGCTAACGAGAAAGCTAGCATGCTGTCACAAGTATGCTAATGCTAGGGACGGAGGAAGGAACAGAGGGTAAAATGGCGGGAAACCAACACGACGAGAAAAACACTTTTTAAATTTAAGGAATTAAGTTTAACTTTGAAGTTATACACACTCAAAACGTTTACATTTGTTTGCAAGCTAACAGGATAGCCTTCCTGCACGCTGTTACAAATATGCTAATGCCAGGAACAGAGGAAGAAATGGAGGGTAAGCTAGCACTCTGTTTTAAGTATGCTAAGGCTAGGAACGGAGGAAGCAACGGAGAGTAAAATGGCGGGAAAACCAACATGATTGTATACTGAAAAAACACCTTTTAAATTGAAGGAATTAAGTTTAATTTTGAATTAAGTTGCACTCTGGATCAAGAACTTTTAAGTTTAACCATTTTTTTGCAAGCTACAAGAAAGATATCACCTTGTTACAAGTATGCTAATGCTAACAAAAGCTAACATGCAGTAAGTACCTGGTGCAGACTTCAAAATGTGAAAATTTCAAGGGTGTATCATCCATTTACTTGAATCATTCTCAACTAATGTTCAGACGAGAGGGGATAACGGATAATGAAGGGAAATTTGGAGGGAATGGGTACAATATCTCCAAGCTTTTATCCAACATGCGTCAAATCTCAATCAAAACTTAAATAAATCTATATTCATGCTCGTCGGCTGATGAGGCAGAGGGGAGGGAGAAAGGGAGAGAGATGTGAAGAGAGGGAAAAGAGGGGGAAGGAGAAGGTGAAGAGATGTCGTATCATGCGAGCATCCGTGTGGGAGTGCAACTTTATTGAGCACAAGTACAAACGAGACAGGTGTGATTACATCTTTTTACAACAGAGTATTTACAACACAAAGTCACACAGAAACTCCACTTTGAACACACAGATATTTTGACACAAAAAGATACAAACACTTGAGTATAAACTTGTATTTCATGTTGTTTGTGAGAGCTGCAGTGACTTTTAAAGAGAAGTTTTTGTCCTCCAGAACAAAATCACATTTGCAGCAGGCTGTTACACTGTCGATCGATATCAATAAAGCTCTGTCTGGGAATATAAATCCCCTGTACACCCTATTTCATCCGTCTCCTGTTTTTATGGAATCGGTTATCTTGTTTCTGTTAGTAAAGGTCTTTTTTCAGACGTGCTGCTTTCTGGAAATGTTTAAGTTTTTATATTTGGTTTGTTTTCTTTCCTTTTTTTTGTATTTTTGTAAGACTAACAAATAAAAACCAAACAATTTTCACCTTCTGTTGATAACAAAAGATTAATATTATCCTGTTTTCCATCTGTTTAAATTCTTTATAAGTTGATATATCAGTTTTCAAAATGTTGGTTTATTGATAGATGTGTCTGCTTTTGTATGTATGTTTTGTGCCATGCCAAGCCAAATTTCCCATGCAGAAAAACAGGTTGCAACAACCTTTAAAATACAGGTAAAAGGCAGATTTTCACTAAAACTGGGGTGCAGTTAATCTTTACTTAGAGCCTCTCAGTGAGGGGGGGGTCAGATATTATTTGCAAATGAATGAAGGAAAGGAAAAAACAAAGGAGGGATGAAAGAAATGACAGTGAAAAGAATAAAGGAAAAATAGGTTGCCAGCCTGTTCGCAACTCAGACTGTGAAACAGCGTAGGCTACTTTTACAGAAAGACAAGACAGTGTTGTGTAGACGGATGGACAGACATAACAGACTCAGAGACAAGAAGACGGACCAACACTCAGTCAGTCACTTGAATATCAGTGAGGTAACTCTCTTCTCCAGGCTCTTGTCACATTACAGTTACCAGGAAAGAAAGTCAATGCTTATGAACAAAATTGGTACTTTTTTGACAAGAGTCTGGTGAAGACAGCGACCGACTGAAGCTCAAAATATTCAAGTGTCCTCTCTGAGATGAACCAGCAACTCTACATCAGTTTGATTTACCAGAGGAAGCAGGCAGTGAGCTCTCAAATCACACATGGGCAAAACATCCTCCGGACTCTGGATTGCTTTGAAAGGTTTTGATCAGCGGATGTGTTTTTTTGCCGAGGTATGACTCTCAGTCGTGTTTTATTTTTCATTCAGGCACTGTGAGGGCGTCCTACCTGCGCATACAGTCGAGGGCCTGCGTGAAGACCTGCGGCGCCATGCCGTGCTCGTGCTGCAGGATCAGGCACTGCTCCAGGGTCACCGACATGGCCGTGCGGTCTTTGGCGCTTTTGCAGCTGGTGAAGCGAACCCCGTTCAGCCGGCGACAGATCTGACACGGAGAGGAGGAGATTTAATTTGACCACATGAAGATTTCTACCTCTGTTTTGATGAACAGTATGATACATAATATTAAATTCTTTGTGTGACGGAGCAGAAACCTCACCTCGGCCGCCTGCCAGAGGATGTCCACGTTCTTGTTTTTCCTGGCGTGGACGTTCTGCCCCAGAAACCTCAGCAGCTCAGGGAGACAAGTCTGAGACCGAGACCTCGGGAGGCCTGATGGGAACAATGTTTTTATCTGTAAGGTGATCTGTAATTTGATTTTAAAAGCACTAACTGAGAGAGGTTGTTCCTCGTTGAACTCGAGGACACTTCAGTACTTACAGTCCTCAGGCAGGACTTCTTTGAACTGTTCGTAGTACGAATTTAGTCTGGAAAGACTCTCCAGGTTAATGATCTCCTGCAGCGACGTGTCTCCAAACCTGAACAACAGAGAAACAGGTTTTCATGACATTAAATTGTAGACCAGCCCAGATTCATCTGCTAAAACTGTGTCATTGTGTCTCGGACTCGCTCACTTCTCAGCCAGCGTCTGCTGCTCGTTGATGCCGACGTTGAAGTGCACCGGCTGCACCCTCAGCAGCATGCCGCTCTGGATCTCCCGCGGCAGCGCGTCGAACATGGTTCCCGGCAGCGGGATGCGGACGTTGAAGCCGTCGCGGTTCCCCGTGATGATCGGCAGCATGTCGGGGGCGGAGCTGCCGGTGGCCTGGGTCACCTGAAAGTGATGGAGAGTTTTTTTAATCTTAAAGCTTTACTGCTACAAAAACAACAGCTTTAAATTTGGAATACAAAGTTCCTACATTTTTGGTTTAATAACCAATTAATTTTTAACTTTCCACATATTTTCACACAAAATTTTCAGTTTTAGGATTTTTATGATTATTTTAAATACATAAATGATACATGATACCATTATCTTGGCCAACTATTGTGAAGATAATGAGCTTTTACAAATTTCCCACGTTTCAGGAGGATTATTAAACGTTCCTACCTTAAAGGTGACGTTACGAAGATCCATGATGCCGATGCTCATGTCCTCCAACATGGCCAACTCCTCTCCTGGGACACACACATGAGTGAGAACAGTTATAGCCTCTAACTGTTTGGGGGTGAAACACTGAAGGAAACCTGTGTGTGTGTGTGTGTGTGTGTGTGTGCGTGTTTGTACCGTAGGTGCTGAGCAGGGACTCAAACTGAGCCAGCAGGCCGATGGTGTAGAGCTGTCGGAGGAATCCGTTGTCACGGAGACAGTTCCTCAGTTTGATAATGAAGCCACAGATGAGAGCGGTGAGCTGCAACACACACACACACACACACACACACACACACACACACACACACAGGTACACACACACATCAGCATTAGCATCAGGTCTGCTGTCTGACTGTGTCTCAGCATCAAGTACAGCTGGTTACTGCCAACGTTTTTATAGTTTAACTGAAAAAACACAATGACAAACTCATTTTTATGGCAGGTAGGCAGATGTTCCCACCTGGCCCAGTCTTCAATCTTTATGCTAAGCTAAGCTACGTTCTCATTTACTGCAGTGCCCTAAAAGAAAGCAAACAAGTGTACGATTGTGTTGCAACCGATCACAAACAAACTGACAGAAGTTTAATGAAGTGTCCCTGATCGTTGCTTGACAAACTGAGCCTTTCATTACCCAATCATGATACGATCACCTGTTACCTGTGCAATGTTCACAATGTTCAATGTTTTACATATGTAAAAAAGGATTAGCAACCGATCACATTGTTTATTTTTGTTCAACGCAGCGTCCCGACTCTTTTGGAATCCGGGTTGTTCGGCTGAGGCTGCAGGGATCTCGTGTCTGAAGCATCTACAGGAAACCTCCCGAGTAAATATAACTGCTTCTGTAACCGAGCCAAAGACGCTTTAAAAATACCAGGATGCAAGAGAAGAAAATCCACTACCTCAACTACCTCTGGGCACACATCCTCTTTTTAACTTTAAAGACCTGAAACGTCTCTCAGGTTCGAGCCGGCAACAACAGGAGAGTAGGAGTGAAGAAATCCCGTCTCTCTCTGTCTCACTCGCTTTGATCTTTTATCCTCCCGTCTTCCCTCGCTCACTCTCCCTTTACGCAACATTTAATAGTCATATAAACACTGAAGGGCCACAGAGCTGTGGACCTTTGCACCTTCCGGTCCAGTAATATTTACAGATATATGAGCTGTGAGTCACTCTCGGATGATCTAACAGCCAGCAGCCCGGGTGTACATATGTAAATGCTGAGTAAATGTCACGCGGCTCTGTGTGTCGGCGCTGACCGTCTGGCAGAAGACGACGTCGCGGCGGTACTGCAGCGACAGGTCCATGGCTATCGTCGGGGCGCTGTCCTGCATCAGCAGGAAGACCATTGACTTTTTGGCCGTGTCGCTCATCATGGCGACGCACTCGGTGAGCGTGGTGAGGAGAGGGTACAAGGCCTCGCTCCACTCGCCTGCGAAACACAAACACAGACAGAAAGTGAAGTTATACAGAGCTTTAGAGAGTTTAAACGAAGCAAACACTCATCCACACCTGATGTGATCTAACAGCAGCTCAGTTAAAGTGATATTAAGCACCAATAATGCCATTTTTTGAGTGAATTTATAAGTTAGATTTGATCTTTTAAGACAGAAACAGAAGACAGATGGAACAGAGAGACGAGAGGGGAAGCAAAAGCGTGATCCGCTGGGTGAAGCTCCGGGACAAGTTTTATTCTACAGTATGTTTCTCCACTTGACATCTTTCAGGAATTATCAACAAGTGACTACTTCTAACAAACTGCTCTAAAAAGAAGAAATGATACATTAAAGATCCCTCAGCAGACCAAAAACCTGTTAATTATGACACGCTTAAAGGAACAGTTCACCCAAAAATGAAAATTCAAAAGTTGGGTGAAGTTTCGTAGACCACAAAACATTTCTGCAGCTTCACAGCTGTTTGTTTGTTGGTTGTTACACTGGATGAGCTGTATGGAGCAATTTTATGAGTTTTTTTTGGTTGTTTTTTATGTTTTTAAGTCCCCAGCTACTTCAGTTGTTCAGGAGAATGCTGCAACGCTGATTTGCTGTGAAGCTCCAGAAATGTTTTGTGGACTACGAAACTTCAAACTACTTACATCAGCATGAGGGTGAGTAGATAATGACTGAATTGTCAGTTTTGGGTGAGCTGTTTCTTTTGAATTAGCAAAGTCCTGTTAGTCAAGCCTAGTTTGAGGCCCTCTCACACAGATAATTCAGTTGGTTGAACAGATACAGAATTGGTGAACTGGCTGTAGAGCTTGCAGAACACATAAATATGCAGAAGTGTAGTTAAATATGTGAATCTCAAGGGTGTCCTGGGTTTAGAGTCTGTGATGGGTGGGAGTTAAAGCTATAAATGAGTGCTACGTTGCTCTTTCATGACGAAAAATATGATCAAAATAATGTACGTAATCAATCTGATATTAGTTTTGAAAACACCTGCTACATACAGTACGTACATACAAACATCGATGGAGGTTTTTTTTCCTCCCACATTCCATGTAAGAATCAAATATTCAGTGTGGAGTCCTGGAGAGTTGAGGACAGAGGCAGAGAAGCATGAGTGGGACAGCAGCTCTTACCTGGGTACGCCTCCTCAGCACCGGGGCTTCCATCTGGAAGAGGGGATGGAGGTGCAACATGCATGATTAGCAGAGCGCTGCGAGCCACACGAGGCAGCAGAGACACACATAGAAAACACTACGAACCAGGGTCAGACATCTATCCAGCAACCATTCAACAACAGCTAGAGCTCTCGAGTCTTATTCACCATGTTTACTGACTTCCTTTCTCCCTCTCTGACTCTTTCCTGGAAGTTAAAGTGACAGCCGGCCAAATTAAACGCTCCATTACTTTAACAAAATTACAGGTTTGTCAGGTTTGAACATTGTTGGAAACATTTGGGATAACAAAGGTACACAATTAAACAAAATATAAAAAGAAATGCTCAAATCCGTTCTGAACTGCCTCCACTGAATTTTTAAAGTACAAGGCTTGGATAGACGTGTGACCCTGGTCCAGTACAACATGTAGAGTGAGCACAAAATCTCAGATAAGACCGTTGATCGACAGGCTGGCTGTGTTCAGCCGTGAAGCAGCGACAGAAGCGCTTACATCGGCAAAGCTGGAGAGTAAAAGGAGCTGTTTCTAATTCTTCTGCTTCTACAAAAAGCTGCGACACTCAGGACAGACCGAAACAAAACACACGAAACAAAACACTGCTTCACGTTTGACAGTTTTTCTCAGGTGAGGATTAAAAGAGTGATGAAAAACTGAGCTGAAAAAACAGGAGAGGTTATAAAAGAAGCAAAACAGGAAATGAAATAAACCTACAGGATTCTTGTTCGGGGCTGGGAGGGCGTGCAGAGGAGAGGGCGGGTGGAGAGGAAGAGGGTGGTGGTGGTGATGATGATGATGATGATGGTGGTGGTTGAGATGAGGGAGAATCCTGTGACTGACTTCCTGGGTTGATCCAGAAAGCACCTCCTTTTTCATCATCTTTTCACAGCCATAAACAGCAGCGTTAATTTATTACTTTTAAATATAATTAAGGTCAATTTGTGGTTCACTCGTCTGTTGAATTCAATCATAACTTAATTGACTATATTTTAATTTTATTGCTTTTTTAAAAAATAGCTGCATGTCTGTGAAAACTTTGTTATTATTTAAGGCGTTCAACATAAAGAGAATGAGTAAAACAAATTAAAACTGAGGAGAAAGCAAAGTTAAAATGTAAGTTTCATGTTTATATGTATGTAATTTAACAATGAGCAGTGAAAAAAGACCTGCGTTGATGACTTCAGAGACCATTTTTGTCTCCATAAACTTATTTATCAGCCAAAAAAAGCCAACTGCCATCCAGAAAACAAAAAACTATCTGTATTTTTGGTCATTTTAAGACAAAAGTCAGTCCAAAAATGAAAACAAAAGATTATTCCAGCATAAACATGAGTTATTTCTCATATTTCTGTACTAAAAAGTAAAAGTAAAAGTACCTTTCTTAGTGGCGCCGCCCTGCAGGTCGATCTGTGAACTGTCCTGACTGCTGGTACTGGGTCTCCTCTCCTTCTGAAGCAGCTTGTCGACCCGCTGGATGATGCACTCCAAAGACTTATCCACGTTCAGCCAAACCTTCTCCTGAAACGACACGCACACAAGAGATAATTTACTCCCGAGCCGTGTGAGGGTTAATAGAGAAATAACAGCGGGGAGAGGATTTGAGCCGGAGGGCAGAGGAGATGCACACGAGATGAGATGAATCACATCAGTATGCAAATCAGGGAGCACGCCGCAATTTTGCTTAACAAAGATTTATGTTATGTGAGGGAATGTGTAGCTCTGGTTTCATTACGTAACAGCGAACTCTCGTTAAGGCTGCCTGGAGACAAAGACGAGTAATTGCACCGATTCTGTCACATTTACGGTCATGTCAACAGCACAAATAGAGCAAAATAGTACATACATTTAGAATTCAATTAGTACTGAAGCATCTTTTTTTTTAACCTATTCATGAATATTTTATGAAACGCAACAAACGTATGAATCTCTTTAAAATGTGTGCTTTTGACCTTAATTCAAGCTTCAGGCAGGAGTATATTAGTCGGGGAGGGCGCTCTGGATTCCTGAGATGCATTTCTTAACCTTCTAAATCTGTAATTGATATAAAACCATTCTAGCTGTTTTTGGTGTTTCCTAACTCGCTAACTTACCCACTCCTCTTCATGCCAGTCCACATGTAGCGAGGACCGGCTGTTACGGCCGCTCCACTTGGCTAGAAGCGTGTCCTGGTCGTTACGTAGGACCACTTGTTCCGAGTCGGCCGAGGGCGAGGCTTTAGAGGCGATGTACTCGGGTCGCGCTGCGTTCAGGGCCTGAATGGCCGAAGCCAGCAGCTTACAGTCACAAACTGTCACCAGCTGACGAGTCTGAGATGGAGAGGAAACGGTTTTACGTATTTGAGAATGAACATCAACATTTACAAACAAATCCTTTTAAATGGTTTATGGCGTTTAGTAAAATACCTTATCAGCCAGAATAGCGAGTGTCCTCTCCAGTCCGCTGGCAGATCGGTCCTTGGCGGCTCGGGAAAGCCTCTCGGCGTAGTAGCTGACCTGAGTCTTCAGCGTGTTGATGTGGGCGATGATCTCTTTGGCTCTGACGATGTCCTGCGGTATGTAGACGATGGACTGCGAGCTGGAGAGGGCGCTGCTGCAGAGAGCAAACATACGAGGCTTTAACAGCACGTCAGTATCCGACACTATGCTGATGACTCTCTCTTATATCCTCAAAATCTTAACAGTTGACTGTTGAGTCTTGGTGCCTCCATCTAAGGTGTAATCCAACATAACTTCCAATCGAGGGAAAGAATTGTTTCTTGGCTTTTTAAGTCAAATTGTGTTAATAACATTGTATTTGCATGCACATGCCTGCTCTTAACAACAGTCCTAACAAGTGGCTACAGGTAAACACAAAGACAATATGAAACTGACTTGATAAACAGGACTGGGGGGTGACACCGTTCACTTTAGAAATTCAGACTGATCTTTATGAGAATTTAAGGAAATCTTGTCAATGCTTCATTGTCATCTTTACGTGTTTTCCAACCATAGATTTGCGTTTTTACTAATCGATTAAAAAGAAAATAAATCCTAATTATTATTTTGGTAATCATTTCAAGCTAAATTGCCAAACATTTGCTGGTTTCAGCTTCTTAAATGAGAGGATTCAATGCCTTTTATGACAGTAAATGAAGAATATTTTGGTTTTGGACTAGACCCTGACCAATGAGACAGCAGCAATGTCTGAATTTACAAACTGAACGGTAATTCAACAAACTTGGTGTTCTGTGTTATTACAACATATCTGGGTGTCACACATAAGTGAGCTTTGTTGTTTTAGATACTTTCAAACACAACACTGTTAATACCAAATGCATCATGTGTCGTTATTTGTTTCCATACACGACCTGTCTGTAATATAACATTCATTAAAGACCCTGTACTACTCACCAGTTCATCCACAATGCTGGAATTTCATTTAACTTTTTTGGACAACAGTGAAAGTAATGTTTTTGTGATGGTACAAGGCAGTGAGAGGCAAACAGTGTACGAACAAATGAAAACAAGCAAAGCAGTGCAACAACTCACCATCCCTCCTCATATTCGCTGATCAAAAAAGTAACAAAAACAAAATTAAGAGGAAGCCAGAGAACTGAACGGCAGAAACAATGCATTCTTCATTTTCTCGTAATGTAAAAAAATGACTTCAGGGCGGTCAAATCAAAATAAATACAAAATAAGGATCAAATCTGTTTTAAATACTTGAAATTATAGAAGTAAAATAATGATTAAAGCAACAAGACAGGAGAAGATATCACTGCGATTGAAGGGAAAATGCATGCAAATGTAATTTTATTTTTCTTTTATTTCCCTGCTAGATGGTCGCTGTGATTGAAGGAAAAAAAAACGTGCAAATGTAATTTTGTTTTCCTATTCAAGTCTGTCGATCAACTTACTGTTTCTTTGCCTCCTCAAACTTCTGGATGAGTTTCCTCAAACCGCTGTTTTTAAAGCCTTGGCAGTGGGCCGCCGGAGCGCCGATTGTTATCACATCGTACGTGTGTTCTGAAGAGGCGGACAACCAGAGGTGTTTAAAATGAATCATTTAGAAAGTCACCAGAGCTGAAAGGTGTTTTTTTCTGGTGGTTCTTATGTCTCACCGAAGCCCAGCTCATCCTGCACCCTCATCCTCTGGACGTGTAGGTTGGTTGGCATGAACTCAAGCTTCCTTTCAGCCTTCAGGTTGCTGGCTTTGAACGAAGGACCTGGGTAGAAATCGAGAGAATCATTTATGTGACAGATTAAAGAACGAGGATCTTTGTTGTAGCTTGTTTTAAAAACCTCTGCGGACGCTCACCTCTGTAGTCGTTGAGGTCTGTCAGTGTTTCCTGGTACGCGAGTATGATGGTCTGGTACTGAGAGACAATCTGTCGCCGCAGGTTTTCCCAGCAGGGCGATAACTCTCCCAGCTCCTCCAGCTCACACACCCTGTCGACGGACGAATGGTTGTAAGGAAAAAATGGGGATTTGGCATCGAAGAGGGGAATAAATGTGCACATAAAGCCTATATATTATTATTGAAACTCTACTGCACTTGTCGATTAATTGCTCGAGCAATTCAGGCTGAGATTCGGCTTGGAATTTATAGACTAAACAATCAACTAATTATGAAAATAATCTGCAATATTCAGGTTAATCGAGAAATTCTGCTGCTGTTTACATTCACCCAGACGCAAATTTATTAAACGACTACATGTCTCATAAATAATCGTATACATTTTGTTTGTTTGTTATGTGAGATGAGATTAAATTGAATATTTTCATGCAACTCTGTGTCGTTAGATGTGTTCATGTCTGTTTGTACCTGGACGCGTCCTCCTCCAGCAGCAGTTTGACAAACTGTCGGGGAATGTTTAATGACAGGACGCTCTCGGCCATTTGCTCCAGCACCCGGAGGTGGTTCCCATCAGTCGTGGGGAAGCGGTACATCCTGGACATCGTGCCTCCGAACACTGGAAACCACCGGAAATTCAGTTAACCTCAATTTGATTATTTAAATCAGACTCAAAGGACAGAAAGCTGGTGCACATGTCAGTAATGTTATTGTACCCTCTGTAACGCTTCACATTTGTGTTATTTTTGGATCCCTGAGGTAAACACATCTCCCCGACTTACTGAGTGACGATCAATACGTTTCTACAACATAATAATAGGATTCAGAGTCTGATTTATTGGTAAACATGGAGCCAGGCGGCCGAGACAGGTGGAGGATGGAAAGGAGGGAACAAACAACGGGAAGTGCATCAGACGTTTCTCCACTGGCATGAGTTTTCATAAAGAGCAAAGGAGAGAGGCCTTTTGGATGTTTACTCTACAGATCTCGTTTCCCAGGACGACTGAACATGAGCTCACACTTTAAACTGATGTTAAAGTTTATTTTAGGCTGTATGCTTCAGGCTTATATTCAGGGTTGAGGGCAAATTCAAGGAGTGAGTGTGTTTTTCTGGGATCACTTTCACTCTGTGTGGATTGTTAGTACATCTACGGAAGCCCTGAGAGGCCAAAGGTGTTTTATTTACCTAACTAACTAACACTTGATCTGCCTTCTACTGCAGCCGAATAGAAGTTCAAGCGATCAGAAACTGATGAAAAAGGTGACAAAGGGATCGATAAATTCACATGCATGAAACTTGGATGTATCTGAGCCGTCATACCTGAGCGCAGCAGGGTGTCTTTGCATAGCGAGGAGTACTTGATTCGGACTCCCATCGACTCGGCGAGGCTCTCGTCAACAGGCAACATTGTCTACGACACACACACACACACACACACACACACATTAAAACCACCTCCACCTGCCTGTCCACTGTTTTCGGCCTACACTCACCTTCACCACACTCTAACCTCCTACACGAGGATAAAGCTTTTTCACTTTATCGTTGACATGTTTGCTGTCACATAGAGCAGATTAAGTGAGTTCTGTTTATTATACAGCACTATACATAGATACAGATAAACAGGAAGCTTCATGTTAGTTAAGAGATCCAGGAAATCTAAAAATATCAGCAAATAATAAAAACATAAAATCCTGTTTGCTATGTCAGCGAGTTCATAAACTCAATCCTAACCTCCGAACAGTAAAGAAAATATCTCCACACCCGATCTTCTCCACGCAGGAAATTAAATCTCAAATCAAGCGCTCCCGGAGGACCGCGTCCCTCCCGGTGCCTCTTACCCGCCCGTTGATGCTGTCTGGCAGGCGGCCGACCGACATCCTCTGATCCTGCTTCTCCTCCATCTGCCAGGCGGCGATGGTCACGTTGCCCACCCGCTGGTTCTCTGCTGATCTGTCCATTGAAACGAGTTTATTTTGCATTAATCTATTAATCATGATTCGGATTCAAGTTTGTAAAATGCCAATAAACTGAACTTTTGTGCTCTTTGTGTCTTTTAACTGTCAGACATACTGAACACTGAAGATCGTATTTAGTCACTCGAGTCACAAATCAAACAGTTTCTCCCCACAGGAAAAGATATTTAAATAAAAGGATGTTGAACGTTTCCGTCCTGTCTTTCTTCATACGTGTTCATGCTTTACGTTCTCAGCTGACAGCTGTGGGTGACAGTTTAATGGAGTCAGATTTAACGTCGGGGCTCATGAATGTTAATCAACTTCATATAGACCGGTGTTTTAAGTGTCGAGAGGTTTATATCTGACGGAGAACAGAACGATCTGCCAAGAGAAACATCATCATCCCAGAAAAAGGGAACATTCTGTTATCAAGGAGCTAAAAGAGACGGGTTACCTCAGCTCCAGATCTAATCTGTGGCTCCTCTCTTGCAGCAACTCCTTCACAGGAAAGAGTGCCGAGCCCAACATGTACATCTAGACAAAGACAATACAAACAATATATTATTTAGAAGTGTTGTGACAGAAGTTGGTGTTTAAAGAGCTGCGAGGGATATCGTACCGTGCCCTGCGAGCGGTCCTTGACATCGTAGACGGCCAGTTTGACCTGCGTCTGCTGGTTGATGTTGGAGTCCTGGAAGAAGGCGATGCTGCTGAGGAAGATGGGGTTACTGGTGCCCTGTGGGTGGATGCAGGGAATCAGCATTACTTCAGTGACAGGACAAGTTTATTCAAAGCTAAGATAATCAAGTAAAACCTTCAGCTGCCATCTGTGGTTTGTGACAGTGGCCGATATCCATCATTTAAAACACGAGACCGAAAGACAGCATATTCAAAAAGTTATTTCCAATTGTTTCCAATTAAAAGTGATTTGAAGCGACCAGCTGACTCACACTGGACCTCGCTAGGTTATAGATGGTACTTCAGGTGGTCGGAGGGCAGAAACTTTGTTCATTTCTCCCTTCAGACTCCAGCAACTACGTCACATTACGGGCCGACTGCCATTATTCTGTGACTTTAAGGCAGAAAAGTGATTAGCAGTGCAAAGCGTCTGACCTCTATGACCTCCGTCTGGGCGTGTTTGGTCCAGAAGGCCTGCGGTGGCGTCGTGCAGCTCACTGCTACAAAGCTGTTGGGTTTTCTGTCCAGAGCAGGAGTCAGCAGGTCCGTGCAGGCTGGAGGACAAACACACAAGTCAACAACGTTTTTACTTCATCAACAAACTGACTCGACATGATTCCTTTAAAAGACACTTAAAGATGAACTAACGATTGATACATGAATTATTAATGAGTCCAAGTCCGTGTGGATGGATTGTTTTGAATGTCAGTGTTACTCACCCACGCTGAACTCGAGCACAGGCTCATCTGGGTCCTGACTGTTTCCTGGAAACAACCGAGTCACAAAAAACACAAATCAGACATCAAAACAGCAGCACAACTATGTTTACTGCACATTACTTTCATACTGATTCAACACTGCTTTGTTTCCCTCCGAGGTATCATCACTGTAGCAGTTTAGCTGCAATCAGAGCTGATCCTCAGTGTGATGCAGTGACAGATGATGAGGCGCCCTCAGGCCTCATTATGATCTGCTTCAGGGCAGGACTGTGGTGAAAGAGGCTGTTGGCTCCCACACGAGTTTAACACGCTGCCAGCAGAGTGTGCACTTTGATTTTAATGGCGCCGCGAGTGGATAACATTAACATCATGCTGTGTTTTTTTAGACCGGGCATCTCTCCTGAATTTTAAATGAAATTACGCTTTAATTTTATGTGTTTATGAATGTTTTTGCTTACTTACTTCACAAGATCTCTAAACACACGGGACAATAAGCAACTAACGATTATGTTCCTCTGCGATTAATTGTTTCGTCAATAAAATGTCAAGAAATCGTGAAATATGCTCATCGCAATATTGATTCCAGTAGCTTGTTTTGTCCAACCAACAGCCCACAAAACCAAAGACGCTTCATTTACTGTCATAAATGAGGAAGAAAAGCAGCAAATCCAGCTGGAACCAGCAAAGAAAAATGACGGAAATCATTAATTGATTATAAAAAGAAACCTTGAGCAGAGCTGAAATGATTAATTGATTAATAAACTAATCGATCCAGGGAATTAATCTGCAACTATTTTGATGTACGATTAAGTCACAAAATACCAAAAAATCTCCTGTTTCAGCTTCTTTTCTGTGAGGATTTGCTGTTTTTGCACTGTTGGAGGAATTAATTTCGACTTCTCTTCACCTGCGAGAGCCAATCCGATCATCTCGTTGGACAGCTCGAAGGTGTTGGCCCGGTACACCGACCACGGCCTCTGTATCCGGGAGCCGCGCTCTCTGCCCCCCGCCATGCCTGTCCGGGACGAGCGGGCGTCGGCAGGAGGCCTGAACACACACCCTCACACACGCGCAGTCACGCACTCCCATGTGATGTGCGCCTCCTTCCTGCGTCGATCCACGGCGGCTCCGGCAACGCGAATCACCTCTCTGAACGGAGACGGAAGAAGAGACAGATTTATTAATGAATCAAGCAGGTTTTCAAATGGTTTCATTAAATCAACATTTGCTTCATCTCCTCTGTGTTCTGAAATTTAGCAGGTGAAGCTAAATCAGCAGCAGCAGGAGGAAAGCATGAAGAACAGAAATAGGGAACAAGGTACAGAAAGTGCGACTGGGTACAAAACTGGCACAAAGCAAACAGGAGATAAAACTTCTCTAAATCTCAACTGGAACTTCTGATTTGTGTAACCCGATCTATATTCACATCTGCCGCCTACACAGCCAGCAGCGAGCTTCATGTTTTAAATCTGCGCTTGTTTTCAACTTTGAATCTCTGTTGAAGCCCACTGCAGAGCTGCACGATCAATCGAAATGGTATCGAAATTGGAGGAAGGCCAAGCGCGATATCCCAAATCACAGATGCTAATAATATGGATAAAGACAAAAACAGCATTATTACAAAGTAATAGTGATGCAGAGACGCTCCGGCCAACAAATCTTGTTCTCCAGATGTGCTACAGCCTCCAACAAATGTCACATCATCATAATTTAAGATTATTCTCAGTGAAAATGACAAATGCTTTGCAAAAACATGTCATAAATCACTTGTTATATCTGTGAAAATGATTGCAGTCTTACCCTTCTGCTTTTGTTGCTGCAACAACTAATAGCGATCAATAAAGACGGAGACAGAAAAGGGAGAAAGATAAAAGAGAAAGATGATATTCCCCGCCCGTTCCACCTCCTAACATCACTGTAATACATTTCACATCTCTATTTTCCATTCGTACGCACAAGGAACATAAAGTCAGTTAAAAAAAAAAAGTGAAAAAGCTCATTTTTAGATCTTACACCAACAAAATCTGACAGTTTCTTTGTTTATTTTTTAAAGTTCATTCCCGCTGCAGCCGTGCGGACGAACAAATAAATATCCAGCGACTGTAAGATTTAATCAACTGAACTTTAAACATCGCAACGTTTTTACTTCTCCGGCTTAAAGAAAACACGACGGGCGGCTACTCGGGGCAGAAGGGAACACGTCCTGTATATGTTCATGTATGTATTTATAGAGCGGGAGAGACGGAGGCACGTGTCCGTTAGAGTGCGACCGAGCATCATCTGTATCCCCGAGAGCTCTCGACATCGGCACGTGTGTTTGCGGTCTCGTTTCACAAACATATGCACATGCATCGGCGTCTACAGCAGCATCTGTGTGTGTCGGCCCACTTCAAAACTTTGCATTTCATAGATGTTGATGTTGCTAAGAGACTGTAGGTCCTCCACATTTTTATATATCTTCCTCCTCATTTTCTTCACCTTGTCTTATCGCTTCCTTCATCATCCTCCCTCCTGGTTCCACCACCCATCGCTGTGCTCCCCAAATCTATCATTTTATTTGCTCTATTTCCTCCTAATTTTCTCTCTTTTGGGATTTGTCTCCCTGAAGGTTTCCAGCCTGACTGTCCCGCTCTCCGCCGTCTCTCCTGGCCCATTTTTGTTAAAGAGCAATTAGCCTATTTGCGGCAAAGCGGCGAGCGCGAGGGACGGCAGCTCGCTCACATGGTCCAGTTTGATGGAGACATCTGGAAAAAACTGAGCGTCTATTCAGTGTTTTTTCTCTAAAGACAGTTTACGCTCAGATTCTTCTACCTCTGCCGACTAGAACGAGGTTTTTCTGAAGGTGAAACGCTTTTCTAAACGATGAATCTTTTACAAACAGGCCCACAGAGTGATACGGTTTTAATTGTGGTTCTGGGTTAATAGTTGGCGGCCTACTTCCTGATATGTGGTCCACCGCGGTGCCTGATGTGGCCCACTTTGGTCAGCTCAGATTCATGCGCCCTACATCTGTCAGTGCAAACATCTGGAGCACCACCTGAAGTCCAAATCTACCTGATTTACATTAGAATTTGAATGTATTTACATCTCGTGTGCAGGACCTGAACATCTACTTTGGTACCGCTTGTTCTCGCAGCTCAACGTTCGCCAATCAGCTACGTTTAATTTTCAGATTTAACGTAGTTCTTTTATGAATTTCAAGTATTTCTGGGGCTTTTCTTACCTTTGAAGAGTGAAAAATACAGAGCTGAAAGGAAACGAGGGGATAGTGAGGGTGTCTTAAACCTCCAGAGTCCAGCAGGACCCCCAAGAGTTGAGGACTTCTGTTTTTAGAAGTAGTTTCAGTGGTAGAGAGACGAAGACAAGTTTCATTGCAGTTTTCTTTTCTTTTCTGGCCATGAAAAGACTTTGACAAAGAATCAAAGAAGCTGTTCCAGGAAGAAGGAAGAAGGAAGAAGTTCGGCCCAACCTCAGCCCTTGTGTGTATACAATTACTCTCTTCAATCTCTCTTTAATAAGGTAAAAAGGCTGGAACGACAGTCGACGGTAGTTTTGCGAGCTGTGCAAAACATCTCCGTCTGGCTCAGTCACCTGTGCACATAAAGAGCCTTTAAAAAGCATGTCGTATCAGGATGAACATGGCGGTAATGATCGTAAGACTGCAGCAGTCAGTGCGGCTCCAGCTCCGTCTCACTACGGATTTATGGATCACATGACAACACACGCACAGTCCGGATCAAAGAGGACAGCTCTTCGTTCCTGCTAAAATACAATAACTCCTTGTGCCAAAACATGAGTCAGCAGGGGAGACGGTCCTATAAGTAAATGTCAGGTTCAAACCCAGAGTCAGTCTCCTTTTTAAGCACCCATGGTCTCCCATGTTGGGTCTACGACGTGGCAGCGTTAGCTCCTGAGGCCAGGGTGGATTTCTGGTGATTGACAAGTCACCACTCAGTCAGGTGCGATCAGGATATCCACACCCTCTTGTCCAATTACGGTCACTTCTGGCTCCAACAAACCAACATGGCGACGTCCAAATGAGTTTACACTTGGAATGAAACCTTTGCGGACTGAAAGCTGTCCTGACTTCTCAAACAAAACAGTCTATCTTATCTCTGTGAGACCATCCAGCGGTATATCTTCTGCCTTGTTCTGGTTCTACCTTTTCAAATCACCACATAAACAACGTGAAAGTACGTGATGCATCTCTGGTCTTTGTTCCCGAACCTAGAGAAAGAAATTTCCAGTCTCTCGGCCAACTGGAGTCACATTTTCCACTCCTAAAGCCAAAAAACACCAAGACGTCAAGACGAGCGCTCGCTTCCAACTTTCCTTATCAGAAACGCGTTTCTACACATCGTCAATTTCCACATATTGTCACTCACTCATGTCTTAAGTTATTGGTATGTTCAACTCTTCTGAACACACTGAACACCTTCCTTTGTTTCTCAAAAGATTAATAACGGTCACCAGCAATGTAGTTATATATAAACCTCTATATTTGTCCTGCTAATCTTCAGAAATCACAATAAAACCATTACTTTCTCTGCCTCATATTCAGTGCAAATCCCTTCATGTGTGACCTGCAGCAACAGACGACGGATTTAACACCTCGAATCAATTAACTAATTTGGCACTCGTGGGAATTTATCATCTCGCCAAAACAGTCCGGCGAAAGCCAAGAAAAATATAAATCAGGAGCAGCAAACTCGTCTCCGAAGCCACGGCAGCGCGGAAACTTCACTGAGGGGGAAAAGCTGCCGTATAAGGCAGCTCCAAATTTAGCCCGGTGTGTCAGTGGATGTGTGTGTGTAGGTTTGTGAGTCACATGAACTGGGGCACACACACACACACACACTCTGTGTTGGCCGCGGTAAATCCGGGCCACAGCTCCTGACACATAAAACCCCGATCCAGGATTCATAAAGTGGATTTAGGCTTATTAGGGGCCAAGAGATCCATTAACAAAAGCATCTGTGGGGAGATTTTCAGTCCAAAAATGTAAAATATAAAGGAATCAGTGTGTGGAATGCTGTCAAACAAAGGACATAAATACACTTTACAATTATATGGATAATTTTGCTCAATGCTTCTTGATACTGGCCATTAGAAAGAGTTTTAGTGACCTTAACTTGAGGTTACAGGCCAGAAAACGCTCTCCTCACGAGATCCGTCTTTAATCACTTGGTCAATCTCAACTTTAAAGACAAAGTGGACAAGGAGTGCTTAAATTGTTTTATGAAAAATGAAAAATTTACGGCAATCACATGTCAGCTGTGCAGATACATCTGTTGAGGAAGATCCTGAACAGTTATTGAATGGAAAATACTCTTGTCAAGGTCAGGAATAAACGTCTAATCTCGACTAATGTGAGCCATTTTGGAATGTGTTTAGGTTGGAGGACGTGTTGGAAAGGCTTCTTTTAATTTATCAGTTGGAGGGATTTCAACGAGATATGTATTTCGGCCGCCTGTTGTGAAATCAGATATTTAAACAGAAGCTTTAACGAGAGCAGCCATTTATAGCTCACGTATAGAATCGTGCAGTTTGTGCTGAAGGTCGCCACAACTTCCTCTGAATGTCTGAAGGAGAGAAAAAGGAAGTCACGACCCGTTTCAGGTTTTATAAACACGAGTGTTTACCCTACAGATGACGCTCGTCCTCTCTGCTCGCGTATATGTTGCGTGTAAATGTATGCGAGTGTGATTGAGGCTCGTCTCTACGTTTCAAGACAGCTCGGGACAAAGAGAGACAGACTGCGTGAGAGTGAGAGTCCAAGTTGACCATACATGGTGAAACCTCATTTTACAGCTTCCTCTTTGCCAAGAGGCCTTTCGCGCTCTGAAGACAACGCATCACACCACACCACACGTTTTCTCTTGCTCTCAAATGTTTGTGTATGGTAGCGTGTCGGGTCACATCTCGTCTCAGACGAGGACGACTCGTTCTTCTAAATGCGGTTCGCCCCGGAGGCTTTTCACACCATATCCAACAGCCGAAAGACGACTCAAAATAAATTAAACACAACATCCGATAACTTTATTTATCAACCGAGGACGCAGCAGATGGTGTTTGACTACAGACTTCCTTTTACATTTGTTTTTGAACCGCATACCACTCAGGTTCTCAGTGAAGACGAAACCAACTGAGATATGATGTGACGATTGTTATCTTGATTATTCTATTAATTGCTTGGTCATCGATCCTAAAAAAGTAGAAAAATGCTCTCGTCCATTTCATGTCCAATGATGGTGCCAGTCACAATCAAGAAAAGACCCAAAATTCAGTTTATAATCATGTATGAACAGTGAAAACTGAGCAAAACATCACATCAGAACAAGAAAAAGTGTTACAATTAGTCGATTAATTGGTTACTCGACCGACATCAAACGTCTCTTGGCTGATCCTGGTCTAAGGAAAGACTGCAGGATTTAGAGAAGCTAGGAAGCTAAAGCTAAACTTTGCAAAGTTTTTCTCTGGTCCTCTTCACTTTTCCTCACCATCTATAAAATATCTGTTCCTGAATCACCATCAAAGGAAGGCACAGATCTATCCGAGGAGAGTTTTCTTGTGATCAGTATAACGGGCTTTCATCTTTCTTAACCTCAGTAGACGGCTGGCGTTCTTTTCTTCAATGTTTAATAAAGATCCATGACCTCTGCGTAGTGCAGACTAGTTCAAAGCCAACATCGTCTTCTTCTTGTGATGAAACCCAACCAATTCCTGTTCCAGCTTTCCAACATTATTTATACTTCCAACAAGTATGATATCGGACTTGAAAGAGTTAAGACGATCTGTGACGAATCGAGTTTCTCTTACACACCCAAGTCATAATAAGTCTACAGTGGGTCTGACTGAGATCCAGCAGTGCTACAAAGCTGGTTTGGGATTTAGACTGATGCTTAAACAGATTATGGATGAAATTCAGTAATTATAATCCTTTTGGCTTGTTCATAACTGTAATTTGCTACAGCTCTCAGCCTGTGATAGACAGAAACACAAGAGGATTAATCAATTAATTGGGTTTACATTTACATTCTAGGGCATTTATCAGACGCTTTTGTCCAAAGCGACTTACAGTAATTCAGACATACATTCATACACTGACGGCACATCAGGAGCAGTTTGGGGTTCAGTATCTTGCCCAAGGACACTTCAACATGCAGACCAGGGGAATAGAACCAGCGACCTTCCGATAACAAGACACTGGCTCTACATCATTTGTGTTAGAAGATATTATATATGTTCTAATTTATTCTGATGCTTTGACGATAGCAGAAAGAGGGCGAGTATGAGGCCAAAACACTGGAGAAGTTTCTTTAAACCAAAAGTTGAACAAGACTTTTGTTCGAGCACGACTCAGAACAAACTATCTGGATTTCTGACCTTTCTGAAACTTTTTTCCGCCCACTGTTTTACAAGCAGGAAGCTACACGATATATAGAACTTTTTAAACAACTGCTGCATTATAAAAAGTTATACAAATATCAAGCAGACACAGGTGAAGCTGGGGTCTCTTATCATTTTACTCACAGTCTACTGAGTTGATGAAGGAGAGGAGGAAGTGAGCTGTTCCAGGTTCAGCGAGGAGGATTTTCCAGACAAGCCAGCAGAAGTTCAGGAACTGAAGAGACACGAAACAGCAGATTATACAGATGAGATGACAGCTGCAATGTCTGCAAGCTGCAGAGGAAAATGTCAAGATTTATTTTCATTATGAGCTTGTTTTTATTTGCTCCTTCATCATTTCATCTCTGTGAGACAGAATTGACATAAATTGTGTGTTTTCTGTCAGTTATATCAACATCGAGCTCAGCCAGAGAGGCTGTTATCGCTCACTTTCTGCCGCAGGAAGAAATAAAACAAAATAAACCACAGAGCAGCACTGTCAACAGCAGATTTGCCCCCATGTAGCTCGATTGAGCCAATAATAGAGGTTCTCACTGTCCGCTGTGTGTGTGTGTGTGTGTGTGTGTGTGTGAGGACCCCTGTGGGATCGGCAGTAGAATAAAGCATGAATAATTTCTTTAGAGGGACGGAGCAGCTGTAGCCCTTTTCACATGAAAATGAGCATCGCCCACACCCTCACACACACACACACACACACACACACACACTTTCTCCCCCTCACTCTCGGCCACATCACCAGATCCTTGTTTCATTCTGATGAGAATTAAACTGAAAATGACTGACAACTCTAAAAAAATACGTAACATCAGTTTCCACTGCGGCCGTTCTGTGACCTTGTATAAATCAGACTGAATATTCATGACCAAAACATTATTACTATTTCCATTCCAGCTTGAAGTCCGTCAAATAAAACCAGCTAGGATATTAATTCAGTGTCCTGACGTTTGCTGTAAGCTGAGCGACTTCCTGGACTCTCCCTTTCTGGAATACAGCTCTAAATATACTGAAGAGCTGAGCAATAAATCAATACCGTATCAATATTGTGCCTGGATTCAGTTATTATAATATCAATATATATCTTACTATCATTTTCAGGTCTTTAAGGATCTGATACATTTAAGTTGTACCCATGTTATGACCTTATAGCTCATAATAGCTTCATAATGAGTGGGAAATATCTGATTAAGCTAACCTAGCCTAGCCTAGCTAATGTTGTTAGCATGTGTAGTAATTTGAGGTATATTATGTTGTTCTCACGTAAGGTGTTAGAATCTTTCTTTCTTCACTCATTTACTCTTTAATCTCAGTGTGCGTCAGATATTAGCAAGCTAGCTCACAGATAGCTAACACCTGGTCACTGGTGGTTTGTGTGATGCAATCTGTTTGGATGTGGTCATGAGTAAAACTTCACATTTGAGTAACAACTTACTGACAGCTTTTGCAATCAGCTCCAAATCAACCAGGCCTACAGATTTAACCAAACTGAACTGAAACAGAAACGCAGACACAGTGTAAAGTTCGCGTACAGGCAGGACAAACTGCACAATCTGTTAACAAAGTTAAATGTGATCGACCTCAAAAGTAAACTTTTCTACAAACTGGTACAAAAGGAGAGCACAAACCTCAGCGTGAGTGTGAAACTTCTTCTTGCTCAAGTAAGCATCACTTCCTTCTGTTGTTTCAGGAAGTGTCACCAGAGTTGATGTGTAACCTTGAGTCTGATTTTGCACCTGGCTACAAGCACAAGACCACAATAACCTTTGTCTACTTTGAGCTACGTCTTTCAGAAGTCTCTCACCCACCAACCCCTTAAGGAGCTTGTAAATGAACCGTGCCCTCGCTTGATTTAAGTAACTTTCAAACTGTCCTTGAAAGAAGTGAATGTCCTCACTCTCAAAGTCTAAAACTCTAATTGTTCCTCACAAAAACGAGACTAACACACACATCAAACACTGACTTCCTCAATGAAACTCAGCAGCCACCTGACACTGGTCAAAATCACTTTCACTCTTGGTTGATTTAAATAATAAAACAGAGATAACTTCACCAGTCTGCAGTAAAAAATATATTGTTTAGAAGATCTTTAAGTCTAATTAGACATTACTTTGATACTAGCTGCACAACTATCTATTTTACATATTGATCATGTTGAAAAAGGGTGGAACTGCAAAGACAAACTCAAAAGAGATGTGACTACTGTTCAGTGAACATCTGTGGGATTTCCTGCCACAGACTTGGCTACTAATTTAAATGTCGTTACTATAGCACCAGCACAGGGTGATATTTAAGATGTACGGATATTCACACTTTAACCACACAACCTCATGCAGTCATCTCATTCAGTGTGGGGTTCAGAAAAATGGGCATCTTTTGTGGTCAAACGTGAAGGAGGAGAAGAAAAAAAACAAGAGTCTGAAGCGTTTGAGGCGAAAAGCAGAAGTGAGCTGGTCGGCACAAGCTACGAGTCTCTCTTCAACTGCAAGCACAGTTCCCACAACACGAAGGAAGTAATCAATGAAGACTTGCTGACATGAAACAGAAGGTTTAAGCTGAAGGTTCACCAAGACGGACTTATGAAAACACAGGTCAACAAGACTGTGATCCTGAATGTTCTCACTACCAACTTTCTACAGAGACTCGATGAGCATGTTTAGGGTGATGGGTCATCGCAAGGATCTCCAATAATTTCCCTGCTGATGCAACAAAAGGAAACGTGTAAATCAGTCTGCCAAACAGAGTACAGATGATGAGCAATAGCGGTTAATCATGCTGGATCAGCACTGACAGCACATGATCTAATTCTGATCTCCTTTCAGAGGACGTCTGCCACAAAAGTGACGCTATTCTGTTGAGTGAATGAATATTAATCTTTGACCTTCAGTCATTCTGTCAAGTCTCATCGTGTCAGAGCTGGAGAAAAGTCTCATTCCATTAACGACGCTCTGGGTTTCCGAACTTGTCAAGAACTGAATCATTGTGATGACGGCCGACCCGTCCTACAATCCCAAAGCATTAGTTTTTCACGAGTTGGGAATGACACTCAGAAAGACACGACACTTCCTGTATTTTCCATTTTTTATAAATCTACCAAACAGATGCGACAATGACCTCAACTGGTCCGAGAAGATGTGGGCATCAGCCAGTGAATCATCAGAGTTAGGTGACAAAAACCAAAACCAAAACAAAATGTGACTCCGAGCAGTGAGTCACCGCGACGGAGTCACAAAGGCTCATTAGAAAGAACCAGGACGCGTTCTTAAAATAAGCATTTTAGTGCAGGAAACTGGGGTTTCGCTTTTTTAATGACAGCAACATTTCAGTATTTGAAAAATGTCAGAAAACCCAAAATCTGTCACATTCTGGACTGTAAATATATTTACAAAAACGAACCGTTTAAGAATCAAACGAGCTGTCTAACAAGTCGCTCTCATGTCTCTGTTCCCAGTTTGCATGCGAGGCCAGTGATTGAGTCTCTGGCCATCTGTGCCACAAAGCTGCCGTTTGCCAGGACGGACATTTGTCTGCCTCGTTAGTCAGCGGCATCATGTTTAACATCACAGGGCTGCGGGGCGTCCTCGCCTCAAAAAGACAAGCTGACGACCCAAAACAGTATGTCACAAGCACACACAAATGCCCGTTTATTTATAAAAGATGCTCCGATATCTTGCTCCACTTGCTGCTGTTTCTCTTTTAGAATATCTGGTGTAACTTTCCTCGTGTCTGGACGAGGCGTGTACACCCACATCCACCTTGGCACACTGACCAGGCAGTGTGACACAGCTCTTTTGTGCACTCGCAGCCCAGCTGAATTTCTCAGCCTCTCTGGTTTACATTTGAATTTCACACTGTAAACATTCATCTGGATCACGTTCAAGTGCAGAATTAGAATGAAAATTATGGCGCAAGTACCATATATTTCATTACTGTGGATATCTTATTAGTCATCATCCATTAACTAAATTTATCGGTCAAACATTTTTGTAAAGTCTCACAAATTCACTCGTGTCTACATCCTTCCAATTACAGATTAACGTCCAATTCTGTCGGATGTTGCTGAGCTTTTTTAGGTAGTACGAAGTGTAGGCCACAACTCCACACTAGTAAGCTGAGAAAACAATAGTCAAAAGGTCTGGATCAATAACCATGTCAAGCACATTTAAGAAAGTATTAACAACCCCCTCCCAATTTTCCTTCTGCTAACTAAACTCTAGAGCCGAAATGATCAGTCTATTGATTGTTTCAGTCATTTCAAAAGTGATAAAAATATCAAATATTCACGAGTTCAAGCATCTAAATCGTCAACATTTTCTGCTTGACTTAAATGATGTGATAAGGGACTGCAGGGCTGTAACGATTAGCGATTAATTAATTAGTTGATCAACTTCAGTGCCAGACCTTCTGGAGGAATAAACACCCGGAGTCACGTCAGATTCTGCTAAGATCTAGAGTTGATAACGTGGGGAGAAGAGCTCAGAGATGACTCTTTTAGCTTTTGGGAGTAAAAAGTGGATTTACCTTCACTCCTGTTTATCAACCTGTAGCCGCCCAGCAGAGATCCACGGAGAGAACCAACGTCTCTGGTGAGTGCTGAGGTAAGTCAGAGGTTGACCTGAACTCAAACATACATCCTTGCTCGTTAGCTTGCAGCTACTTTACAGTAAAGCAATCTGGCTGTTGGAGGCAAATAAATACTGTATGAGTAACCCGAGTAGCTCTAGTGGACTGTGGGTCAGACCAAGCAAGCAATCTGAAGACATCCCTGGTTATCATTACAGCAAACAATCAGGATTTTTTCCAAAAGAAAATCCCATTAATTGACAAATCAATACATAGATTAGCCGGACAGAGATGTTTCAGAAAGTGAAAACGACAACAGACCTGTCTGAACACCTGTGAATAAGACAGTAAAACTATCCTTCATCCTCTCAGTCCAGCATCGTTTTGTTATTGTTCGCAGCAGGAACTCTACAATTGGCTAAAAGAGAACCTATTAGCATACAGCATGATTGTGCATTTTCTCCCAAATGCCTAAACGCAGCTCGGATGTCACCCTTAAGGGACGTAAAACGGTCCAGATCTGGTGGACGACGGTCAAAAAGCGGCTGTACCGACGGCAGCCTGAGTCTCCACACATACCCGAGGACGTCTGCTCCGCTCTGCCTGCTGCCGACGGATGTAAACAAACTCACGCTGCAGCCGCCGTCACGAGGCAAAGAGACTGCAGCTGCCGCCAGTGCTCGCCCTCTCCTCTTCCTCCTGCCTCCCATCCCTCTCTCTCTCCTCCTCACCCTTTACTGTCTCCCTCTCCCTCTCTCTCTCGCTCGCTCGCTGCTTCCCAATCACTCGAGCCAATTAACTCTTTCTCTGCCTGGACTGCAGCAAAAACACAAACGTCTCTTCCACCAGGACTGCATCAATCCCAAGTGGAAGAGATGATGCTGCTGTGGCTTTACCTACCCTCATGGGGTGGACAAAATAATAGAGACACCTGTCAATAAAATACTACAACAACTACAGCCTGTGATTTAACCATTAAGTTGAGTTGACGTCAACACTTCTTCCAAAAATGAACAGTATAACCCCCATAAGGCTTGGATGTACAAATCATGTATTTTTTATAGTAGTAAAATGCTTCATAGGACAGATATTTCTTGCAGTGGACTGACTCGTACGCAGGGGAGACAGATCACGTTGTTTGCCATGCTTCATGTGGTGGTCCTATCTTTGGCACACACACACACACACACACACACACACACACACACACACAGGTTTCACTCGTGTTTTTGATGCCTCTCCATTTTCCCCAGTGCTCATCAATTATTAAGCATCAGCAGAGTGTCAGCTGGAGTACAGTTAGTCAGAGCGTCCCGACTGGATACAGAAGAGAAAGTGGAAAAAACAAAGAGTTTTGACTGCAGTCGTCCAAATTGGAGTATCGCTGCTTTATTTCCTCGTTTCAGAGAAAGCGTAATTGAAAAATATGTAGTTATGTCCCATTTTTTCCTGTTACTCCTAAACTGTGATGGCAAAAAATCAAACATTTTTGTTAAAACAGGAAAAAAATATCTACTGAATACTGAAACTTTGCTCCTTTTTCAAGTCATTTTGAATAAACAGGATTTAACTCTTGGATTAATCTCGTCATTAAAAGCTTTTATTTAGAGCAATGATGATTTAATAAAAATAAATCTGCGTTTAGTTTAAGCCACTTAAATGTGAATATTTTCTTCTCTCTGTTCTATGATATTAAACAAAATATATGTGGGTATTTGACGAGTAGGAGGACAACGTAAGACATGAAGACGTCATCATGGGTTCAGTGAGTTTGTGATGGCCAGTTTTCTCTTGATTCTGGCACTAAAATGATGCAAATAATCACAGGTTGCAGCCCCACATTTATTTAATTATCTTCTGTTTGTGGTTACTGTCTTTATTATGTAATTATTAATTCTATGTAACTTATCTCTGACTACATCTCTTCATGTCCACGTGTTTTGTAACATGCTCTCTGACTCTAACCGGATGAGGCTGATCTGAGCGATCCATTTTGGTGAAGAGGATGACACAGCTCATTACCGACCCACTGAATCTCTTCATTATGTCAGCGCCATGCTCCACTTCCTCTGTTTTTTTTTTAAAAAGCAGACGAGCAATAAGACGGCTAACATCTGCTCCGCTGTCACACACGTGTCGGCTGTAAACATGTTGTATGACGAGAGAGCGAGACGGGCAGAAAACGCAGGAGGACACAGCTGAGGATGAATCAACAGGCTGCTGCTGCTGCTGCTGCTGCTCGACCCTCCTGAGATGAGTGGGAGAGTCTGATGAGTCACCACACACACACACACACACACACACACACACACACACACACAACACAAATATATGATAGAGGACACAGAGGATAACACTAACCATGTGATTTCTGATCAGATCAGTCGATCGATACATATCCGATGGAGTCGGTGACCCACGACTAAACAATATGCTTCACTAAAGTCAACGATTAGCAGACTAATCAATAAGTTGATTTACAGCAAACTGATGATCACTTCAGGCTCAAATGTTAAACGTTTTCTGGTTTCAGCTCACTAAAATGTGAAGATTTGTCCCATTTCGTGTCATAAATGTCAATAAACTGAGTATCTTTTTGTTTAAGGCTGTAAGTACAGAAATCCAATTAATCGGTGGAAATTTATATAGAAACGAATCAGCAGATTAATCGATAATGAAAGTACCTCCCTGACTTGCAATACAGCCCAATTGGTGTTTGTTTTGTTTCACCATGGTTTTACAACTAACCAGCACATTCAGGGCAAGTAAGAACTGGCATCGGGCCGGCAGATTTCCAGCCACTGAAATAAAAGCGTGCTGCTGAAACCTGTTCTTTAACATCATTATGTGATATTCCCTTAAACCCAGAGAGCCAAGAAATGACTGATTTGGAGAGGCAGAGAAAGTGACACTAATCTGTGCTGAGGTGCAGAGCTTCCTGGACTAAATGCAGTACACAATAGATGAGGAAGAAGTTTAAAATTAATGGTGCAAAGCAAAGACGCAGGCTTCAAATGGAGTGACTGCCATGTCTGATGCAGTGCTGAGGCCCTGATGCTGTCACACACTGTGCAGACAGCTGAAACATCTGAAGGTTAACACTGCAGTGGAGCCTCTCATCTGCTTTCTTAAGGTTGTCTTCACTTTCAATAATTCCACCCAGCGACAGAAACTTAATGAAGCTGATGTACCTCAGGTGGTTTTTAAAGAAGTACACAGCAGCATGTATGGAGCCGTTACACATAGCTGCCACAACAATGGACCATTAAAGAAGTCACATGATGACACCTGAGGCAGCTTTACTCTCCGAACAAAGGCAGTGGCATCAGATTTAAAGCTCTAGAAACTAGCTTAAATGTAGAGCCAGCTCCTAGGATCAAGACTCACATGAAGGCCAGTTGGGTCACGAGTCACGACCCACAAGTGGCCATTACGACTCTGAGACTTAGAGCTCACACATGTCCGTAACGACTCTGTGAGGACACTCCCACACAGGGTGTAAAAGCTTGTAACTCTCCTCCAGTTAGTTAGAAGTGAAGAAGCCTCTTGGATGAGAAGTGAAACATCTTCAAGAAACTGAAACCACACAGTTGCCTACAATACATAAGATATATAATGAAGGCAGGATATTTTATAGTCTATCAGTACACTTGTAACGTCTAACATGACTATAAATAAACTTCACTTCTGTAAAGAAGTTTCATATCGGCACATACGGGACAACCTATACCAATACTGGCCTATGATATCGACCCACCAATCTATTGATCAAGTTCCGCTTTTGAGTAAAGAAAATAGATCTAAAGAGATCTTCTTTCTTGAGTGAGTGTATTTTGTTTAATTGTTAGACTTAGTTTCAAACTCACCACTTTTAAACCCAAATCGCAAGAGCTGCAACTATTTTATAAAGGTAAAATGTGTCAGAAAAAAAACAACACTGTTGTTTCTTCACATTCTCTTGATATTGTTAGCTCATTATTTAATGTTTTAAAGTAAAAATTCAGGCCATATATTACATACTGCCCCTTAAAGACAAATATAGGTTGGTTGCGCCCTACTTGAACTATTGACACAACTTGTTCACATTCAACTCTCAAATTATATAAGTGGACTTATTGGCACCTCCCCACCCGAAGCCACTTCTGTTTATTTAGTCACCCACAGCTCCTCATATGTAAATTTGGTCACATACAGCTCCTCGTACCTCACACTCAAACCCACAGCGAGGGCCTCATCTTGAGGCAGGTCACTCTCCTCCTCTTAAAGAGCATCATCCGCCCCTCCTAAAATCAATGTCCACTCTCTGACCTTGACTCGAGCGCGGCGAAACTCAACACCAGTCGGATGGCCGGCCAGTGGAGAGACACTGCAGTGAAATGTGTGGTCAACATGCACACACACACACACACACACACACACACACACACATACACAGACTCAGCATCAGTCAGCATCCAGACACACACTCACTCAGCAAATTCAGCATTCGCACGCATGAAACACTGTGAAAAATGCATGTGTGTGTGTGTGTGTGTGAGAGACAGGATGATTCACTGCCATGTCATCAAATAATCATGTCTAATGATGACATAGCAATACATAACGTGTGTTTATATTCACACACAGTCTTGATGAATATGCAACATTTCCTAACTATGTTATTACGTAATGTAGCCGTGTTTCTGGAGCTGTGACCCGCCTGTCACACTCATACAGCCACTTACACATTATAACACACCCTGTCAGAGGGGATTTTTCACATTAAATGACACTTTACACCTATTTAAACCAACATTAAGCTCTATTTTAACGTGTTTTCTGTCCTTGTTGCTGTTTATCCACGTCCTGTCCTGCTCTGACGTTACTCTGCTGCATCCCACTGCTTTCTACGATCTGATATTTACATTTTACACACCAGAAATAACGAGTCAGTGTGTGTTTTTTACATGCTAACAAACTAAAGCTTCCGTCTCCTAACTTAGCGCTAACACCAACAAAGCCGCAGTCGTCAGCACTTTAGCCGATAAAAGCCGTCATTTTTACACGCATTTTGAATTAAAATGAAACACCGTTAAGCTCAACTCACCGGTTCAGCTTCGCGTTGTGCTAAAATATCCGTGTTTTGGATAAAAGCCAACTGTTACAGGGAGTGTGTCCTCCAACTGCGGCACTGCTCGTGTGTGTGTGTGTGTCTCTGGCGGTAGCAACGACAGCCGCTGACCACGCCCCCTGCGTGCCACGCTGGTGGCGTCATCACGCTGGCTCGTACGCAGCAGCACGTAGATTCCTCTCAAAACTATTGAAAAATGCTTTTATTTCATGTTTACTTTAAGAAAACACGTATGAAACTGTTCACTATATCCACCATTTTGTGTCTTTAAACCCAAAGTAGGTATGTTTAGTCAAATACTGCATTTAAATACATGGTATAGTGATTTTATGCTAGTTTATACACAATTTTAGAGGCAAATATTGTACATTTTAATCCACTACATTTAGTTTACAGCTAGAGTTAATGGTATACATATTAGTAGTAGGTTTATTTAGTCAAATGCTGCACTTTAAATCTATAATATCGTGATTTTATGCCAGTTAATGCATGATTTTAGAGGTAAATATTGTACATTTTACTCAACTATATTAGGTGTACAGCTAAATATATTGATTTGACACAAACATATAATATATTCTGTATAAAACAAGTAGTTTTCCAACTAAATAGCAAATATTACTGAACAACATGAAAAACATCTAATATTACAGTCTGTTAAAGAATAATATCACACTTACAAGAGATATTTTCCTGCAAAATTATACTTTAGGTACATTTGTCTGGCATATTTCTTCACTCCTACCTAAATTGTCATAAACTAACAACAGTTTGTAGGCCACAATAACACGTAAACGACTGATTCTAAGTCAGTACACAATGTAACAAAGTACATCTACTCAAGATCTGTAGTTAAGTACATTTTTGAGGTACTTGAACTTTTCCATTTTCTGCTACTTTATACTTCCACTCCACTACATCTTGGAGGTTAGTATTGTACTTTTTACTCCACTACATTTACATGATAACTTTAGTAACTGCTTTAGCTGTTTTAGTTTTTGACACAAGCTGAAACTAAACATGTCTAGAACCATAATTGGACCGTTCAGTTGACACTTTAATGAATTATTAATGTGTTAATTAATTTAAACTTGGCCATTTCTTATGTTGTACCACTGCTCCTAAAACTAGAGGAGGTAAAGTTGGCTTATGTCGCCATCTTGTGGATTTTCTCTGATGCTGCAGGTTTGATCACAGCTACTAAAACTTGCATTTCCTTGCTGCTGTGTTGCATGCTTGTTTTAATTAATGTCTACATTTTTTCACTCTCAATCAGAGCAGGAGTCGGATTTGTCAGGAACAGGAACTTACCAACATTATTGTCGTTTCATGTCATTGAGAGGAAGTGTTGTCTGAATGGTCTCCACCCAGTAGGCAGGGCAGTGAGGTGATGTGACAAGCAGGTTCAGCAACAAGGTAAAACCAGAAGTAAGTTGCACCTCAGGTTGAATCCTGTTGGGACTGAAGGAGTTTTGTCTTTAATTTGATCTACTTTTATACATTTTTACATTTAAACTAGGATATTTAACAGCTCTGGACATGGACTGGACTATATTGGGGATTTCAAGGCCTAAATCACATTTTCATTGCAGATTTTTAGACTTTTAAAGCATCAAAAAGACTTTTTTCAATGTTTTGCAAGTTGTATTTTCAGTGTTTTAAACCTCACGTTGGATATACATGAGATGGGGACCTCTGTTTTGTTTGAAGTCAGAACTGAGAGAGGAGTCTGCTGCATGCTTTTTCTGCTCTTGCTGTGCTGTGTTGGAGGGAAATGTGAGCTCCAGGAGTCAAAACCTGCCACCTCAGCTGCACTTCCCACCGTCGAACCTTTCGACCATGGACCCCAGGCCTTCCCTGAAGAGGAGAGGGCCAACCTCCCTGTGTTCACCATGGACTACCCTCGGATCCAGGTCCCCTTTGAGTTTACACTCTGGATACTGCTGGCCTCTTTCGCCAAAATTGGTACGTTTTAATGAATGTGTTGAGCAGAAACATCGCTTTGTGCAGAGGAAGTGTAGAGTCAATGTTGAGTTCAGAAAACTGTTCTGGGCAATAAAATAAATGTCAGTATTGTTTTTCAATGGAAAAGAAATAGTGCCTGAGCTGCAGCTTTAACATATTTCCTGAAGAAATCTGATCTAGATTCAGTTCAGATAAAGAATCTCATAATTCCAAGTTTCCACAGAATGACCAAACAGCAGCCTAAATCTTCATTGTGTTTTCTCCAGGTTTCCACATTTACCATAAAATCACCATCTGGATCCCTGAGTCCTGCCTCCTGATCTCCATCGGCCTTATCGTCGGCGGCATCATGTACTCGGTGAAGGAGGAGCCCCCCGCCGTCCTCAGTTCCAACGTCTTCTTCCTCTACATGCTCCCGCCCATCATCCTCGACGCCGGCTACTTCATGCCCACCAGGCCGTTCTTCGAGAACATTGGCACGGTGCTGTGGTACGCCGTGGTGGGAACTCTGTGGAACAGCATCGGCATCGGGCTGTCCCTCTTCGCCATCTGCCAGTTTGAGGTGTTTGGACTTCAGGATATCAACCTGCAGGTCAGTTAGAGTCACAGTGGGTGTCAGAAAGGAAGTGGGTACCTCTGATTTGAAGGTCAAAGGTGATGCAATGTGTGTAATATTTCTGTTTGGGATTGTTTTATGTGGATCCTCTCACTTCACCTGCAGGAGAACTTGCTCTTTGCCGCCATCATCTCGGCTGTGGACCCTGTGGCAGCTCTGAATGTGTTTGAGGACATCGGGGTGAATGAACAGACATATATTGTCATATTCGGAGAGGGACTCTTCAACGATGCTGTCACTGTGGTGAGTGCAGGGGATGTTTGTTTGTCTGGACTGTATCTACAAAAATAGACCGTTGTGCCATCTAGTCACAGAATACTAATGAGCGGGGTGATATGGATGGAGGATTATTCTCCTGATATGCGCCTGAAACTCCTGTGTTATTATTGATAGTGTTATTTCATGACACAAGTTTATTATAGTCTCTTCCTGGTCTTAAAGTTTCCCTTACAGTGACTTAAATGCATAAAATCATCAATTTTTACATGACTTGTGACCCCACAGCAACCACTTATAATTAAAAAACAAAGCTGATAATACATTTATGATAATACATTTCATTTAGATAACGCGATTTCCATGTGTTTTTCATAATACTGAGTAACTTATCATAGTTTAAAAGGAAAACAACACACTAAAATCAATCAATCCCACAAAAACATCAATCACAGAAAAAACAACATATATCAAGGAAAAAACATCAATCACAGAAAAAACAACATATATCAAGGAAAAAACATCAATCACAGAAAAAAACAACACATCAATCACAGAAAAACATCAATCACAGAAAAACATCAATCAGAGGAAAAACACCAGGTGGACTGTGTATTTGTGAGGATGACACAGTATCGATCTGTAGTTTTCCTTCAGTCTAGTTGGTCCAGTTCTTCACTTCTGATTGAAAGGGAATGTCAGTTATGATAAACCTGCTTTTTTCTTTGGCCGGTTTCACTTGAGCGGTCGGTTTCACTCAGCCCTCTTGGCAGTGATCGCCTTCAGCTTGAATCCAAAAGAAAACATGCATGTTGGCGTTGCCAGTGGTGTGACACGAGTCATGTCGGTGCATGACTTTCAGCCTACAGAGATACAGTTTCAACAACAGCTCAATGGAGCAGATTCCTCAGAGTGTTGTTAAACCTGTCCTATGACATTTGTGTGTGGGCTGCAGTTTACATGCATCCTTGATCCACATAACCTCTCCTCTAGCTTCCTGATCTTCTTCTGTCTCTCTCTCTTTCCTCAGGTGCTTTACAACATGTTTACCTTCCTGGCAGACTTGCCCATCGTTGAGTCAACCGATGTGTTTCTGGGAGTGGCCCGGTTCTTCGTGGTGGCGGCCGGTGGCATCCTCTTTGGCCTCCTGTTTGGATTCGTGGCCGCGTTCACCACACGTTTCACCCACAATGTCCGTCAGATCGAGCCCCTCTTCGTCTTCATGTACAGCTACCTGGCGTACCTGGTGGCCGAGTGTTTCTCCATCTCCAGCGTGCTGGCGTAAGTGTAGGCCAAAAGCACCTCTCTAAATAACAATGAGCAGGTAAAACCCAATATCAGATGATACAGGGGAATTATTGATATGATGGGGACTCTAAGTGAGTCAACAGATGTGATGCTCTGAAGAAAAGACGCCTCAGCTGAATGCAGTTTTCAAAAATCCAGAAAAATGTCGCTTTATTCTAAACGAACCAACAAATAGTTTATTACTATTAAAACAGGTTGAAACTTTGTCACTAGTAGAGTTGAGCAAACTAAAGTAAAGTCAGTTACTCAAACCAGCTTACATACAACCACTGCAGCACACAAAGCTAAACACAAAGATAGACTTGTAGTCTCGAGACCACTTTTCCGTGGTCTTGGTCTTGTCACGGCCTCGACAGTCTTTGGTCTCGGTCTTGTCTCGGTCTCGGGCCTCTCGGTCTCGCAATGTCTCGGACTGGCCGAGCGGTCTCGAAGGGATTTGTAACCTATAATATCCAGGCAGGCACAGTTTGTTTGTTTTTTCATATCATTATGCGCCCCCTTCAAGCACCAATCAGATGCATTTTGTGACACAGACGGCATTGGCGCTTGTCCTCTCTTGATACTCTCTGGTCTTGGTAGTGTCTTGGTCTCGGTTTAGGCGGTCTTGACTACAAGTCTACACAAAGATAACAAACCCTTTAGGCTGTTTAGATGTTGCTGCAACTTGTACAAACTTGCTCTTCCACTATAATTATCACTACATGTGTGTGAGAAGTGACGATAACACGGTCATGAAAGTGTAAACAAGGTGCTTGTGCTACGTTCCCAGGACAGTGTGCACTGAAGCTGAACTGAAATGTAGCTGTTAAACTTAAAGCTTTCTGTGCCTGTGACATATTTCAACAAGTCATGTCCAAAAAAGTAGGATCAGCCAATAAAAGCCTCAAAAACATGCATACAAAACTTTTCATATGCTAAGAAAACTTGATATCAACCTTTTGACAATGGATTTTTCAAGTAGTTGCAATTGCATTTTTTAAATATTACTAAAACTCAGGTGGAGGTTGAGAGGTTGGAGGCTAAAATGGCCAATAATTTTAACAAGGTGCTGTATTTTCTAACTTTCACAGATGAAATACATTTGAAAAAAAATAAAGATAAATGAAAGAAAAACTAACTGATCCCTTTGTTTTCACCGGGCAAAACATTTTACCCCCTAAAAAACTGTAGGAAAAATAAACAAAAAAACAAAAGAGCCCAAAAAAATTGAATATAGATCATCTTATTCCTTTTTCTTTGCGGATCCTGTGATGATAAACAACATTTTTTCCCTCCCTGCAGGCTTATCACGTGCGCCATCACCATGAAGTACTACGTGGAGGAGAACGTCTCCCAGAGATCCTGCACCACCATCCGCCATGTTGTCAAGATGCTGGGCACCGTCTCCGAAACCCTCATCTTCTTCTTCCTGGGTGTCATCACCATAACGACCGAACACGAGTGGAACTGGGCCTACATCCTGTTCACGCTGGTGTTCGCCTTCGTCTGGAGAGGACTCGGTGAGAGCCGTCGTTTAAATCCTTACAAAGCTCCGACTATTAATCAGACTCGTTCATCAAATCTATCTCCACTTCGTCTTGCAGGCATTCTGGTGCTGAGCCAGATCGTCAACCCGTTCCGGACCATCACGTTTAATTTCAAGGACCAGTTTGGACTCGCCTACGGAGGCCTGCGAGGGGCAATCTGCTTCGCCCTGGTGTTCACCCTTCCTGATACCATCAACAGAAAGAACCTGTTTGTCACGGCTTCAATCGCTGTTATCATATTCACCGTCTTCATACAGGTGAGACTTCTGGCCGGAGACTCAATTTGAATTTTTGAATTACAGCAGATAATCTTTGCTTGCACAAAATATTTGTGCATTTCGTTATTATGTATGACTTTAATTCATTAAATGAATAACACATGCCAGCCTGCTTTTGATTTTTAGGCTTTTATCTGTCAAAAAAACCCAATCAACTGCAATAAAGAGTTACCTTAGATGGCTGCCGACCTCTGACCTATTGATTGTCACCTCATTTGACCTGTTCTGAGCTTCTATGCCCGCCCTGTGGCCTACAACAGCCAATGAGAGATTTCATAGACAGGATTTTTTCTTTGAATAGGCTGTTTTTCCACCTGAGTACTTGTTTTTGACTATTTTATACTCATGAAGTTAGTTTAAATAAGGAAATAAAGAACTATAATGAGATTTTGCCCTTGTTACTCTCTTGCAGGGGTATTTTTAGGTCATAAAATGTCATTTTCTTTGCCAGAAGTATGGATATTTCTACAGAAAAACATGTGTTCAGTGTCCATTTTCAGTGATATTGTTATTAAACTTGAATGTAAGACTTTATGATGTGGACACATTGTGTTTTCAAGCTAATAGGGGCAGCTACAGGTCAACTGCAGGCTTATATTAAAAGCCTGTCAACATAAAACAGGAGATCAGCTGTATTGATTATTGATAACCGCTCTGACCCCTTTTAAATGTTTGATTTCAATCCTCCTCTCAGGGCATCAGCATCCGTCCCATCGTTGAATATATGAACATCAGGAAAACCAACAAAGACATGATGACCATCAATGTAGAGATCCACACCAGGGTGAGTATCAGCTCTCGCTTTGAGTTATTATCTTTAATGGATTCTGTCTGTCGCTGGTGATTCACACTGATTGTTTCTCGATGTGTGTTGTTCAGGTGATGGAGCACGTCGTTTGTGGTATTGAGGACTTGTGCGGTCAATGGAGCCACTATTACTGGAAAGACAAGTACGGTCCATCGTTCTAGACTCAGTTTTCTTATCTGAACACTCGATGTACCGCTCATCTTTCCTCTTTTGTGTTCGCGTTAGGTTTAAGAAGTTCAACGACCACGTCTTGAGGCGTATCCTGCTCCGAGACAACCGGGCTGAGTCCAGCATCGTGTCCCTGTATAAGAAGCTGGAGCTGCAGAACGCCATCGAGATTCTGGACACACCGATGGGAGACATCAGCGCGGCGCCGTCTATAGTGTCTTTAAAGTACGTCCTTTGCGTTTAAAAGATATTTGTAGCTTCGGACCCTGACACTCAACGCTGTAACTCAAAAGTTGAACTTGTTATTAAGTTAAACACAAGACTCTGAAACTGTATCTGCTCGCCAACTGACTGCATCAGCTAAACACACAAAATCTAATTTGGCTCCAGCTGATGATGCTGTTTTTCCACCGGATGGGAGTCTTAATTGCCACCATCGCAACGTCGATAGCAATAAAAGAAACATTACATTTCAGTTATATCTCCCACTGTTCACCGTTCACTGCTCTCACCTCCTATCAGCGACGAGAGGAAGGAGGCGTCCCGACCGAAGAGGAAGTTCATGGCTACCGACGTGAGGAAAATGCACGACATCCTGTCGAAGAACATGTACAAGATCAGACAGAAGGTAACTACGAGAGAGAAACCTTTAAATTGGGTGAACTCCTGTGTTGTTTTTATGTGGTTTAAGACAACTTTACCTCTTAAATTCAAGTTTTATGCTTCTTTTTTGTAGATTTTCTACTTAAATCGGTCAAATTTTACGCTGTAGTCCAACTTTCAACACTTTCCAGCTTCCTGAAGCCAAAAGCCAGTTCACTCCAACTGAAGACAAACAAAATCTTTACAAATGGGATATGAATATCAAGTTTAATCTTTAAAAAATGCTCATTAATCTACTAAATCAGCTGGGCACTGTGGTTTTTAGCAATAGTTACTCTAACAGGAGTAAATAGTGAATTTGTTGGGGACTATTTTCAGTGGCGGATGAACACAGAGCCTTTTCCTCGTGTTTGTATCTCATGAAATAAATCTCAATGTCTTCCAGACGTTGGCGTACACCAACAAATACAGTCTGCCCGACGAAAGCCGGACGCGGGAGATTCTGATTCGCCGCCATGCGAGCGTCAGACGCAGCATCCGTGCTGGAAGTTTCCGCGAGCTGGTAGGTGGGGACAAAAAGGGGGGCAACGTAGTTTTTAGTGTCCTTGAAAAGCAGAAACTTGCTTGACCTTCACTCCTGTTTCTCTTCCAGCCTAATCAAAACATCCCCAAGTCTCAGAAGTATTACTCCCTGCAGCCTGGAGGGGATCTGGAGAGTGCCTTTCCCCTCAGAAGAAGAAGTCGTGGTGGTGAAGTGGACCGTATCTCAGACCATCTCCAGCGCTCAGGCGATTCTCCACGCTCCTCATCACGCTCTCTGGTCCCTCTGAGGAGGCTGAACACCATCGAGGAGGCCCGCCAACACACGCCCTCTCACGGGGCGGATGTTTTCGACGAGAGGGGTCCTGGAAGTCTGAGGGGTTCTAGTCTCAAAGGCCGGAAAGCACCGGTTCCTGCTCCCAGGAGGCGCAGCTCAGGTCATGAAGACGAAGACCCTATTGACTCTACAGGAGAAACTGAACCCGTGAATCCTCCTCCGCTACCTCCACCTGGTGGATGGGTACCTGAGAACCAGGACGCCAGAGAAAATGGAGCAGGAAATCCTCTGTTGAGACACTCGTCACAGGGCTCTCGAGGCTCGAGGAGATTCTGACAGACAGAGAGGAAGTACTTTGGATGAAGTCGACTCCAGAGCGGCTCTGGAGGATGAACTGCTTTTATTGGTGGAGCTATGAAAACAAAAACAAAAAGGATGAATTAGCAACAGCTTCGTACTGCATCTCAGGGAAAATGCTCAGAGTTTGGTGAAAATATAAACAGGATAAAGTGTCATGATAATGAAGATCATGTGCCTGTTTTGGGGTTGTTTTACTCTTTTCTAAATAAAATATAAATAACAATAAACCTCACATGACATCGTCTTCCCATCTGTGCAACTGTTTTCCCCTTCTTCCCCTTCCATTAGTCTCACGCAGATTAAGGTTTCTTCAAGATATACATCCGGTCCGGTTACCTGATGCGTTTGAAAGTGGTTTCATATTACAATATTGGATTCTAGCATTTAACCAGTGCATTTGAAAACCAGGCGGTGGACCCACAGGTGTCGTTAAACTCAGGAAGGAGGAGATGGAGCGCTGGACGCTCTCTTAATGTCCCTTTTATTATCGTCCGACTCTCTGACTGCCTTCCACACCCTGTATCATCTTTCAGAGTTTATGTCCTTATATCTGCCGGGCACACGGAGCAGAATCCATAAAATATTTATTTTCTGCACAACGCTTTGTGACGTCTTTAAAGGGACATGAGGCAGGATTTGTGAAAAAATAAACATTCATTTTAAGTTTTTTAATGCTAATGGGTGATGAAGCGTTCAAAACCAAAAAGAATGAGCCCAACCACGTATCTCTCCGTCGCCTTGAACAGGCTGTGTGCTGCATGATGTACTGCAATTCGGGCCTGAATTTCCCGCGCAATCCTGCGGACGTGACGTCAGATGACGCTGAATGCGCGTCCTCGACGGCTTGGAAACAGGAATGACGACAAGCACGGTGGACCCAAATTACTGTTTGTGTAGTAATGGATTCTGTTACGGCCAGAAAACGACCCACCACCACACAAAGTCCACTAAAAAGTCATACTAAGAAGAAAACGAAAAGTTTTATCAGTGGCAAGTTGAGAGTCGAAACCAAATTACGACCAAAGTCGGACCGGAACCAGAATAAACATCGTATCGACTCATTGGGCACATGGCAGGCTTCAACTTGAACTGGGACTGAAAACAGATGCTGACACGGCTCATTTCCTACTGACCAGGTAAGAAAACATTACAGGTCATGTTTAGAGCTTGATTTGAAAATCATATGAGATCACTGAGGACTCGGAGTGACCTGACCTGCAGAGTAGCGTTAGCTGCTAACATGTAGCTTAGTCCACCGCTGTGTAACACTGAATAGTTACAGACTGCGCATTTTCCACGGTCCTTTAGTCTGAAACCGAATAGTTAGAAATGTGTCCCTTTAAATATGGGACCGAAAGTCCAACCTGTTATCCGGCAGGTGACGTTAGCAGCTGGCTGTAGCCACAGGCTAACGGTTTGTTTGTGTCTGTGTAGTAACATTAGCCGCTAACACACAGCACAGTTCGCAGTTGTAGGCTACCAACGTCATTCCGCGTAGGTCTCGCAGTAAACAGTCACGTGAACAGCGAGTAAAGAAATAACAGTGTCACAGCATCAGCTGCACTGCTGTGAAGAGTTCATGTGCGCTCCAGTGCCGTCTTGGCTGATGGCTGCAGTTACCCTAATGGCAGTCGTGTCACTATTGTGTCTTATTTCTTGATCCTGCCTCATGCCCCATTGAAGAAACTTGACTCCACTTGGAATTCAGACTTAAAACTGGGAAGAAAAATGACAATCAGGTGTTTAAAACTGCACTGAAATCGCATTTCTCACAGGAAATGCTTTTAATTTATTTATACTCTCACACAAAACCTTGTCAAATGTAAAATGTTGTTAAATGTATTCACGCCAAACTGTTTTTGTTGAGGACTCCCGACCAGAAAAATATGAAATAGCTTCACTGATCTGTTATTTTACACACTGATAACGACTAAATCAACACAACAAAGCTTTTAAATAAATGGACAATTGTGGCACAAAAGCAGATTAACTAACTTTATTTAAAAAAAGGTGATATTTCAGGTATATTCTTTTGTTTCTAAAAGACAGAATATGCCTTTTTAGTTGCATCAAATTACTAAAATAAGCATACTTTTTTACAGTGTACTCATTGCAGGCACCATTTTCCTGGATAAGAATGTCTTGGCATTTATTGTGAGATTGTGTGCATCAGCCAACAAGCAGCAGAAGTAATTTCTCATCACCTTAACTAAGCGTTAAAGCCTCCCCATTGGCCGGCCGGCTCCTCACACAGCACTCTGCTCCGTTTGTCTTGATTACGCTCGGCTGCTCTAATTAAAAGATGTTCGTCCGTGATTAGCAGCGTTTTTATTATTTACTGAAAGTCACCGCAGTATGAAATTAACAGTTTTTGTTAGAGGAAAAATAACAAACTCATCATAAAATGCACAAATTGGGGTTATATTATGATCAGTGGAACTTACGGAGCCAATATGAAGATAAAGTAAAGCAGAGTGTGATCACATACAGAGAGGCTCGCTGGAAAATGCCATTTTATACCCCTGTCTGAGAGTAACAGGAACAAAAACTCATAGTGGTTCTTTATTTTCTTGTTCAAACTAACTTTGTGCTGATAAAATAGTCAAAAACAAGTGCTTAGTTGGAAAAATAGCCTCTTCAAAGAACATAAAACTACATAAACTTGCACAATTCCCAAGTTCAGGGCTTTAAAAACTATATATAACTGGATTTGAAATCTCATTGGCTCCACGATGCACCATGATGCTAGATGAAATTCAAAGTGCCGCCAACGATAATGCCTTCACATTATGTGGAATCTATTATTGATCCAACCCTCACCAGAACCTCCCACTCATGTATTTATGTTCACACTTATTTCTTACTTCCATACAAAGACTGCATGTATATCGACATCTGATCAATAAGCTGTATCTATTGATAAAGAGCCTGAGCTGGAAGCTTTGACTGAATGGAAATCCAATAGAAACCGGGCTGGTGAGGGTTTGTAATGTTAAAAGCCGCACGCGCTCAATGAGAGCGTTCATGCTCGACAACAAATATGATTAGTGGCCGCCTCATCAAATATGAATCATCGTCCTGCATTTTTAATGACCACAACAGTTTACTGTAACGAACAGCAAGTCTGGGAAAGAGGATGAAGATTTACAATGTAAAGTCACAAGAACTAAAGTACTTACTTAAGTACACCTCTGACGTACTTTACTTGAGTATTTTAGTTCTCTGATACTTCATACCTCCATTCCACCATTTTACTATTAAGTATTAGTTAGTTTGAAGATTGCAAAGCAGCACATTTTAATTAATTTATTTTAATCTGCAATCAGATAAAAGATTCTGATAATCAGAAACATGCTGAGTATCAGATGTGATGACTGGCCTGGCCGGTAACATTAACCCTGAGAAGGCCAACGTTGATAACACCAGTTACACCAATGGCAATAAAGCAAACGCCAATAACCCCAACGGAAATAACCCCAACACCAATAACCCCAGTGGTGTTTACTCCAACGGCAGTAACCCCAGCGTTGATAACACCAACACCAATAACACCAGCTTCGATAACCCCAACACCGATAACCCAAATGCCAATAACCCCAACGGAAATAACCCCAATGCCAATAACCCCAATGGCGTTTACCCCAATGCCAATAACCCCAATGGCGTTTACCCCAATGGCAATAACCCCAATGGTGTTTACCCCAATGCCAATAACCCCAACGGCAATAACCCCAATGCCAATAACCCCAATGGCAATAACCCCAACGCCAATAACCCCAATGCCAATAGCCCCAATGGCAATGACGCCAACGCCAATAACCCCAACACGATAACCCAAATGCCAATAACCCTAACGACAATAACCCCAATGCCAATAACCCCAATGCCAATAACCCCAATGGCAATAACCCCAATGGCGATAACCCCAATGCCAATAACCCCAATGCCAATAACCCCAACGCCAATAACCCCAATGCCAATAACCCCAATGGCGTTTACCCCAATGCCAATAACCCCAATGCCAATAACCCCAATGGCAATAACCCCAATGGCGATAACCCCAATGCCAATAACCCCAATGCCAATAACCCCAATGGCATTTACCCCAATGGCAATAACCCCAATGCCAATAACCCCAACGCCAATAACCCCAATGGCGATTACCCCAATGGCGTTTACCCCAATGCCAATAACCCCAATGGCGTTTACCCCAATGGCAATAACCCCAATGCCGCTTACCTCAATGGCGTTAACCCCAATGCCAATAACCCCAACGCCAATAACCCCAATGGCGCTTACCCCAATGGCGTTTACCCCAATGCCAATAACACCAGCTTCGATAACCCCAACACGATAACCCAAATGCCAATAACCCCAACGGCAATAACCCCAATGTCGATAACACTTACACAAGTACACAGTTTATACATACATGTAAATATGTTTAATGAACTTATACTTACCTTTCTTTAGATACTTAAGTACATATTTTGTCAGGGTTAATTTCATTTCTGATAAACTTTTACTCGAGTACTATTCACATGGTTGGCTTTCACTTTCAGCATGACTTTGGGTACCTTTTACAACACGACTGTGTGTCTGACGTCGGCAGAGCTTTTGGTCTTTTTCTTTCCTCTTTGTGAATAAAGCAGATTCTTTACATCATGTTTTTTTTTTTTTTTTATCATGGAACAAACAGCAGCAGGTTCTTGCCGGGTCAAAGATTGAGCCCGACATTCATTCATCAGCGTGAGTCCTGTCAAAAAGTCTTTCATCCGAACACTAAACCGCTGCTGTAAGCCGCTTTGAATGAGAACATGAGAGAAACGCCTCAGATGTAAAAAAGCTCAACCCAAACGCCTGCAATATCTTTGCCTCCAGCAAATTTGCATTCTGATCAAGAAAAACGTCCTGGTATGTGGGAGGCACTGGCAAACATCCTGCTTTATGAACTGTCTGTCAGCTGCATATGAAGCAGCACATACTGAGGGAAGAGGCGAGAAGGAGGGACAGCATTCAAATGTGGCATTGAGACCAGAGAGAGCGAAACAAAGGAGGGAAAACAGATTGTGTATTTAAATGTATCGCCTCCGGTGAAGCTTCAGTAACGACGAGGGAGAGCGTCTCTTCCTGTGCAGCAGCTCTGCAGCTCACTTCTTTGTATTATTAGCAGCAGTTTCTGCTTCGGTCAGCTCGGAGACGAGAAGCAGCCGGAGGGGAGTCGGAGGAAACTTTAAGATTGAGCTTCTGGGAGAGTTGAGGGATTTTTATTTGAGAAGATAAAAGAGCGTTGGGTGAAACTGAGGAAGCAAAAATGAACCAAACTGCCTCCGTTTCCCATCAGATTGACTGCCAGCCATCCAAGGATAGCAAGGTAGGACGGATTCGATGATGTTGTGCTTCCTTTATCGTGCTCTGAGTATTTTTTTTTTAACGACACTTTGTAGAATCACTGCATGACTCTCCTGTAACAGGAAATATAGTTGTGAGTATTAAAAGTGTGGAAGCTTATTGCTTAAGAGAAAAACAAAAATGGATCAGTATCATTTTATAACGTGGAAAGTTTATCATCATAAGATGATTTCACATTATTCTATAACAAGAAAACGTTTCCTTTTAATACCAATAAAGATAGTTAGTTTCTTAAATTTGTATACTATTATATATGATATCATTAGATTATTATGGCTCATGCATTAATGTAAAAGCAGCCTGTGTCTGTTGGTTTGTAACCAGGATTACACAAAATCTACTGAACGGATTTCCACAAAACTTGGATGGAGGATGAGTCTCGGGGCAGAATAGAGCCCATCAACTTTTGTTGTGGATCCAGATTATTCTCACTTTCATTTAAAGTCTTTATGAAATAGAAAGCGGAATGTTTTTAAGGCAGCATCTGAGGCTGACGAACACCAGTCGGTGGTTTTCTTGCCCCTTACGTTAGCTGCAGGGCTAAATGACCTGAGGCTAAACGGCAGCTAAACTCCACAAACCACCTCATGCTGGACTCCCTGTTGTCAAACTGGCAGCAGTTGGTCTCAAAGTCTGTGTTTGGTCCCGACACCGGCCATGTTCACTTGGAGCCTGGTACAATTCGCTGTTGTAAGCGACAGCCATCTGTTCATCAGGGAACTCTAAATCACAGAGGGTTCAGGCGGAGCAGCCGGAGGACAGTAGAGAGAAAAACATCAAATGTTCCACCGAAATTATAAATCTGTGTTTTTGTACAGAAATCAGTGAAACTCTCATGAAATCTTGCTCTGTGCCGCTCGCTCAATGCTTAAAGTTGAAGATTGATTGATAACAACAGAAGCGTACGAGACATTTTTGTTTTACAGGATGAAATTAGGACCGATTTTGATACAAAAATTCAAAGAAATTGCTATTTTTTTGTACATTTTGGGGCAAATATGGTTAAATAGATGCACAAGGTAACTGTGGATACGAGATGTGGACAGAATATAAATCTCTAACAGTCAAACTTTTGTTCATACTTTCCGGTTATGGAAATTATAGATAATTTTGTGATTTATAATAATTATGAGCTTCAGCAACAACTGTTTCACGAAGCTTATTCAACGAAGCTGTTATTGCTCTACAACATTTTGAATTTCAGTTTGGGAACGACGTTCGGGTTGACGTCAAGAAAGATGTCAAGACGTGATGTCAGACAGACCCAAAGTATTTTAAGACATGAGCAGGGAAAAGTTAGCAAACGCGGTTGGCAACATGTTGAATTTTGATGTGACATCACGTACCTAAAATAACTTACTCTAAGTGAAGTCCAAACCATGATGTTTTCCTGAACCTGACCAACTACGATCTGGTACAACGCACAGTCATGTTTGTCGATGAGTTTAAGGATTGGTGATGGTTCCCGGAACCTCCTTCATTTGAGTCTCGCTGACAGACTCGTCGTGTTCGATATGTCAAACACAATACCGAGACACGGTGACAGCAGCAAGAGGACATAAAGGCGCCGACATTCAAGAGCTTCATTATCGCTCGCAGTTTATGCAAAGCGGTTCTTAGCTGGGAGCCGATCTCTCAGACGGGAGACGAGCAGTCAGAATATAATCCCATACGATGCTGCACAGCACGCAGCGGGGAGGGAATAATCCTACAGCTTCCATAAGTTATGCAAAGAAAACGCTTGTAGAGGACGTGGCACTTTTTAAAAGTGCTTCTGCAGGTACATGAGAGTCGATGTTCCTCGTATTATCTGGTGAAAATGAAAGAAAGGAGGGAAAACACCAAATCTGATCTCTAAAGTGATTTTACAGCTTTCAGAAACCGCCAGAAACACTTGAGGTTTTCACGTGACAGCAGCGATACAGACTGTAAACTATACAGGGATGCTTTGTGGCTTTTCATTTGCATTATTTAGCATGAACGGTTTTAATTGTGTCATAAATCATCGCTCAGTAATCCGCTGTCATGCGCTGCCTGCTTCATAATAAATAAGCCGGTGCCTCTTGAGATACAGCCGCTGTATACGAGGATTTACTACAACAAAGCTGCTGATGCTAATGAAGAGATACAGATTTACATTTTCACCTGGATTTGTTGTTGTGAAGTTGAGCCTTCCCCCCGATATGTGGGATAAACAGTTAAACTGATGTTGGCGCGATATGGATACAGACAGATTAGTGCTTATTTGCAAATTGAGCATGTTTAATGACTCTAATTTGGACCGAAACATTTCCGTACAGTATTGTCAGGGTGAACAATAAATCAGGTCCTAACAGGAAACTCTGCACCCGAGCTGAAAAACTTCATCATGGCTGTCTTGATTAACCTGCTCTCCTTCCTGGAAATTATGCAAAATTATCCCAAAACGCCAAAGTAAATTCAAAACTGTTGTTGAACCATTAAAAAATTTAAATTATGCCTGCAGATGACCTGTAAGTGCCCCTATTAGCTGGAAGAAACAATGGGTCTGCATCACGCTTTATAGTCTTACATGGTCCAAATTCAAATTAAATTACAAAATTGCAGAAAATTACCACTTAATACTTGTTTTACTGAGGAAATATCCAGGCATCTGGCAAAAGTTTTTAATTTTATGACCTCAAATGACCCCTGCCTGACAGTAACAGGGGCAAAAACTCATTATAGCTCTTTATTTCCTTATTAACACTGAATGTGCGCGTATAAATGGTCAAAAACAAGTGCCTATTCAAAGCTACAAACGACATAAACTTGCACAATTTCCAAGTTTAGGGCTTTAAAAAAGGCTGGTGTGTGAGTGGCTCAGGAAGAGCAAGCGCGTCACTTGTTTACACGATCACTCATTGGCTGTTGTAGGCTCTAGGGCGGGCATAGACGCTTCTATCCTGTCACACATTAATATATTAAAAAATAACGAGACCTTGTTTTATATTTTGGTGGAGTTTTTTGTTGCCAGGTTGTTTTTGAATCAGCTTCATGGAGTTTTGCATCTTAAATAGAAGGAAATAACCAGAATAAAATGGCAAATTAGTCGGATGATTCGACTAAGATTTCCTGATATTTTCTCTTCTTTCAGGGTGTAAAACACATTTAGACCTTTACGTGACATTAACTATTACCTCTAAACATGTTTTAAGACATAAAAATACTCCAATACATAAATTACTTGCCTCATTAACTACTTGTTTAATCCAACTCCACTACTCCACTGCCGTATTCCAGTAACTATCTGGTAAACATCCCCGTCTCCTGAAAGAAAAAGGATTGAAATGGACAGAGAAGTTTGCCCACACAGGACCTGCTGGGGTGAAAGTGACCCGAGCAGAGCAGCTGTGGTGACCCTCAGTCCACACGACCAAACAAAACAGGCGCCAAACACCTTTTTTACAGCCTGTCAATCATCTCGCTGTCAACACAGAGGTGTGAAATCTAAACATAGTCGTCGCCAAGGTGTACTTAGCAAATATTAACCGACTCAGGTTGAATCTTTCCTCACTGTTCAGGACTTTTGTCTCTAAACTGTCGTCAGCCAAAGTTTAATACTGACAATTTATATCCTTACGAATAAAGGTGCAATATCTAAGAATTGCCCATCTGTGTCATTCATACTCCAAACAAATAGGGGGCAGCATATCACCAGGTAACCGCTAACTGCTGCTAACTGTAGCTGCCACCTAGCATTCATAACTTCTACCTCGACAGCGCTGTTTACTATCGGACAATCGCAGGGGCTAGCTGGTTAGCATGCTAACTTTAATAGATCCTCGACATAACATCAAAACTGTTAATTCTTCACATTTAGTTTAATCTTACTTAATTTTTGAATGTTTTCAACTGAAATTCTTACATATTGCACCTTTTTAAAGATATAACATGTATTAAATCTGCATTGAAATGTGTCAAAACAACCAGATCTTTGTTTGATATTGTGTTGAGTTGTGTACACACATCATCCCAAACAACCCAACAATGTTAAATCCATCTTAACACAAATCAACTTTAACACATCATCCCATCTGTGAACATTTCTGTTGCAACATCAACCACAGCAGACTGTTTAAAATCTATGTATGCATGTTTAAAATGAGTCACCATCATGATGCTCCCTCCCTCCCTCTGCTGTTCATGTGTGCTTGCTGTTTTCATCATGCTGGTTGTTGCTAAGTAACTTGTTATTCCTGGAAATTTTAATCATATATACTTATATAGTATTCAAACCCCGTTTGCACAGGGTCAAGAGAGTAGGAGTGTATTCACGCTTGAGTTGCTGTGAGTCAGTTGTTGAAGCAACAAGCTTTAAATGCCCCTTAAAATTGAGGAGAGGCTCGTCTTTTGAAACTTTATCCTTCATCCTCAGAGACATACTGTCGGCTGCTCTGCTGGTGACCTGTTGACATCCTAAACATCCTTCTGTGTCGATTCACTGCAAAAAACCACTGAAAACCTCCTTTTGAAAAGCTCGACCTTGAGCTCCCAGAGATTGAATGTGTATGTGCAGAGTTAAAAAAGCCTTTCAATCTCCACCTGCTGCAGCATCGCACAAAATCACGGTGTGCATATTTACTTGTATCAGATATTTGATCATTTGTCCAAATTGCTCAAAAATTACATTAAGTTTGGTTTGGTAGCTTGGTTAAACAGACAAAGCTATCATTAAAAAGAGCTTTTTACAGTAGTTTCCAACCATGAGTGACTCACAAGATCATTTTGAGGGGTTACAAGAAGAAGAATGAGCCACTGGCAAAGTAAAGAGGGAGTTTTTGTGATGACAGGCAGCATATTGTGACAGAATTTCCCCAAAATCTGCTCGTGTTGTGAGCGAGATAAACAGCTGGTGGCACTAATTCTCCAGCCGGTGCAGCTAAACCCTTGTTGAAGAAAGAATCCAACAAAATGACGTAACTAAGACAGAAATATTAATTAAAATAAAGCTATTGATGTGAATAAAGTTATTTTTGATTTATTTAAAGGAATAGATAATAAAAGTTAGATGAAAAGATTGACACCACTTTCACGTCTGTAGAGTAAATATGAAGCAACTGGGATTAGCCTGTTAGCTTAATGCTAATTAAGTGTAATAACAGCATTTAAACTTCAGTTTTTGTATTTATGAAGCAAATGAGACATGAATTATTAGTTAGTTAGATTTTGAGGTGCGCGACAGATTTTGTTGGACAGCTGCTTTCAGTCTTTATGCTAAGCTAAGCTAACAAACGTCTTCATATTATAGATGGACATATGTGGTATCAATCTTCTCATCTAACTAACTCTCGGACAGAAACTAAATATCTCTCAACTTGTCCAACTTTTTCTTTCACGCTCAATGCAAATGTTTGACACCTAACCATCGAATAAAAAACAGGAACTCGTCTGTCAGTTGACAAGTTTCACTCTCCCGCCGCCGTCGCCGGGCTGAACTCCAACCCCGAAACCTGTGAAACCGAACAGATTGCCTCCATAACAGAACAGTTTAACAGCCCGCTTCGGTTCAGTCACAGTCAGAATCACTGAATATTAACGTTAACCCTGTGCGTCGCCGCGGCCATCTGTTAACGTGGAGACGGACGTGGAGTAAAGAAGCCTCAATAACATGTAGAGGAAGATTTCTAATCCATCATCATCATCATCCTCATTGACCTGTGATTAGCATGTTAGCTTTTGCAGCTAATTGATCCCCTCCCACTCACTCCATAAAGCAGAGAGGCCTCGACGCTCCTATGAATTATGTATTTTAAGGTTTTAATGAGGTATGAAAGGGGCACGGAGAGAACAGGACTTGTTTTTTTAAATCCCGAGCTGTTGTCCAGCCTACACTGTTATTGTGTGAACGCCAGGCGCTCGGAGTGTGAGCTGTGAAATCCTGCTGCCAAGATCCTGATACACACGGCGATAATAGTATTATTCACTTGAGTGGAAGTAGCAATACTACAGCGTACATCATAACAATATTAATGAGGTAACAATACAAACTCTGGAACGGTGGCAGGGTCCGCCACATATAAACAGTATGAAGTTGTGGAGGAAAGGTTTTTAAAGAGCTTATGGAGCTTAAGGAAGAAGATAATTTTCTCAACACATAAAGATGAATAAAGAAATAAAGAAAATGTATTGAAGCCTGTGTTGTTTGAGTGTATATTGTGCTTCAGTGGTGCAAAAACAACCACACATTTCTGCAGCTTTTGGGCTCTGAAGGCCTCTGCTTACTGTGAATTTAAAATCAGAGCACACAGAAGAAGATAAATGAATGCAAGTCTTCTTCCTGTCACTAGAGGGCGGTCTTACACAAGAGCCTGAGGATGGATTTCTACAGTTAAGAGACAGAACATTAAACAAGATGTTTTTCTTCCCTTATATTTACTCTGACATTCAGACCACAGCCACATGTAAATAATGCAAATAAGACTGTTGTGAGTTCAGGTTCCTGCAGCTCCATAAACTAAACAAACAACCACAAATAAAGCTTTAATTATTAGACCTCCCTCCTTCATCCCCCTCTTGATTAAAATCTCTTAAATGATTCAGTTGTTCTGTGATGTATCTGAAGTGCTCTTGTTCTTGCTGCAGACGCCGGTGTTTACTTTGATGTGTTTTATTTCTGGGTCAGTGAGTCACACTGTGGCTCATGAGGAATGCTCTCAGGTTAGACGGCTCCGAAATATAATTGCCCAAAACCAAGGTCACTGCTACGAAGGCAGCAGCAGCAGCAGCCCGGAGGCAAAAGGGAGAAACGTCTGTATTTCACCTCATTCTGCTCGTAGAATATGACAAAAATGCAGGTCTGGAGACTTGGAAATGTGCAGCTGAAGGATAATTCAAGGACAGAATAGCAACAAAGTCTACTGTTGTGCGTTACAGTGTCTAAAAAAGATAAATAATTGTTGTGTAGTAGCTTTGGGCTTTCATGTAGGGTGTAGGTGAAGCAATAGCTATTGAGTTAGCAGTTAGCTCACTAGCTGCAGTAGTTCACCAACTAGAAGTGTATTCAGTGATGTTAGCATACAGAAGCAGGAATGACATGAGAATGAATACAAAAGAATAAAAATACAGCTTTCTTTTTAAATAACATTCTGGCAGGAAGGAGCGAAGCAAATCTGACAAGCATTTAGGAGTAGCAGGATTATGTAACCGGTAGAGGGCGGGAAAATCTACAGTAGACTGTCAACTGGAGTTTTTCCACAGCAGATATTTTAACTTTTGGGCAGCTTCTTCAAAAAAGGGCAAAACGTAGAATAACGGATAAAAATAAAGACTATAAAATTACCACAAAATTTGGTTGTATTCTTAATACAAAATACAACAATATACCACCAGAAAATGTTTCTCCCTACAAAGACTCTGAATCTATATTCTGTCTCGTAGCAATAAACAGCTATTAGCATACAGCTAATAACCATCATTAGCGTTGTTAGCATTCATCAGTGAAAACAGCAGGTGCCCTCAGTTTGTGCCACACGCCGCCCGTCTTCATTAACACAAAATAAACATTATGTGATGCGTTCACTTCCCGCTGGTGCACCTCATACTGTTCAGTAATGTTCCTGCTCCTTCACTATTGGGTGTCAACTTAAATAATCATTATTTTGGAAGTTTTACACGTGTAACCCAGTTGTAGGCCTGCGTCGCCACAGGCCATTTAATCCAGATTTACCAACACAAATTAACGTATTTGAACAAAGATCACATTAAATTGCACTGTTCTTAGGTTTTTGTTTAAAGTCTTCACTATACTTGTGATGAATATTTAGTTAGTTAGTAAATGTAAATTGCATCTGGTGGCCAGTTGATCCAGTACGGAGCTGAATAAAAAGCACTGAGATAAAGACAGAGAAAGAAAAGCTGAGCAGCTCTGTCAGGCCTCTGACTAATAAAAGCTTTCCTCTTAATCAGTGAACTCTGTGATCCATGGCTTCTCTCCAGGTGGTAATATGGGAGAGGCGAAGGAGAATTGGAAACTGTAAAGAGCTCTTACTGTGAAGAAGTCATTATTAAAGTCTTGTTTTAAATCCTTCTCACTCAAGCAAAATTACACCTTTCTTACCGAGAGTATGAGTAGATTTATACCAACCGTAGGTCTGGTAGATTTATGGCTACAGCCAGCAGGTTCTAGCTAATTTAGTGTAACATTAGCAAGAAGACTGGAAACCACCTGGCTGGTCTGAAACTTGTTTTTACAGTAAACATTTTTTCATCTGAAACAAACAAGCTACAACTTTATTTTTGTGAGATTTGGAGGAGGTGGTGAAAGAGTTAAGCTAGCTGTTTCCGCCTGTTTGCTAATGTAACATTAGCATAAAGATTCGAAACGGGGAAAGCTGTCAATTAACTGGCTCTGTTAGAAGTTAGAAAAAAATCTACCATCCATCACCACGAAAGCTCACTAGTTAACACTTGTTATCTTGTTTATTTTAACCCATTTGAAAACCAAAGTGTTTTTACTGCGTGTAGCGCTTGAGTTTTGTTGACTACAGTTGGCCTTCTTCACCTAGCAAACCCACAACTTTTTGTGTTAAAATAGTTGCACATATTAGAAACACAAGATTTTGGAACTGGTGGTAAAAGAGTCAAGCTACGGTACGTTAGCATAAAGACTGGAAACACGAGGAAGTGTACAAGCAAACTGTGGTTTTACCAGGTAGCGATCTTTGTCAACGACTAAGCGTTCTCCCTTCTTCTCCTAGCAAAACTATAACTTCTTGTTTTAAACTTATACATTTTTGCACAGATCAAAAAAACAAGATGCCACATTCTTGTGAGATTTGGAGATGGTGGTTAAAGAGTTAAGCTAGCTGTTTCCACCTGTTTGCTAAGGTAACGTTAGCATAAAAGCTTGGAACTGGGGAAACATTGCCTAGCTATGTTTGAAGTTAACAAAATCCACTTTCCAGCACCTTTAAAGCTCCCCAATTACCATGTCATATCTTTTGTAACAAGATATAACATTATTTTATGAGATTTAAGTGACGATTCAAGCTAGATGTTTCTTCTCCAGTAGCTAGTTTGTTACGCTAACGGATAGCTGGCTGCTGGCTGTAGCATCATTAAAGTGGTTTCAACCTTCTCATCTCACTGTCAGCAATAAAAGAGCATTTAATTCCTGCTTTCTCTAAGTTTCATTGAGTTTGTTTTCCAAATTTCACCCATATGTTAAAAGAACTGCAGCTAACGTCAAGGCAAATTAATTACAAAAAGTTATCTTTGCTCACAGCTTCTCCACAAAGTGTGTAAATTAATGGCTCTTTATGGTGACTTAATAAGTCTGTGGGCTTTAATTCAGACAGTGTCTCCCTCTGTGAGTAGCTTGGAAGTCAGCGGCAGGCAAACACAAGTTCACTGTGTCTCCTGCAGCACAGCAGCACGTCTTACTTTAATTTTTATAATCTGTCTGAGCAGGTTGACTTGACTTTGAACTCCTGCTGTGTGGCAGAGTTGATGTCGCAGTTTGAATCCCTCCCTCTGGACTGAAACTCTTCTGGGATTTTTCCGGCTGTCTGTCAACCGTCCTGCTGCTCGCTGATGCCTTGATTTAAAGATGTCAGAAAATTGTGGCTTTTAATCGTCTTACAGGCAAATTTCATGTCTTTGAACAGCGGGCGAGCACTGTATGTCTCTTATAGGAAGAATTCACCCTTGAACATCTTCCGTTTCTGGATCTGTTGTTTTGTTGTGCCTTGATAGAAAGTTTGGATTTTTTATTAAGCATCTTCCTGCACATATACGCCTACAATACTGAAACAACGAAGGTACAGGAGGCTTAAAACAAACATATTTAGGGAGAAAATCAAAGCAAACTTTGTGAAAAAACCCAATCTTAGTGTCGTATATTGTTCATCACAATTCAAAGATTGACTTCCAGATTTAACGTTGACCTATGCCAGCCTCGTTTCTTCTCTTGTTGTTTCAACTTCCAGAAACTGTCATAAAAGTTCAATTAATTTTACTGACCCCCCACAACCCACTAATGGACCCCTGTTGGTCCCCAGACCCCAGTTTGAAAACCATGTGTTTAGAAAATCGATGGCGTAATTACGACCCGTTTCATCGTCTTGATGCTAGAGTTTCTTGCACTGTCTGTAGTTTTGGCAACGATGCGACGATGATCGTTCATTGGCTGTTGTAGGCTCCAGGACGGGCATAGAAATCCTAGAGCCAAATCTTGTTTGGAAGACGTTGTGTGAATTAAAAGCAGACCAATTGGCGTGAAAGTTGAGGCCTATGAGGATTGATTTTTTTGGAATTTCTTGACATTTTTCTTTTAAACCCACTTTCGTCCGGTTGTCCTTTCAACACAGAAACTAAGTCAATCCAGCTCAGCGGACCTCAGAGTCACCAGCAGCCGAATTCCCCCGACACCGAATTAATAGATTATCAGTCTAATGATGCCAAGTGAAACTGGGTTGACTGATTTTGCTTATGAATGACACCATTTTTTAAAGAAGTAAAACCAGAACAGAGGGGTTTTGTGAGTGTGTGTGCATGTGTGTGTGTGAACCAGACGTCTGTTTACTCTGAATAGAAGAGCCAGACAGACAGACACGCTGGTAGAACGAGCAGGAGAGGAGACTTTCTTCTACTTGCTTATTGTAGTTTTTTTTTTTTTTACTCCTAATGCATTTTTGATTGTTTTTGGACAATATCGGCCACTTTTGAGAAACAACTGGACTCGCAGGCGGGAGTTGCTGTCTGAGTTTGATTCTTCACACATCAACATGATGGACCCAGAGCTCAGGTTCCTGGAGGTGAGGCGTCAGTACGCTCTTATTTATAGAAACCGCAGCGCTGAGGTTCTTATGGAAGGTGTTGTGAGTGTTATGACAAGTTTCCTTCATAGCCGGAGATTCAATGGAGAAGAGTGGCATGTGTGTTTTATCGTACGGTCCCAGGTGTGAGCGCTGCCTCCTGGGAGAGTCGAGGCTCCGAGAAACAGAAACGCGTCCTCTGGGACTCGAAGTGTGTCAGGACTCAAGACTGTTGTTGTGAGTGATGAATGGGCTGCAGGGTACATTGTTTAGCCAGTGGAGAAACGGTAAACACTCGTCTCAGCCGGCTTTTGTTTTAAACTAAAGAGACGTTTTATTGAGCAGATGGTGCAGTCCTTTGCTAATGATAAAGAAAAGAAAACTCTGGATATCTAATGATGACATGTCAGAGAGATTGTGTCCATCCTTATCAGAAAAACCATGTAGGTCGACTGTGTGAGCAGCTTATAATGAACCGTGTTTATCCTCTAGTTTCTTCTTCGTAGTCGTGAAGTTGTCTAAAGAACTGAAAAGTTCAGATAGGGAGTTGAACGGGGTGGCTGGTGTGGTTAAAATGAGGACAGGACTTTACCACAGGAGTGTAAAACCAAAAGTCAACAATGAGTTATTCTGACTTACTAATGTAGTAGGTGCTGTAACATAGCTATTTCAACCCAAATCACAATCTTTGAGTGGTTTCCTTGCTGACTCCAGCATCACCAAGATGTCCAGGATGGCTGTTTTAACCATCACCTGGTAAATAAAGAGCTTCTGTTAACAGTTATCTTCCTCATTCCCTCGAGTGTCCGGTGCAACACCGGCATTTCTGCCACCTGTGCACTGTACACTACAAATGTTGTGCTCTACCTTACCATCATTCGTAAGCAAGACTGCAATGCACATGATGTTGCTCTCCCAGCTGAAGAGGCAGTAATATCCTGAGGTCTTGTTCCAGGATGGTGTCCCGGCAGTTCATGAAATTGGCATGAAATGTAATGACTTTCAGTACGACTTTTCATGCCCACAATCTTTCTTTGAGTGAATGAAACATTTATCAAACAACGCTGGAGTTGAAAGGAGGTGGTCGTGGTGGATGGCGAGCGTATGAAGTCCAGGATCGTCAAAAATCGTGATTTTGGTTGTATGTTTATACAATAACTTTGCGAAATACTGATGAAATTGAACATGAACGCACATTTTCCAATTTAAAAGAGTGTCAAACAAAGTGGACGACTGACAAAGTAACTGGGTTGTTTGTTCAGGATGCACTGCCTTAATTGGTGTCCACTGTGCTCAACCCTTAATTTTAAGGGCTAGTTGCGAAACCTTTAAGTGGCTTATTACTGGTACATTCACAACATACACTATTATAAGATTCTAAAGTTTCGTGAGGTGTTGTTTATTGCTCTGAATGAAGATTGTTCTTTTTTCCAGACTCTTTCTCCTGCTGTAAAATGAGTCTGACCCAATCTGTAGCTAACACTCGCTGGAGACCCATGTCTGCCTGTAATGGACCCTCGGCTCCAGTCGTTTTAGTGACATCTGCAGCCACACTCTGAAACTAATATGAGTCAGGACTCCCTCCAGGTCAAGACGTCACACCGTGAAACCCCAGTGGCAAAATTTACAGCCCTGCAGTTTGTTCTTTGAAATAAATCATCTTTCTGAGGATGCTGGGCTGAGTGAGGCCCAACCACAGCCTCAGGCTGGTTAATAGGTCAGTCACTAAACTCTGACCCACTTCTTTTCTAGATCAAGGTAGTGGATCAGCTCCCACATCTCCACTGACTCTTATGATTAAAACATATAACAGACTGTCATCTATTATTAACATGTTTATTTGCTTGTTGTGTGTTTTTATATAAATAAAATTACGATGATAAGAATATAATAATGAATTTAATTAAAAAAGAGGAAGAGGTTACAATATGATGTTTGTTACAAATGTAATTACCCAACAATTTATAGAAGTACAGCTGAAACGATAAGTCAATCTATCAGTTACAGAGAAAACTGAAAATTAATTAGCATTTAATTTTTTTCAAGATGTCAGAATTTGATCATCCAAGAGAAACAAATACAATCCAAAAGGCAACTAAGGAAAACTAGGAGCACGCAACAGGGAAAAAGACAAAGACAGGAAGTCTAAAACAAAGCACGCCACATGAGGATAAAACCTACAAAATAAAACAAGAAACAACTGAACAGAAACCCGAAACTATGACTTAAAATGACAATGGCACTTGAGCAAAGTTTAATTCATACTGACCCTGCTCATACTGCTTTTGTCCACAGGGGGCGCCAGAATTAACAACAAATAAAGGCTCTTCGTAGCTGCTTTACTTTCACTAACTTCCAAAACAAATGCACAAGTTAGTTGGATAAAGATCTTTACAATACGAGATACCGGTGCTCATACTGCTTTAGTCCACAGGGGGCGCCAGAATCAACAACAATGAAAGCTCTTTGAAAGCAAACACAAGGAAAACTGTCACAAATGCAGCTACACACAGAAAAATAAAGGTGCTAACTGGAACCAAAAATGGTTCTTCGAAGTGATGCCATAGAAGAACCATTTTTAGTTCCACAAAGAACCTTTTAGTAAGAGGTTCTTTGAAGAACCATTCCTGCAAACGGTTCTTTAAAGAACCCCAAATGGTGCCTCAAAGAACTTTAGCAGAAATAGGTTCTTTAAGGAACCATTTACAAGAAAGTTCTTTGTGGACCCAACTGGTTCAGTAAAGAACCAATTTTAAATGGTTCTTAAGTAATTTATCAGAATAAATGGTTCTTTGAGCATTTTGAAGAACCATTTAAGAACCATTATTTTTCTGTGAGTATAAATAATGTAGCTGTGATTCGTCTAACTGTATGTTGTGTAACTCTGAGTCATGAAAGCGTTTCATAGCCGTTGTGTATAAAGCGAAAACACATGTGTTCGTGATTTAACCTTCATCTACAAAGCTCACTCTGTCATTTGTTTGGGAAACCTTTTTATAAAAACAGGGTGTAGATTAAAATATCCACGTGTGTCATCATGGAGATGATGACTAATATGTTTTGCAGGTACATGCTTTCATCTACCAGCAGCACTACACTCCCACACACAGCTTATTGTCTTTGTGCCTGTGCTGGTTGAAATTTTGCATTTCTATAAATGGACATTGAGGCCTTGGGGAGGTTTAAAGCGTTCACTCAGCTCAGCGTTTAAGGCCCATCCTGCTGCAAAAACACACTGAAATCTAAATTCATGTTCAAGGAAGCAGCTTTTCAAACGTTTTCTTTTATTATTATAATTTAGACGTCGGCCTTTGAGGACAGACTGGGAATATTAAAGAAAGAATAATGATGATATGTAAGAGCTTGTACATTTTTGCTGGCTGTCTGTGACTGGAGGATCCTATTAATTTAAAATAATCTAAAAACACACATTTGGAATGTAATAATTTTCCTCTTAGTTTTGATTTTGTATTGCTCACACCAGAGGTGAAATTTGTTCCAGTCCAATATTGTAATTCAAGATGCAAGGATGGTTGCAATTTATCTGTGCTTGAAGTGACTTTAATATATTTGTTGGCTCCATTTTCACCCAAATCCTTTAAATATTTTGGTCACACAGAAACATCACATATCCGGAAAGAAAGGTTATACAGAGTTTGCAAAACGGTCATTGCATCTCAGCAGCTGAATTTACCAAGACTAAATATGAAGACGATATATGCGACTGTGGAGGCTAAAGAGTTATGTTAGTTGGAAAAGCTTCTCTGATAGTCCTGTTTCCCACACTGGGAAGTCGTTCTTCCTAACTCGTTATGTACCAGAGCTAGGTTCATGCTAATAAATAACTTTTCACATTGATATGCAATACGTTAATTACGTAAAAGTTGCTCACCATCAAAAACATTTATTTTTCTGTTACCTTGAGAGGCGGCTGGGTGTGATCTCGCAAATCCATCTTGCAAGGCTTTGAGCTACGTAGTGGTTGAACCAATCAGCGGCCTTTGAGGAACTACTGGCAGCTACGGGTGTGTCTTAGAAATAACGACCAGCGACGGCTGCTCATCAAGAGGTTCAGGTACACCGATCAGGCAGAACATTATGACCACCTGCCTGATATTGTGAAGGTTCCCCTTGTGCAGCCAAAACAGCTCCGACCTGTCAAGACATGGACTTCAGACCTCTGAGGGTGTCCTGTGGTGTCTGGCACCAGGGCGTTTATAGTGGATCCTCTGGGTCCTGTATGTTGGGGGGTGGGGCCTCCATGGATCAGACCTGCTCCAGCACATCTTACAGATGCTCCATCAGATTGAGATCTGGGGAACTTGGAGGCCCGGTCAACACCTTGGGCCCTTTATTGTGTTCCTGAGCTGTTCCTGAGCGATGTTTGCAGTGTGTCAGGGCACATTGTCCTGCTGGGGGGCCACTGCCATCGGGTAGTGTTGTTGTGATGAGGGGTTATAGTTGGTCCTCAACAGTGTTTGGATGGGTGGTGGTTCACATGAATGCCAGCACCCAAGGTTTCCCAGCAGAACATCTCATTGTGATGAGATGATCAATGTGATTCACGTCACCTGTCAGTGGTTTTTGGTGTGTCACAGCTGGTTTTCCTGCTCGTCCCATTCTGCCAACACTTCACGAATTCAGCATTTACCCAAAATCTGGAGTCTTAAAAAGTCAACTTGTGGCAAAAGACAATCACATCCAACTAAAGTTACATTCAACTATGTAATTAAGGGATGATGTGTCTGTCACATGAGCAGCAGCAGGGGAGCAGTGAGGCACCGTTCCTCATCATTTCCAGACTTTAACCTGCTCTTATCAGGACTTCGCCTCAGATCCGTCTGGGTCAATGAACCCACTTAGGAGCATTCCTTATCTAAGAAACACTTTTCAACCAAACCTCAGTGGTTCCAGACTCAGAGCCCTGCAGGTTTCCTTCCTGGCAGCAGGTTAATTACATTCACCTGGCGTCTCTGGTGTAAATCAGTCCCTGATTAGACGTCAGGAGTGAGAACCGGAAGGACCTGAGGAGGAATATTGACCGATATTTGTCTCGCCGGCTGCTGGTTGAAGCTTTGGCAGAAATAACAGCCTGTTTTTACACTGGAAGAGGATGAGTTCTGAGCGGGGATCCCAGTGGTTTAAAGGTTACGTCCAGATGTAAGTTTAGACACAGCCAAGGAAAGAAACATCCTCAGGTTGTTGTGTTCAGTTTTTAGGAGGCCAAGAGGCTCGAAACTACTTAATATTTCACGAGGAACAACACACACAAAAATTTAGAAAATGAAAAACTCGACCAGTACCGAACACGAACGTGATGATAAAGTGATTGCAATGTGTTATTTTCTGCACAAATAAATCAAACGGGAGGGTGGAGGCTGGTGCAGAGTGATGCATGTGCAAACACAAAGGCACAAAAGCAGCTTTGTGGTCTGAAGACGGCGGTGGAGATCTCTGCCTTGGGGACGTCAGTGAACTTCTCAAACACCAGCAGAGGTCAGAGAGAGAGGGAGAGGGAGGGAGGGAGATCATTTCCATGTGGTCTCTGATTCTGCCTGTTAAATATTTAATGGTCGAGGGAAGAAAGTCCAACCAAAGCTTTGAGGATCTTTCCCCCTCCTTCTTCTGTTGCTGCCTTCTCTTTTCTGCCTCCACCCGTCTCTCTCCGTCCAACCATCCGTCCATTTACTCATTACTGCTTCCCCTCTGCTTTCCATCCGCTGTCATTTCCTCCGCTCGCTCGCTGCTCGATGACCTCAAGCTTTTGCTCCCCGTCTCCGTTCGAGCACTAATGCTGCTCGCTCGGCTTTCCATCAAGCGCGCTAAACTTGCGGTACTGCATGTCTGATGACTTTTGCCCACCGCTAACCCTTGAAGCTGAACTCTGAAGATCTCGATTATCTATTTAGATATGCATGAGGTGCCAGAGCTGTCATGTACTCAACACAGCAGGCTAACGTATGCAAGTTTATCCAGTTTTGATGTTTAGTTAGCACAATTTTTAAGGTAGGCGCACCAACTTGAGTCCTCCAAGTCTTGCTAGTTACCTTGTAGATTCGTATTATTATACTCTACGGGTGGAACTATTTTCCAAGCCGACGGAGATCCGGACTCTGTGTTTACGTCATTGATGCTTGATGATGATGATGATGGGCACTTTCCGAGAAGTTGAGCTTTTAATATTAAGATGCCAACCATATTATCATTCTCAGTCATGCAAAATGCACGTTATATGTTTATACATTTTGATGCTAACACTTTTACTTGAGTAGGAATTTGAATGCAGGACTTTTACTTGCCGGCTTACAGAGTATTTTAATACCGTGGCGAAAGTTAGCTCAATTAGCTCGCTAACAAAATCCTTTCAGCCTAGGAATAATCGTCTACTGGTAGAAAAAATTTAAATTATGTTCATTAAACGAACACGAACTGTGAGCGGTAACGTTAGCTTGGTCTCGAATGCAACGATTGACAGGTGTGGCAACGGTAACTAAGGGGAGCGGGGCTTAGCGACCTGTCAGCGTTCTTCATAGGTGCCATTTTTCTGTCCTTGTGGAAGCATTCGGTCCCCAGAAACACGTAAAAGGAGATTTATATCCTCGGGCTCGTTTTGCCGTCTTCCTCCATCTTCATTTCCCCACCTCCTGTTATCTTCATTATTTTTGGATGGGGATGCGTGTGCGTGTCGTTCAGGGGGTTTGTGTCTTCGGGGCTTTCTCTGTGACACCTATCAGTTTGCATCAGTCACTCGGCAGCAGGAAAGGCCAGCTGGTTACTGATCTGCTCGATTGTCTCGCTTCATTCCCCTCTGAAGGGATTTGAGACGAAGCCTCGGCCCGGTTCATTCTCCGATGACACGCTGAGCTATAATCCTATAATTTATTTTCCGAGGGATATTCTAATACGAGCTATCGCAGAGGAGCTCTCAGTCTCTGAAGTGATACTGTAGGAGTAGTAGAGTAATCTGACATCATCAGAGGTAAAAATACCACAAAGTGCGAGACACTGTAAGTCCCTGTGGGGATATTACACACAGCTGTACAAACACTGATTCATAAAGCAAGAATACAATTTGTTATACGGGACAAGTTCTGCAACGAATATGACGCGAATGTGCAGCGTCATTGTCAGGATTGATTAAACCACAGACGTGATTTTTAGTTTAATTAATGGCTAACATCATAACTGTTTTCAAGTTTTTAAATAACATGATTAATAGCGGACTCGTGATTAGACCATTTAATACACTGTTTCTTTTGGTGGTACGCCAACTTCCCTAAAAGCAGCCAGAAAACCTCCTGAAAGATGATTTCCCCCCCTTCCTCGACTTTGATACACTGGCCCAGGGACGTAAAGTAATTTATTTGACAGTTTCAGTGTCACATTTTGTAACGTTTTATTCATAGTGTGCCACATTTAAGAGTTCACATTTTGGGGAAATTTCCTTCCAAAATCTCCGTAGATGCATTCTATCCTTTCTCCTGTTTAAAATTGGCCTGGCCCAGACACTCTGAGCAAATATTGGACACTTTATGAGTCACTGTCACATTTTGTTGAGGTTTTATTGTAGTATGCAACACTTTATACCTTCTCTAATACTAGCCCCCTTGTTCTCTTGTCTATAAATGCACCCCCCATTTTTCTTTTTTAACATAATTGACCAGGGACATAAATACAAATTTCATTTTACATTTTCTGTGTCACATTTTGTAATGTTTTTTTTTTGTAGTATGCCACATTTAAGAGGGCTATCTGAGGGAGATACCTCCTCTAATACCAGCCAGGAAACCGCCCCATGGATTGCATCCCCACCTTTTGAAACTGTATTGGGTCACAATTTGTAACATTTTTTGTAGTATGCAACATTTAAGGGACAAATATTGGGGAAATGCCCTCCTTGATACAATAGATGCATTGCCCATTCTCTCGATTTCTATGAGTCTCTGTCACATTTCAGTACATATTTCTGTAGTACGCCACATTTTTGGGGATATACTTCCCCTCTATCAGTAGAATAGCTCTCTTAGGTGCCTACCCCCATTCTCCTCTTCAAGTTTAAACTCAGGTGCGCTTAAAATATGATGTATTATCATCCTTTAAGCTACGACTTTATTGATCCTGAGGGATTTTCACAAACTGCTGCAGTATGAAAAGTTATTTAAAAATGACTCCCACCTTTAACCAGCTGTGACATTAATGTGATGTGCACATTAATAAATCAGTAATTAGAATATTTATGATTCTGAAATGTGCCATTCTGCAGAATGAACCCTTTTACTAATAATATGTAATACCTGAGTTCTCCTTCTGCTGTTTCTTACTTATGTTTATAATTCATAATTTCACTTTGATGATTTCCACAAGCTTGAAATCACAGTACTTACGTCAATATAATATTATATAGTACAAAAGACACAGACAGGTTGGATTTTCAGCACCATGGACAGAGCTACAGTCACTCAACCTAGTCACACCGGATGTTGGCAGTTATTAAGAAAGTAAAAGCATATGACAAAAACTGTAGGAAGAAAATAGAGCTGGTACTGTTCCCATTCCCTTGTAATGCTTACCACGAATCTGTTTACAATTTTTGGCTTTGTGTATATTTTGGATTTACACCTTATTGATATATGACATTTTTTAATTGCACTCTTTCCTACTTTGCACTGCTGCACAATTTCCCTTGGGATAAAGGGAAAAATGCAGAGACTGCAGCTTGTGTGTTCGAAGGAGTTTAACTGCAACAAAACTGAAACTTAGTATGAACGTACAGCCTCTTTATACAGAATCAAACAATTATGATTTGATTACAGGAAGACATATGTTTCATGTTTATGTACTTTGAGTACACATCTATTTTCTGAAACCAAAATGTCCCACTGAAAAGGAAATAACAAGAGTAAGAACCTAACATGAATTTTGTCTTAAATATATATCCATACACTATGTCCCCGATATATTCAGTAATATATATGCACAATAATCTCTTCTTATCTTAAATTCAATTGGAAAAGGAGGTTGTGTTTAACAAAGGGATTCACAGCGGAGTACTAGACCCCAAAACAATGACATGAAAAAATGTGTGCTTTGTTGTGTTTTGAAAAATGCTAATCCTAAATTGAAAGTTACACGTGGACACAGTGCTTATTAGATGACAGCAAATAGAAAAAAACTTTCATGTTAACATGGAAAAGGTAGAATTATTTTTAAGCTAAGGATATTAAAACATATATTGTCCATACTTATGGCAACAATGGAGAGGTTAAACAATATTGATATAGGCTTTAAAATTATGTTTTCGGAAGCGATTTTTAAAGACAAAAGGGCAAAAAAGATAAACACTCTAAAAATATAGCTTCTGGGTCGACTTTTATTTTGAAATCGATCCCGGAAGTCGTCCCGCTCTTGATGCCGCCATCTTGGCGCTCGCGCTGCTAAATGGACGCGCCGGCAGCTCTGGATGTTATTAACCCGGGAGAGGAGCTGGACGGCGGCTGAGCAGGAGGAACCATGACGGCGTCCAAAGACCCCACGAAGAAGAAGCCGAAGGAGGCGCAGCAGGATGAGGTACATTTAAAACGATAAAGACAGACAGACATTTTTATTTCTCTGTCATCTGTGAGGAGACAGATGTCTACAGCTTCATGACGGACGGTGACTAGAAACGCTTCTGACGTGCTGCTGCTGTGGAGAGATTACTCCAAAACTAGATTACTAAAATACTCTGATATAAAGTGCAGCAAGGTGAGGGTTGTAATATTCCGGCAAATACAAAAGATTTTCTCTTATTAGCAGCTTTTTATTTTCACTTAAGGCTCGTGACTGTTAGCGGGGGAAGAAGAAGTACTCACATCTTGTAATAAAGTAAAAGTAGGTCGAAAAATACTCTGTTACAAGTAATGTTGATATTTTGATGCGTAAGTGTAACCATCAAAGAATACTCTAAGTACCAAAAGTGAAAGGACGACTCTTTATAAGATATATTCCTGTGATGTAATGTAACTAAGTACATCTACTCAAGTACTGTACTCGAGTACAGGTTTGAGGTACTTGTACTTTACTTACTTATGAGTGTTTCCATTTCCTGCTACTTTATACATCCACTCTACTCTATTTGTGGGACAACTATTGTCCTCCATAACATTTATCTGCTAACTTTAGTTACTAGTTACTTTACAGAGTAGTTACTGGTTACAATACATTTATTTTTAATCTGCAATTGGATAAAAAACCCTGATTCCAATCATCAGAAATATCCTGATTATCAGATCTGATAATTATAGTATGCAGTATACATACATGCAAATGTATAATTTACTTTTACTTGTACTTTTGATACTTAACTACTTTTAATATTGGATATTTGAAGACTTTTACTCAAGTACTACTCATATGGGTGACTTTCACTTTCACTAAAGTAATATTTTATTTAAGAAGAAATACAGATATTCCTGTAAAAAAAAAAAACCTCTGGTAAAAGTACAAATAGCGATTCAACATCTTTACTCAAGTAAAAGTAATAAAGTACCGGCTCTGAAATGTACTCAGAGTAAAAAAGTAAAGTATTCCTCTATCGGCCATTTCTGCACAAAGCTAACTGAAGCTCACATCATATCGCACACAGCTGTTCCTGAACGCACCACAAAGATAGTTGATTGTATAGTCATTGGTTAAAGCGTCGTAAATAATCGATTAATTCCCCTAATTTTGAAAATGTAAGGAGTAGATGATAAAGATGTTTGTGTTCAAACGTAGGGAGGAAAAGTAAAGTACTCTGCTATAGCTGTCAGATAAATGTAGTGGAGTAGAAGAGCGAAGTAGAGCAAAATCAAAACGCTTAAAGTACAAGTACGTGTTTATAGATGCAGTGTGTTGAAGTATATTCATGTGTTTGTGTTAACTTCCCTACAATTTGGTATTATTCTGGAAAATCCACATTATCGTCTTCTCCACATTCAGTTTGTCGATCTATTTCTGTCTTCATCCCTTTAAACCTCTCTCTCTCTCTCTCTCTCTCTCTCTCTCACACACACTCACACTCACACACACACACACACACACACACACACACTGACTCACAACACAAACATCGACACACACACTTGATTTCCCCGCTTGCTTTCCTTTCCACCGGAGTGAATCTGATCAACAGACTGTTGCAGTGGACTGTGTCTGTCACACACACACACACACACACACACACACACACACACACACACACACACACACAGTAGTATGCAGAGAATTAGCTCAGAGATGTCGAACTAATACTCAGCGAGCAGTCGATGGCCCAGTGGTGTGCGAAGAATGCAGTTTCCAGCTCGCCGACAGTACAGACAGGGACACGTGATGCAGAGTGTTGTGGACACACATCTCTTATCTCTGGACTCTTATCTTCATGATTATAGTACTTGAGTTACACTCGACTCCGCACCACATACGGTACAAGTGTAGTTCAGTGAATCTACTGTATTACACTGGAACTCAAAGGAATTAGGCTGTTTTCAGAGTGCTGCAGTTAGCTAATATAACGTCTGTACTTTATGCAGGGCATTAATTTGTCATTTTGTATTTTCAGGTTAGGGTATTTCTACTTTTACACAAGTAAAGGATCTGAGTACTTCTTCCACGATGATGATTTTTTTTCAACAGTTTTACAAATAGGAATAAAAAAGAGGTGACCTGGTATTTCTGTCATGCTGAGATCAAAGGAATTGGACCCAAATGCATGATACGAAAGGCAGGAATATCAATGGACGAGGTTTATTTTTAGGATCAATGGCAAGAACAGGCAAACATGGCAGGGTCAGGGCAACACAGCGGCAGGATCAGGGCAACACAGCGGCAGGATCAGGGCAACACAACAGCGGCAGGGTCAGGGCAACACAGCGGCAGGGTCAGGGCAACACAGCGGCAGGATCAGGGAAACTCAATAGATGACTTGGCCAAGACTAAACTAATAACTAGAGACAGCAGGTAGGAATTTCAGTGGACGAAGTTTATTCAGGATTAATGGCAGGAACAGGCAAAGACGGCAGGATCAAGGCAACATCAAGGCAGGATCAGGGAAACTCAACGGCAGGAATAGGAAACTCAACAGATAACTGACAAAGACTAAACTAATAATTGGAGATGGCAGGCAGGACTATCAATAGATTAAGTTTATTCAGGATCAACGGCAGGAACGGGCAAACATGGCATGATCAGGGCAACACAATGCCAGGATCAGGGAAACTCAACAGATGACTGACAAAGACTAAACTAATTACTCGAGATGGCAGGCAGGAATATCAATAGATGCTTTTTATTTAGGATCAACGGCAGGAAGGCAAACACGGCAGGATCAAGGCGACATAAAGGCAGGATCGAGGAAACTCAACAGATGACTCAACAAAAACTAAATTAATAATTTGTGATGGCAGGCAGGAATATCAATATGAGATGAAGTTTATTCAGGATCAACAGTAGGAAAGGGGAAACACAGCAGGATCAGGGCAACACAGCAGCAGGATCAGGGCAATAAAATGGCAGGATCAGGTAAACTCAACAGATGATTCGACAAAGACTAAACTAATAACTGGACTTAAATACAAACTAAACCAACCAGGGGGATGAGGTGCAGGTGGAGAAAGGTGAAGTAACTTAAAATGGTCACATCATTTCCTTAATGGCAAATGAAGCAGGACAGTTGCGAGTTTGAAAAGCTGTGGTGTAATCAAAGTTATCTGGAAATGGGCTCCAACATTCAATCATGTACCTGGAAAGCAACACGTGTATCTTGCTTACCTCTCTAAACACGAGTCTTAGAGGGGAAACAAGTTGCTGCTGGAAAAAGTCAGCACCCAGTCTGACAAGTTTTATGTGTGAAAGAGGCTTCACACTGTCTTCCTTGATGCATCTCTGTGTCTTTCTCTGAACCTTTGAAGAATGGTGAATTTAACACCATATGACAGCTACCTATTACAGTTCCCTGCAGTGGCACTGCTGGAAACCTTCGAGCATGAGTCTATGCCAGTTTTCAGGCTGAACCGAAAGAAATCCTTCTTGCATCATTTTCGCCCTCTTTTCTCTCTCTTGTTTTAAAGTCCTGGCTGCAGGTAACTTTCATCATCTTAGCCTGGAGTGAGAGTGAAAAGATCAGTCCAGAGCGATGATGTAACCCAGTAGCTTTCTCTGTGTCACATAAAAAGTTCTGGATGTCCAAGAGTCTTTTAGCAAACCGCTGCGTCTCTGCTCTTTGGCACAGATGAGAGCATCATCTGAAAGGCTGAAAATGTAAAATCAAAAGCTCAGATTACATTTTTCATGTCAAGAACAAGTGTTTTCTTTCGTTTTCTTTTCTCTGTTTTTTTTTTTTTTTTTTGCACAAAAAGCTTCACTCTAATGGCTCTTTTTGCTGGATAATCACCACTCTGTCTAGACAGGATGAATGTAAGCTGCATGGGAGTCCGTCTCCTTTCTCTGTCCAGTTATAAGAAGAGCCGTACTGGCAAATTCGAAAATCAATTCATCTTATAGTCGGATAACAAATGTCTTTTATTCTTTGTTTGTCAAGTCTTTGTCCCGCACAAAACATGAAATATCGCCCATTCTGTTTGTTGAGACAAAGGGAAATAATAGCCAATGTTTTCTTCCATTATTTTTGTCTCCTTTGAATTGTTTAATGTGTTATTTTGATAAACCATTCACACATTGTGCTGAACTGAAGCAAGGACAGTAGAGGAGACACTGGTATTAAAATAAATCACCAATCTGGATATGATGCACAGGCTGTTCTTGCTGTAGACTTGGAGGGGAGTAAAACAGGATTACAGTAATCTGTCGACAAAGATGAAATGTACTCTTCAAACTAAAAAAAAAAACAACAGAAAAATATGATTAGATACTTACTGTAGTCAACCTTTGTGTATTTACCCTGAAACTGCACAGGCAAATGTCTCCCTGGGGTCATGCAGTAAGTCTTTGTGTGGTAATTGGTCATTTAAGATGATGGTTTTTCAAATATTATATTTCCTGCTAGTTGTCCCTTTTACATATTCAGGAGAATATGAATGAATATGAATTTGTTTTCTTAAAATTTTAGCACTTAACACCAAGTACAGCTGAGGGAAATGTGAATTTAATTTGTTTTGCAGATATTTGCTCAAAAATGATGGTTTTGGAATGAAATGTTCAACAATCACAGATGGATGTTTTTGAACCATCTCTAGGGGGTGGCATTTCTACGTTTACAGCGTCCTATGTTCCCAAGGGCCTATGTTAGGGTTGTGACCGGAACACAATAGGAGGTTTCATTTGTGTTAACAGAGTATTGAACTGGGGAGGACCTGGGAATGAAGGACAATGAGAACATAGGTCCATTTGGGATACAGGACCTTGGGAGCTTAAGACCCTGGGAATTTAGGACTTCTGGAACTTAGAGATCATGGATAAGACCTTAGGACCCTGGGACTCATGATCTAGGAATCTTGGAATGATAGGACATCTGAAGATCTTAGGACCCTGGGTACATAGGAACCTGGGTCCCTGGGAACACAGATCCCTGGGAACTTCAGATCTGATAACCTAGGATCATGGGAACATAGGACCCTGTGAAACGTAGAACATTAGAAACCAAGGATCCTGATGACATAGGATCCTTGAAACCTGGGAGCATATTACATAGGAACTTGGGAACCTTGGGAACACACTGTAGGTCCTGGAAACATAGGACCCTGGAGCATAAATCCTTGGGAATGTAGTAAATTAGGAATTTAGGACCCTGATGACATAGGTCCTGAGAATATAGGAGCTTGGGAATATAAGACACTGGGAACATAGTACATTAAGAACTTGGGACCCCCAGATCATAGGTGCTGGGAATATGGGACCCCAGGAACATAGTACATTAGGAACTTAGAACCCTGATAACATAGGAACCTGTGAAGTCAGGAACCTGGGACCCTGGGAACATAGGACTATTTGAACTTGGGAACACAGGACCTAGGAACATGAGATCAAGGGAATAAATGACTCTGGAAACAACTTTCCCATTGGTTGTTCTACACAGTCCCACTTGGTAGGACGCAACAATGATAACTCGTTTATTTTTGTATGTTTGCAGGAGTTTGTGGACGTCAGCCCCCCGCAGAGGAACTGGAAGGGCATCGCCATCTCTCTGCTGGTGATCGTGGTGGTCTGCTCGCTCATCACCATGTCTGTGGTCGTCCTCACACCCGGTATGTCAGGTGTAAATACATATGCTTTTATACTGCTATCAGCTCTAAGAATGGACCTGATTTGACTGGAGTTTACTGTATTTTCCCAGTGGAGCAACCTGGCAGCAGCAAGTCAAAGCTGACTGTGGCGGATCTGTACAAACCAGAGTTCAGCGTTCACGACCCCGAGGCCACGTGGATCAGTGGTGAGTGCTGCATGTTTCCTGCCCTGAGAAAACTCCTCAGCTGTGTCACATGTCTGCATTAAGGGAGACATGGAGGTGATGTAGCTCAGGAGGTGACATTGAGAGGAGAGCGTGATGGTGATGTAACAGGAGAACAAAACAATGTGTCGATGTGTGTGTGAGTTTCTGAAGGCTGATAAAACATGGTTTCGGATTTTTTATCTTCTCGAAATAAAAATATATGTGCTCTTTTGTCACAGTTTGAATGTCACAGCTGGTCGCGTCTGGCTCTTACAGACATTCGAAACCGTTTCAGGTGCGACAGCTGGTATGACAACAGTGGGGTTTTAACATCTTCACTCTCATTTCTCACTGTGACCACCTTTGCTTATCAAGGTTCAGTTTTGAAAATGCAGAGTTGAAAGTCACCAAAATAAATGCTGTGCATGTAATAAAAAGCTCATTTTGTCCACATAAAGTCATCACACCTGAGGACTGAAAGGAAACCAGTGGAGGAAAGACATGTTCATGCTCAGAGAGCTTTGGGTGAAAAGTTCAGAGCACTGTGGGAAGTGCATTAGTAGAAAATGAGAATCTCTCCACCTGAGGTTTCATTACAGTCTCCAAACATTTGTCAGTGAAGAGCGGTGGACGGTATCACTTTCATATATATTAAAACCATTTATTCACCAAGATCATCGTCTCTGAAGTGAGCTGCTCTCTGTGAAGTTACAGGGAACTCAATCCAGATAATCTCGTATGGAAGACGTTTTTCAGGCAGGTAAAAAACCTGTTCCAAAAATATATGCAGCTGAAAGACTTATCGGAAATCAGAGATGCATTCAGGGTCACTGGCAAGTTTTAAGAAATACAGAAGGAAAGAGTCTCCCAGAAGATCCTCACCAACCTAAAAAACCTTTGACAAGTCACAGAAAACTCTGCATATATTCACTTAATGGTTCAGTTAAGTCAAAAATGTAAAATGTTAAGGTTGAAATTATAATAAAAATTATAAAAACAAAAATGTATTCAAAAATAAATCACAATGAAATATATATATAATTAATATATTGACATTTTCATACAATTAAAATGTAAATTAATCAAACTAAAATCAGAATTAAAAACAACTAAGATTAAAAATAAAAAAAAATCAATATGATTAAAATAAAATAAGTCACGCAAAAAAATTAAATAATATAATCAAATAAAGTTTATTTAAGAAATTCAATTATACATTAGATTAATTAAAGATAATATTTTAAAATATAAAATGTACATTTATTGACCAAAGTGCATTTTATTTATTAATTTAATATTTCAGATGTAGTTCCTGAAGAAGGTATACCCCATGTAAAGAATGAAAGTAAAATTAAAATAAAATAAATATAAATAAAAATAATAAATAATATAGATATATAATTTAATAAGAAATTACATCTAATTTATTGAATATTTATAATGTAAATAAATCACACTTAAATCAGTTATCAGAATTAAACACAACCTTAAATTGAAAAATGTAAAAAGTTCAATTAAATGAAATCAACAATTTAAATAAAATGATAAATAAAACCAAACATTAAATAAAATGTAATTTGAATATATTTCATTTAAAAATGCAAATGTACAACTAAATAAAATCAATTTAAAATTAAAATTAAATTAGGTTGTGCTAAATTTACAATTACATTGAATTTTTTTAAAATAAATTTGCCAAAAGAAACTGAAAATGATACAAAAATAAGAATTAAATAATCAAATTTTAAAAATAAGTTGATTTTATTAAATGTTTTAGATGTTTTATAAAGCTGGTCACAGTATGAAGTAGTATGAAAGGTACATAAGAGAGTAAATTATTGACTTGTTTTTGTTGTACCTCAGCCAATACGATCTACTTTTAGCTCCTCCTCTCCTGATCTTTTGTTTATTTTCCAGTCATCTCTCTGTTATTTACCTCTCCACTTGAACAAACAGTGCTCAGTGCATAAACAGATCACCTAATTGAAGTGACTCCTGCTGACCTGCGTGTCAGAACACAGATGGCCTCACAGTGTCGCGTTGAATCGAGAGTACGGCGGCCTGCAGTGAGTCGGGGTCAGCCGCCCTCCCACCCTCTGACAAACAAACAACAACAATAAGACACAGTAGTCGATAAAATCTTCTCATCGACTCTACATGTTACTGGAAGCTGGAGGGGAAAGAGCTAACAGAATATGTTTGTTCCTGGTTTGAGTTACTGCTTTCAAATAACAGAAATTAGATAAACCTGCGTATTAATGTACCTTGACCTGGAGTTAATGTAGCATAAACTCTATTCCCTCTCTTGTTCCTTCATGTTTATTTGTACATTTCCATTAACGGTTCTTCTGAAAACTTTCCCGTGTTTAATGGGCGTATCAAACACGTTTTGTGGCTGTGCTTCCCTCGGTTTAATCACTCTTCTACCAAACACCATCTGTATCTGTACCTCTAGCAGCAGAAAAAAACATCTCTCTCTCTGTACGTACGTTAAGCAAACCCGTCTCCTAGAAATTATGTTCGTAAGCAACTAATTTGCAATAGCAGATGTGTTTTTGGAAAGATCATAATTCTGCCTCCGTACAATTTTCACCCACAGAGACAGGAAACTTTTTTATTCGCTGTATTTCATTTGCAGAGGTGTCAAAAGTCCACACATTCTTTACTTAAGGAGGAAGTAAAGTTTCTTGTGTGAAAGAAAAAACTTGAGGTATTTATTCAACTTCTTTGCTCAAGTAAAAGTAATAAAGTACAGGCTCTGACATGTACTCAGAGTATAAAGCTAACTGAAGCTCACATCATATTAATATAATTCAAAGACTTAAAGGTAGAATCAGTAGGATTTGTCCCAGCTGTTCCTGAACGCACCACAAAGATTTGTTGAGTCTCATTCCCAGGATGTCAAATAGCCACATTTTGGGTTGGTTGCAGGTTTTCTGCAGACACAAGACACCAACACGCCTTTTTTTTTGTTGGGAAGTCGGCGTGCAATGATGCAAAATAAAAACAATTCCCCTCAAATGCATTTAAACTCAAGTAGTGAACCTGTTTTGAAAATGTGAGGAGGAGGAAGTTCAGATAAAGCATCTCTGAACCCCTGTGGTTATGACACGAGACCATAACCCGAAGCAAGATGGATTCTAGCCTGATCTCGTGGATCCAGTTGCCTCACATTATTAATGCATTCCCAGCTCTCCGGATGTTGTTTCCCTCAGATCAAATGTTTCCTCCATCACACCTTGCCACTTAAGTTTGCTGACCTTTCTCCTCCCCACTCTGTCCCCGGGCCACATCTCCAACACCTCCTCATTACGTTTCCTTCCCGTGTTACATAAGAAGCCCTCGGCCGGAGGTGTTGCAGCACAGCCTCGATCCGTGGCTTTTATTGTGTCACACAGCATGCAGAGAGCGACATGCCTCCACATGTTCTCGCTCGTATTCAGCACCAAACGTGGCGAATCTCGAACGTCTGTGTTGTTTAACTGGCTTCTTGACAGTGTGACAGATTGTGTTTGCAATCCGAGCTCGCAGAAGAAGAAAAAAGATTAAGAGGGAAGAGAAAGAAAATAGCTGCTGTAGCCGGAGGAGCTGAGCAGGAAAAACAAAAAAAAAAAATCACAGCGGGTTTGTTGACAACATGACGGCTAAATTATAGCTTTAATGGTAAACTCGGGGAAGGTAGATGACTAAATATATCCATGACACCTTTCTGGAGACTTGCTGGGAGTGACAGACGGAGAGACACAAGGACAGAGGTGGACGGCGACAGTGAGAGATGGATATGAAACCGAGATTCACTGCCTGCTGCGTCCTTCGCTTCCACAGGGAGATAATACTAATGACTAGTCCTGCGGCCTGTGGCTTCTCATTATGGACCGTCGTTGGGATGGCCATACACACACACACACACACACACACACACACACATGCGTATGTTTATGTGTGCTTGTGAGGACCGTCGTTCGCTCCCTCAAAGCGGGGACACATTTGATCTGATGGAATCTGTTTCTTCACCCTTGACAGTCAGGAGATAAAAAGTGCGAAAAAGGTGAACAGTGTGTGGCGTTTTAAAGAAGCTATAATCAATATTTTTATATTAATGATGGATCTCGGGACTCCCAGCAGTTTTACGGGGCTTTAATGTGTATTTAAGCTCAGTGTTTTGGTTTTCGGGCCTGCAACTTAAACTGTTTTGGTTCATTCTCACAACTCTCGTGGGATATATGTCCCTTAAAAAGATATCATGATATTTCAAGAGGTTTTTGATAAAATCATGTCCTTCGTTGGTTTTTCTTCCCGTTAAACAACCAAGTTACAACATTTTTATTTGTGAGCTTTAGAGGTGCACAAAGGCAAATTTTGTGTAGCTTCAAACAGAGCCAGGCTTACTGTTTTCATTCTGTATGCTAAGCTAAGCTAACTGGCCAATAGCATGGCTTAATATTTAAGCTATAGACATGAATTAACTTCATTCCCAACAGTTTGTACTGTTTCCTCAAACTCTAGAGCTCAGGTACCCTAAAAAAACATGTATTTGACAAAGAAGTGTTTAACTAAACATCCAAACTTGTACTTGTATATTTGTTATTGTGCAAATCAGGAGGTTTTGAGACACAAGATCAATCAGACCCGATAATGATATGAAGGATTGACTGTATATTGTTTAGAAACAGTCTGACAGGCTAATGACTTGTGAGAGTGAAAGCTATCTTGTTGTGTGGTGGGTCTGCCGGCCCATTAGCTGTTTTCTTGAGATTGATGATGGTGCTGGGAAATTACCGGCTGCCATGTTGTGTGGTGTAAATCTAATGTGGACCAGTTATGATGAGAGCCAAGAGCCCACGTAGAAGAGCTTGGTCTGGGTCTGGATTTACTGCCGGGCCTCTTGGAGGTGCTGTGGGTGTAATTCAAACATAATAGAAATTGCTTCCTTGACAACTTTCAGCTCATTTCCTCTTTCTCTTTGAGGTTCAATAGCTGCCCACCGTAATTTAAGAGCACGAGAGGAACTTACATCAAAACCTTTATAATCGTTCTTCACGGAGTACCAGACTGAAGAAAAGCAAGATGTCAAACTCGTGTCCAAACACCTCAGAGAAATGAAACGATATAAAAAGATTAAGACGTGTACCTGCAGCTCCAGAGTTCAGTGGCTTCAGTAACAGAGCTGAATATGATTACGATGGTGTTCTCAAACCCATCAGGAAACCCAGAGCCAAACAATCAAACACATCAGTGACCAAATCTGTTTTGTGACCGCACGGAGCACGTTTCCCCCCAGAACGACACTCAGCACAAACAGAACGGTGATGAATACAAATAAATAATGTCATCAAGCTCACTTCCCGCTGAAGTAGTGAGATTAGAGCCCGAGTATTGGAAGTATAAAGTGTGATGGTCGCTGTTTTCTGAGGATTTAGGACAACATTTGTTTAAAGGAAAACCTTGAGATATCTTTCACGTTCTTTGGCCTCTTATAGAGCCAAAAGGGAAGACGAGAACATCAGGTTCTGAGAAAAGTTCATTCGAAATGTCATTGTTTTTTTTTGTTACAGAGACTTTTTGAACAGTGTCTCAGAGGGGACACAACTATCAGTCAACATTACAGAACATAAACACCCGACAGTAGAGGTCACCTCTGCAGATCAATGCTGCAGTCAGGTTGATAAACAGGAGTGAAGATAAAAAAGTAGTCTCTGAGCTCTTCTTCCATCACTAAATGACTCGGAGCAGAAACACCTCCTGGTGTAGAATCGGCTTCAGAGCCTGGTGCTCTTCTCAGGCTTCGTCAGAGTCCTGCGGCCACTTTCTTGGCAGGATATTACTGACAGTTTATTGGACCAACAGGAGAGCAAAGAAACATTTGTCCAAATTGACAAGCTCAGAAAATATTTCTTCACAATTGACATGAAAGCTCTTCATCATATTCTGGAAATTACGAGACTTATGAGTTGCATTATGGATGCCACACTGATTTTTCTTTATCTTACTACGGGAAGCATATAATCTTCTCTACGCTTGTATTTATTTTGACATACATGCTGTGTATTTGTAGGGTCAACGTTGTTATGTATATTGAGACGTTGTACACATTGTGTATTCTTAATGCAGAGTACTTGTTTATGTCGGATGAAGTCGAGGGTGAAGAAAACATCCAGGTACTTACATAAGACAGAAGACAGTGTGTGTGTGTGTGTGTGTGTTACAGACGAGTGCCTCTCGCTGCTCGGCTTGTCATACATGATTGCTAATGAGGTTTATAAACAAAAGGCTACATCTTCTGCAGTGACCCGTATGAATAAAACAACATGATGAATACATTATTTATGTTGTTGGAGACAGAAACAAAGATCCTTTCTTCATTTATATTGAACCAATAAATCCAGACACCTTCTTATTTAAGTCACGACATGGCCAAAAGTATGTGGACACCCAAACTTAAATTGCTGCTGTTTGATTCACATTCATTTTCTTTTTTTTTTTCACTCTAACAATGTGAACACTTCTTTGTTAGTGCACATTCAGGCTGAAAGCTGCCTGTTTGTCACACAGCACTGTGATCTCCTCCCCCTGCAATCAGACACAAATTCAGTGTAAATTAGTTTTCAGGAGTTCGTCAGAGGGGAGCGAGCGGAGGCACAGCTGCTTCGGGTTCAGTTTGATGACGACGTTCAGAACTTGTTTGTTCAGATTCAGGGATTTAAAGCAAGAGGCTGAAAGTGAAGGTGACGCAGCGTAAACTAAAAATGCTTGTTCGTCTGTGAGATGCAGCACAATCCTTTAGTTTTTACAAGTTATTTGTAATATTATATAAGATTGTTATTTGAATTGTTTGATCCATATGCTGTATATCATCATCTTACGACTATATCTTCTATTTATATTTGTTTCTCGTAGTTAGCATTAGAATATGGATCACTAACCCCTTTCACACTGGCGTTTGGGTGCGGCTTCTGTGCGCCAATTCTCCGCATCCGTCCCAGTGTGAATCTCTCCGATGCGGCGATGGGTGCAATTTCGCTCCGGCGCTGATACGTCTCTGGAGGTAGTGTCAGGGCCGCATTATTGGCGAGCCGAACCAGTGTGAACGGATAAGCCGGCGGCGCGTATCGAGGGCGTGTCGATCGGACGGTCGGTGAACTACACAGGTCCTTCACTCAACTTAATACAGAGAAATGTCCCACAAAGCAACGTTACAGGACCAAACAACAGTAACGTAGCAACTGTAACTGTCTTTGGCAACTTCAGTGGCGGCTGCTGGTCTTTCAAGGAGGGGAAGCTCATTTTTCCGGCCTACATCATAAATGTGTTTGTTTATTTATTATATATATTATTATTATTCAGGACACCTGAAAAGACCTGTTACTTTTCCCCACCTTTTGCACTAAATCAATCTTAGGAGTTGACCTGCCCTGCTCTTTAACTCTAACAACATTCATATTATCTGCCATGATGTGCACCTAGCTAATGCTAGCAGCTGGAGCTGCTGCGCCAGGCTACTGTGAAGTGTGACCGCCTGTGAGTGTGAGTGATCGTGACAAAGTCGCTGGGGTTTCGGTAAAGTCTCAGGATCAGTTCAGAACAACGGAATGAAAAACTTGGAAAATGCTCCGGTGGATGTTTATTCTTCAAGATCGCTGATTCGCTCATTTGGCTGTCAGTCAAAAAAGGATTCCGCCTCAGACAGCTCATCCAATCATCATGAAGAAGCTGAGCTTCCAGGCCAGCCCACTGCCCCATAGACCCCCAGAGAAGCTGAGCGTCCGATGGGCGGGACAAAGCCCAGCATTTATCCAATGACCGTCTGGTTTCGCTGCAGTGGAACAACCTGCTCTACGCTTCCCCATTGAAGTCAGTAGAAGCTGAGCGTCCGACTGTGGAAAGCGCTGTGGCGCTGCGGGGATGAATGAGAAGGAAGTTGCGCCGGTTACCTGTGATAAGTAGCTGATTCTGAACAAAAGATGAAGGCTTTCTAGCGCGTATTTAGTCAATGAAATGTACACACAGCAGTACATATTTCACCACTTTTTTTTTTTTTTTTTGGTGACATTTTAGGGGAAGCTGAGCTTCCCTTGCAGTCTTAGAGCAATCGCCACTGGGCAACTTATATGAGGAAAAAAAACCCGCAGATATACGTGGAGAAGCGTCTGTCCTCCCTCTGCCCTCCCGTCTGTCCTCCTGTCTGTCTGACCGACACATTTCTGCCCAAAAAACAGCGTCTGTCGGCGGCAAAAAACTTAAACTCACGGAGTGTTTGTGATGAAAATAAATCACCGAGACTTCAGTGAACTTTCCCCCGGAGGACAGCCTCCGTCCCCGCGAGTCAGACAGCGTCCAGTTTACTGATGGTGATTTAGGCTAATTATGTAATTTAGAGCGAAAAACGTAACTTCGTCACTTTCCAGGATGTTTGGTGGGTCAGGATCTCAATCACGACACATTATAACAGCATCCATATGATTATAAACTGTCCGCGGGTTTAGATTGACAGGGGGGACACCGGGGAAACACCTTGAAAACACACCTACGTCATCATCATGACGTGTACCGTCACGCCTCTTTAGGAGCCGCAGCGCCGGCTTTCTGTGTGAATTCACGTCGGTTCGTCTTTAATGCGGAGCTGCTTCGCACTGTGTGAACCGCTATCGGCGGAGAATTGCCGAACTGCCACTGCGGAGATAATGCGACTTCTCCTGTGTGAAAGGGGTTAGTGTTGACTTCAAAATATCTTTTGTTTAGTTGTTTGTTCGCTTGGTTCACGTGGACCAAAAAAAAACCTCTTTTATTGGATAGATGTAGCAGAATGGAGCAGAATACAGTCTAGTTTACAATAAATCTGTGTTATGTTAAGTTTTGAACATACATTTAGAATAGCATGTAAACATGCGTAAAATTAAGCGAAAATAGACAGAGGTTTGGTGGGGGTGGAGTTTGAGTGAGAAAACAATCAGAACAAAAACAAGACTGTCGACAATGGTAAAAAAAAAAAAAAAAAGCTGTTAAAACACACAACAACAGAAATGTGAGCTGAGATGTTGTTGACATCACCTCATGACCTGCTGTGAGATTTCAGCTCTCACAGGTGAATTAATGTGACAGCAGGTGTGGAAGGTGCAGCCATGACCTGCATCGGTTAAGAGAAAAATCCAGGACAGCGTCAGTGTGTTTCTGTGAATTACAAACACTCCCGGTGGACAGAGAGACGGCTAATGAAGTGGCTGACTCTGAATCTCCGGTGTGGAGGGAGGGGGGTGTCTCTGCTGCTGTTTCTTCTTCTGCAGAAGGTGCAGCACTACCTCTTTTTTTATTATTATTTGCCAGATAAAAAGAAGACGACCCCACAGGAATAACATTCATTATCATCCGTCTGACCTCTCCTGCTGATTGAAGTCACTTTTAATTTTCACGTTTAATGTCGAGGCAAAGAAGAGCCTCGTCTTGTCTTTTATCTCCTGCAGAGGCCACAGCGAGGTGTAGATATTAAAACCGGGATTAATTAGAGCTGTTTGGCTTCCTGATTGCAGATAGCTGACGGAACAATGAGTCGACACGTGATGTTGTCAAAAAGGATAATACAAACTTCAACGGTGAAACAAATTAATTTGAAATTTCAAGGTTTTTTACCTCATTGTGTTCCTGAAACTCGACCAGCAGCAGGTATAAACGAGCACGATTAGTTCCACCTGCTGCAGCTTTAATCAAAACTCCTCATTTACACAAACGGTATGTTCACTTGACCTTTTCTCTCACTTCCTAAAGCCTCTTAAGTCACCCCGGTTGTTCTTTACGTGCAGCCCGGTGACCTTTTTGTAAGAGCTGCTGGTCATTAATGTCCGTGTGTTTCCTCCCTCAGACTCGGAGGTGGTGTACAGGAACAGAGACGGTCACGTCATCAAGTTTAACTTCGAGCTGAACGAGACGGAGGTCATTCTGAGCAACAGCACGTTCGTAAGTCTCGTTGGAGTGTTATCTCATACTACGATTATTTCACTCGTGATAGAATTTGTGTCCAGTTGAAGCAAAGTAGTAAATTTGACCAGTTTTTAGATGTTGCATGTGTGGGGTTAGCACAACAATGCTAAAATGCTAACTGTTTTTGACAGGATTATTGGTATTTTACATACTTTGTGCTCAAGATTGTAACTCCTGAAAGACTTTTTAAGATTCTGCAGTTACAAAACGTCTGTAAAAACACATGAAACTATTTTTAGGAAAGCTACAGAACCTGTGAGCTCCCAAAAGATATATTTTTAATCTCGTATATGTGGGACTCGGCCTCCTAACGTTGCCACTGGCCACTTCTCAACACCTTATTTAAAACAGAGACCGGGCTGCTCTTTTCTTGTCTTTCGTCTGTGTTGGATCCCCCGAGGCTGCAGAAAACATGTCAGAGCAGCCGGCAGCACCTCACCGCTCTGTCTCTGTTACCTCCAGAATCACAATATGATAATATGGCGCTCAGAGGGGGGTTGTGTACCCAGCTGTCGGCCTCTGAGATCACTAAATCTGATCACCTCATCTTACCTCAGCACACTCAGCAGGATGAGAGGACGGAGATTCAGTTTGGAATATTATTTTAGATTAGTATCATGCAATCAAATCATTGGATAGTCACTAAAATGATCACAGTTTTGATTGCCTTGTCTCTAAGGACCAGACTCCCTTGGAAAAATAATAATTTTAAGAACTTTGGAGTGATGAGAAACTTTAAAATCTTTTTTAAAAAAGCAGCTGTTACAGTTTCTGAATCATTGGTGCCTTCATGTAAATTCGGCATTAAATGCAAAACATTAAGTTGTTTCTGTCGTAGTAAAAAGTTTCAATTTGTCACAGAATTGTTGTACCAGCTCGGCTGGTTCTGTGTCTAAAGTGCGTCTTACCTGTTGAAATTAAGCAGCTGTTTAAACACACTGATTTCACTATTTACACTAACTTTATACAAGAAGACAACATTTTATTGACAATAAACATGTCAAATTTTACAAATATGCCCATGGAGGAAGTCGCTTGTGGCGAAAGTCCCCAGACTCCCTTTAGAAATCACTTAATTTTGTGGGTTTGTGAGTTAGGAGAAACTTAATAAATGTTTTGAAACACTTTTGATGACAAATTCTTAGTTATCTATGCATTGTTGTAAATTCGGCAGATATTATATAGTAAGTTCTTCCTTCTTTATGTAACATCATGTGAACTGATGGACTATAAACTGTCCACTTGTGATCGTATCATTCAGAACCGGGTCTGAAAACAGCCTAAGTGTCGATCTGAACCACGAAATGATCATCGGCTGTGCTCACATGCGAAATGACTTCCAGGAACATGAAAATATGTCAGTGTACATAATCTTATTATGCATTTAAAAGCTTCAAATATCAGTGTAATCCAACCATGAATGTTTTTCTAAAGCAGGCTAAATTTAGCTGTTTTCTAATTGCATCATTATAATCCAGCTGTTTCATAACACACACACACACACACACACACACACACACACACACACACACACACACTGTAAGAAATCATAAGCCTCTTATTCATCCCCTCTCGTCTTCTCTGAAGCACCTTTTTCCTGACAAACACGTGTCTTTGAAGGGCTCTTTTTTTCTGCCTTCCTCTTTTAATTTCGCAGAATTGTTCCACGCAGTTGTAGCTTGTACTTTCTAATGGTTGCATAAGGGGATTTGATGAGGATTTGGAGCCCGGTAAGCTTGTCAAAGTATGCAAATGAAATCGTAAAAGCAGAGGTGGCCTCGTATTTAGGAAGTCACTCATTTGATCCCCCCAAAGTTTGCAAACACCACCTGCTGCAGCATCGAAAAACTGAATGCTCTCACTGCCTGGCTGCACAGTAAGAGCCACTCTGAGAAAAAAAAGATATGAATAAAGGACTTTTTTCATGGATTTTGGCACAAAAACTTAATAAGAGACACGTTCAGGCACAAAGAAACCTAAAACCTCAGAATCATTGACTCCAAGAAGTTTTTAAGGTCCGTCTGATCATCTCACTGCACAGCAGCGACTCTGGACAGTTTTGAATTGTCGCCTATAAAATATCCGTCCGCCTCGTCCTCGCCCAGAAATGTCAGAACCTGCTGTGGCTCCCCCGAGGTTTCATGGCCTTTAGCTGCTAGATTACTTTTTGCCTGCTGCGTCTTTTTGCCATTGTCACGGGATGAAAGCTGGAAGTGCGAACAATGTTAGCAGACACAAAAGAGCAATCACAGCCGATCAAACACAAGACAATGAAGCCTCGCTGCTTTTGTTTACTCGTGTTTTTTATTCTCTTCTATGCAGGAAGTTTATTGAACCGAAACTTTTAAATTCAGGGTTTTAAACCTCATTTTTAGCCACGTTAGCGACTAAAAGTTCACTACGTTGTAACTTTACTGTAACACAATTAGCCTCCTGTTAGCAATCTTAACTTTGTTTGTATGTGGCGGACCCTGCCACCTTTCTAGCTTCAGACAGTGTCCTGGGAGCTTATTTTCCTCCGAGAAAAGCTTGTTTACTCACTGATGGAAATGAATTGGTATTATTTCCTCACTGATATTGTAAATATGAAAAGGCTCCTACACACCAGGTCGACGGCGGTGGCTCAGTGATGACAGAAATCACTCTGATTGGCTGTTCAGGCGAGCAGATCAGTGCAGAAGAGAGAGTCTGGAGTCTGATGCTTTCTTCCGTTCGGTGCAGTCTCTCCTTATTTTTCTCTTCACCAACTTTTTAACAAACGGCAGCTCAAAAAATGCTGCTAAATCATAACAACGGTTTGTATTTCCACAGCGAGTCAGACGCAGAGCCTATGAGCTTGTTGGCTGTCAGCTGTGGTCTCCGTGGTGCGTTCAAGTGCAGCATTTCTGCAGTTCTTTGATGCCAGTTTGGTGTGTTGGGGCCTTTAAAGAGTTTACGTGTCTTTTAAAACAGCTAAAAGTGGCTAAATGAGACTACAGAAGTTGTCGGGGACATTAAACATCATTACGTCTTTACAGTCAGAGTGTCTTTGCAAACTATTCTAACTCAAACTTTACAACTATGATGTTGTTTATAGCCTCATGTTAGCTTTTTACGTCTGGTGACTTAAATCACACTTCAAAAAACACAAAGGTGGTGATCATCTGTGAGGATTATCCTGTTGAACAAAACATCATCACCTTGTTTTTTGTCAGAGAGATCATTCTGCAGTTATCCCAAAATCCAATCCAGGCTTTTGGTCAGGAGAACCAGGGCGCCGCTAGCTTCACCACTTCTGCTTTTCACCCACCTTCAGTTTCCTTTGTTGTTCTCTGAATGTGTGACTGTGTCCCCCTGCACTCCTGGAGGCGTCACTGTGGAATCAACAGCGTCTGAAAAGTCCCCCCAACAAATGCTGCTGTGGTTCAGTTAATTTGTTTTCTTTCTTCATCAGGTGGCTTTCAAGGTGGCGAAGTACTCCCTCTCCGCAGATCTGAAGTACGTGCTCTTCGCCTACGACGTCAAACAGGTGAGTTTCCAAATTAAAAATGTACCCACAACACATTTTGTTGTTTTTGGAGCCTGTGGATCGCCCTCTGCGTTACACCCGCCTCTGTTTACTTCCCGCCAAGCTGTCATTTACATCGCGCTCCCCGCGGGCGCTGTCACTCACTCATCTGCACGCGCCGACAAGCCCACACACGAGCTCCGGCCGTGCGCTCGGTTTCATCCGCGCGCCTGCTCTTTTGTTCCCCCCCGACGAGCTCTCTCTGTGTCTTAAATTGGAATTGACTCGAATTGAAGAGATTAGCGTCGATGCCTGGGATAATTCGGAGGCTGGGCCGAGGCACGCTTCGACAGACTGAGCGGCTCGCGGACCGAAAACAAATTGCACCACCTGCACCGCACAGGTGTGGGGTTTTATTGGTCGTGTTCTACCTTCGCCGGTGTGGTTTGGTGCACTTTCTGTCAGTGCCGCCTTCTGTTTCTGCGTGTTAACGTTCAGTCATCCACAGTGAGGCTTTTCTTCTCCCCTCAAAGTCAAAGCGTATGCATTGATTTTTAGATTTGTTAGCAAACTGAGACTCACTGCAGCCGCTGAGGACGTGTGTGTTCCTCCCGCGGTATATTCTGTCATCACTGCCAGATGAAAACACATCTAAACGTCCTCTGAAAGGTTCTGTTTATGTAGAAATATTGATTATTTTCTGCACATTTCACTCCACTTCCCCTTTAGTGCCTCTCAATTGAATTCCTCTGTTAACGCACCGCCGTGCATGAAGGCAAATCAGCTGCACGGCGCAGTTCACCTGGCCGAGAGGGAAAAGACGAGGAAGTTTAGGGGATTTAAAGAAAGAAAGTAGATCCCAAAGTTTCCAAATATGCCAGGCTGAATTCTGAGGTAGATATTATTTCAGTGTAAACATCATGCAGCTTTCATGGAGAGCCAGGGGGACAGAATACTTATCATACTGTCTGAATTTTATCATCTCAAAACTTCTTTTCGGAAATTATGAAGAACATTAAAGCTGCAAAAGCTTCAGTGTCGGCTCAAAATGAGTATTCCTTTGATGAATAAACCATTTCTTTCACACAGCAGTAAGCAAAGAATACCCTTTTTATCTGAAAAAGTGTCACAATTACAGATATAATATGTAAGATTTCCTTATCAAAATGTCAAAAAACAATGTTCAAACCAGAGAAATCCACAAGTTTACTCAAGGTAACATTGCCTGTAAGTGTTCAGAAATATTTTTTCCTGCTTTTTTAAGCGCCAGTCCCTCCGGGAAGTTGCGATCGCAAAACTTTATCTATAATCTACAGATCTCTCTGAATTCTGCGTGATGCAAATTTTAAAGAAAAGCTGCAGAGAAATCAGAAATTTTAGGCCGCAGATGTCGTGACTGATTAACTTTTCCTCATGTGGATGTTTTAAGTTTCTTGTTTTTAAGCTTCTTCATGGATCGATGTTTGCATTACGAGCTGAACTCTGGTTGCAGGTGTACAGATACTCCTACACGGCGTCCTACATCGTTTACAACATCTACACCAGGTGAGCTTAAAGCGTTCACACTTCGGCTGCACGCACACGTTGGCATTGAGCGACACGTGCTAATTGTTAATTTATACGTGTTTGTGTGTGTCTGTCAGGGAGGTGTGGGAGCTGAACCCTCCCGAGGTTCACAACGCTGTGCTCCAGCATGCGGCGTGGGGAAGACAAGGACAACAGCTGGTAAGACTGAGCGTCTCCGTCTTTTTCTCTCCTCGCTGTCTGTGTTATAAATCCAGGCTGCCTCGCTCCTCCGGAGGGATTTCATCCACACAGTACATCTCTGTTTACATCCACACTGAGCTGTGTCTGCCTGTTATTGCTTCTAATTTACAGCTCTGACTTTTTTTTTTTTCACATTACATCACACTTTTGGGTTATTTGAGCCAAGAAAAGTAAAGGCGACACTTCACTTTACATTTCCTGGAAGGTTTCTGACTCTAATTTCCTGAGAATGTTCTCGGAAAGGACTCATTTGTCGCTAATTACAAGCGAATAAAGAGGGTTGAACACATCCGGATCCAGTTATAGGCTCAGATACAATTCCTGCACAGCCACACGCTGTTCTTTAGTTATTGTGACGTCTTCTGCTCTGGATCAAGATGCAACATGCTGGAAGTTGTCGACGCACTAATGAGACTAACGAGTTGTAATAAGGAGCGATGAAGGTGTAAACGAAGCTAACGTGAGACTTTGGGAGCCGTCAATCAAACTCAGTCTGCGCGCAAAAAACCACAGTCCTGAAACGAGGAGAACTCGAGCGAAATAATTAAACCCGCCAGGGTGGGTTTGTGTGTTTGCGTTCTCCTCCGGAAGTCGACAACAAGCTCCGCGAACGCTACACAACCATCGTATCATCAGTTATCATTTCCTGATTCTGTCTTAACAAAACTCAGGACGTTATCTTAATTGCTCTGCTCCTAATATGAAATTAAATTGTCCTTTTGAGGGAATTTCAAAAGGGAATTAATAGGAAAACTAATTTATTAGGTGACATGTCTGCTTTCATGCAGCTTTGCTATCTTGTTGTTAAAGTTTTAACTGTCTTACTAAGTTTGTCAGTGAATTGCTTTCAAGTGGAAATTATGTTAATATTTACTCTGAGGGATACATTTCTCTGCTTTATTATCAGTTTTTCATCTTTATTGAAGTGTTTCATACTTTGTTTGCTTCTGTGTGGTAACTTTTGCTGTATTTGCAAGATTTTATTGTGTTTTTTAGTCTTATATTTCTATGTTTGTGTTGCCTTCTGTTCATAGTGATCTCTGGTTCTCAATCGCATCTACCTATCTCATTCCTTCCCAAGGTATGGTCACCTATGGCTCCAAAAAACCAAGATGCCGATGTTCAAAATGACAAAACAGTAGTCCACAAACCGATGACGACATGGTGTCTGTGATGGACTTTCAGAACAGAGCTGAAAGTAAATAACTCCAAAAAGGAGAAATGCTCTCCATGCACGATAAAAATGAATTCCGGCAGACTTCGGGATATTATTGAACATGAAGGATGTGTTGGTCTGATCAAATGCAAATATTAAAACACTGATGAAAGAAGGAGAGTAAACACACACACGGCTGCTGCGTGGCGAGATAAACCGGCGGCTTTAATATGAAAAAACAAAATCTCATCGGAGAGGAAATCAAAAAGAAAAACAGATCAAAAGGACGAGCAGACAGACAGAAGTGTGGATCACAGCTCATAAAAATCACGTCAGAGCGTACAATAAATACCTTCCTCTCCTCTTTCTCTCAGATCTACATATTTGAGAATAACATCTACTACCAGTCCGACGTGAGGAGTAACTCTCTGAGAATCACCTCCTCTGGGATGGAGGGAGTCATCTTCAACGGACTCGCCGACTGGTTGTACGAAGGTGTGTGTAATCACAGCAGACAAGTATTAGAACAGGTATAACAGTGTCGTCAGGATGTTCACTTCAGCTGCTTTTAAAGAGTTTCACACATTTGTCTGCGACATTAAAAATGCAGCGCAGCAGACGAGACAAACTAAGCAGAATGGCGATGAAAAATCAACAAGCCTGTAGTTCTATTAAGTCGCTGTGTAAACAAATTCAGTAATGTGGTGACGGTCTGTGCAGCACAAACACAGGCCGCGGCAGATGGGGACATTATAGAATCATCTCTGTTTGTGGATTTACTGCGAGCTCCGTGTTCTCTCTCTTCTTCATTTGCATTTGCTTTAAATTGTAACCACTTAAATTGGCTGGTGTTTGACAGAGAAGGAAAGAGCAGAACAAGTGTTGAGTACCATTTCACCGATGATATGAACAAACAGCAACAAGAAGAAATGCTCAAAATAAAGAAATAACTGTTTGTTGTTTAAAAGGTATTTTAAAGGAAAGGTTCACCCAAAAAAGTAAATTCAGTCATTATCTACTCACCCTCAAACCGATGGAAAGTCAGGTGAAGTTTCGTAGTCCACGGTGGAGACAGGTCTGTGTAAAGATGGTGGAGACAGGTCTGTGTAAAGATGTGGTGGAGACAGGTCTGTGTAAAGATGTGGTGGAGACAGGTCTGTTTAAAGATGTGGTGGAGACAGGTCTGTGTAAAGATGTAGGTGGAGACAGGTCTGTGTAAAGATGTGGTGGAGACAGGTCTGTGAAAAGATGTGGTGGAGACAGGTCTGTTTAAAGATGTGGTGGAGACAGGTCTGTGTAAAGATGAGGTGGAGACAGGTCTGTGTAAAGATGTGGTGGAGACAGGTCTGTGTAAAGATGTGGTGGAGACAGGTCTGTGTAAAGATGTGGTGGAGACAGGTCTGTGTAAAGATGTGGTGGAGACAGGTCTGTGAAAAGATGTGGTGGAGACAGGTCTGTGTAAAGATGTGGTGGAGACAGGTCTGTGTAAAGATGTGGTGGAGACAGGTCTCTGTAAAGATGTGGTGGAGACAGGTCTCTGAAAAGATGTGATGGAGACAGGTCTCTGTAAAGATGTGGTGGAGACAGATCTGTTTAAAGATGTGGTGGAGACAAGTCTGTGTAAAGATGTGGTGGAGACAAGTCTCTGTAAAGATGTGGTGAAGGCAAGTCTCTGTAAAGATATAATGGAGACAGGTCTCTGTAAAGATGTGGTGGAGACAGGTCTCTGTAAAGATGTGGTGGAGACAGGTCTCTGTAAAGATGTAGTGGAGACAGGTCTGTGTAAAGATGTGGTGGAGACAGGTCTCCGTAAAGATGCAGTGGAGACAGATCTGTGTAAAGATTTGGCAGAGACAGGTCTCTGTAATTATGCGGTGGAGACAAGTCTGTGTAAAGATGCGGTGGAGACAGGTCTCTGTAAATATGCGGTGGAGACAGGTTTGTGTAAAGATGTGGTGGAGACAGGTCTCTGTAAAGATGTGGTGGAGACAAGTCTCTGTAAAGATGCGGTGGAGACAGGTCTCTGTAAAGATGCGGTGGAGACAGGTCTCTGTAAAGATGTGGTGGAGACAGGTCTCTGTAAAGATGTGGTGGAGACAAGTGATACAATTGTTCATGTTTGTATATGTTTCTGCTCAGAGGAGATTCTGGGTTCACACCTGGCTCACTGGTGGTCGCCTGACGGAGAGAAACTGGCCTTCCTCACCATCAACAACAGTCTGGTACCCAACATGGTTCTGCCCCAGTTCACCGGCAACACCTACCCTAAAGGACTACAGTACCCATATCCTATGGCGAGTCTAGACCCATGCATGTATACAATTATAATAACATATACAGATACAAACAAATACAGTGTTTAAACTGAGTCTCGAGATCATTTTCTTCCTGTTAAAAGAACCAAATTATGTAGTTCTTTCTAGTAAAACTTCACAGGAAATTAATTGGAATTAATTTAGAAAATTATTTCTGAAGATAAAACACACACAACCAATATTTCAGCTGCTCCCGTCACACTCACAGAAATCACAGAATGATGTCTTAATATCCTCGTATCTCTGAATATCTTATCTTCCCCCGTCAGGCCGGCCAGACGAACCCTGCCGTCAGACTGTCTGTGGTCAACCTGTTTGGAGCGACACACACTCAGGAGCTGCAGCCTCCGGATCAGCTCCGGCTCAGGTGACACACACACACACACATATATATAAATAAATACAACACACACACACACAGGCACCAAATCCTCAGTCTGACTCCGTCTCTGTGTCCTCTGCAGGGATTTCTACGTCACCATGGTGAAGTGGATCAGTAATACTCACCTCGCTGTGCGCTGGCTCAACAGGCCCCAGAATGCTTCACTGCTGACGGTGTGTGACGCCACCATCGGAGTCTGTGTGCAGGTGGGTGTCGCAGAACAGATATCAGAGTACATGTACTGTCCCTTTGTAACTCCCACCTGATTATTTCCCCAAATGATTTTTTTTATTTTTATGTAATGTCTGTGTCAGTAATAAAATGGTTAATTGATAAAGTTCACATCGTTTATTTTCCTTTTTTTATCTGTGTTTCTTGGTTTACATATCAGGGACAGTGTAGATTAATAAATACTGCAACAACACTCTAAAATCAGATTCTAAGATTAAAAGTATAAAGCTTTAGAGAGGGATGTCTTTTTGGTTTTTAGCTTGATTTCATGTGATCAGCTTGTATTTGTCTCTATAAATCAGGTTAATTAACAGTTAATTGCACATGACTTCTGCTTGATCAGATGCTGTATGTAAAAAAAAAAAGCAGCGTAAAAGATTCAAATGAAATATAAACCTCTTATCTAACTGTGTTTTTCTCTTTATTCAGAGACACGAGGAATCTTCAGACACGTGGCTCCAACGACAGGTAAACCTGCATGCAGACATTTCTCAATGCCATATTCGCCAACAATAACTGACTCCTGCGAACAATGACTGTATTATCCTCTGAGCGATATACAGTGTGTTGCATTATTGAGGGAGAATACAGCAGCAGCCATCGATGCATAAAGTATGTGACCTCGGTTTCTCTCTGCAGGGACAGCAGCCGCTGTTCTCCAAAGACAGGAGCCGGTTCTTCTGCACTCTGCCGGTCAAACAGGGAGGTCAGGGCGACTTCCACCACGTCACCATGTTCAGCAGGAAGGTGACTCTCTTTCTCCTCCACACGCTGTCCTCATCCCTGATTCGTAACCTCTCCGCGCAGATTTTTTCCAATCCTCCCAACTGATTCTCTTTCAGCTACGAAGCGAGCAGGATGAAGTCCGACACTTGACGTCGGGAGACTGGGAGGTGACGAGAATCGTGGCTTACGATGAAAACAACCAGATCATGTGAGTTCAAGTTCAGCCCCCAAAAACATCCCCAGTGGCATCATCTCAACATTAATAATTTGTTTCTGTTGGAAATTTTAAATGAATTTTGCGCAGAATACAAGAGCTTCAAGTTTAAGATTGATTTACTCACAAAAGTCTCTCTAAACCTGTATCAATAATCCGACAACTGGAGGATTTCTGGCCCAAACAAGCTGGTTGTTGAAGCTTTTCGAGGCCTGAGAGGAAGATCTGCAGCTGAAAAATACTACAGAGGATGAATTATTTATCGTGAACACTGGCTCGTTGTTGCCAACGTGTAATCATTATATCTTCCTAAAAATACGACTTTGCTGTGCCCTTCCTCCAAACTGGTGAACTGATATTTTCTCTGAGAAACAGAGACGTGTGTTTGAGTCTGTGTGCGGCTTCCACGTCTTAAAGAATGTTTCTTAAGATTTTCCTCCAGCGCTTCAGCTCTGTTCTGCTGAAGGAGATAAGAAGTAAACAACGGTTTCACTTGTGGGAACATCTTTTGTCTAACAGGCTTTGTGGGTTCATGACTGTTTCACTGTGTGTTCCTGGTCGGTCAGCTATAATACGCAGTGACGACTGAAGTCATATCTGTAATGGATCCGTGACCTTGTCCTACTTTCCTCCACGCAGATACTTCCTGAGCACAGAGGACTCTGCTCAGCAGAGACATTTATACAGGTAGAACACTCTCAACCAAACCGTACTGATCGTTTCATTATTCACCTTCCACTGTTCGCTGTAAACGCATCGTCTCCTTCCTCTGACAGTGTGTCCACACTCGGCCTGTTTCCGCGGCGATGCCTCACCTGTGGACTGAAGGAGGACTGTTCCTTCTTTGACGCCGACGTCAGTCCTGACGCACAGCACGCCATCCTGTACTGTAAAGGTCAGAAACAGGCGAATACATCAGTGAAATGTGCTGTTTACTGCTTTTAAATCAATCCAGCCAATCATTTGTTCACTTGTCACTCGCCCTTTCCCACACGGTCTTCTAGCTACATATTTACAAATGATGTGTTAAATTTCATGAAGAAATAAAAATGTTCTGCTGCTCCGATTTTGAGAAAAAGTGTCTTGATGGGTCCAAAATTTTAGAATACAGTGTCGACCAGATTTATCAGCATCTTGTGTTGGATTCATAAACATATGTCTTTCCGTCCCGTCGCAGGTCCTGGAGTTCCCGCTGTGCTGCTTCTCAGTTTGGATGACGGGGACTGTGAGTATTCTTCACTCTGACGAATCTAAAAACCATTTTGTGTCCCTGTGATGTCTGTGTGGGCAGGCAGATGTGCCTTTTTTCTCTCCCTCGTCTGCTCTGAAATGGAAAATAGTTTGCAGCAATTAAGCCTCATCATCTCATTTGTTTGAAAACATCGGCAGCTGTCGGGTTTGATGCCGCTGCCAATCTGCACCTGCAGTCGTCATGTTTGTGATTCACATGTTGAAGGGCCACGATTAATCTCCTATATTATTATTTCTGATATAATCAATACTTCTGTGGACGCGCACAGAGACATTTTGTAAAGGAACATTTGGAGGAACGGATCCTCAGATATTAAAACGCGTGTCACTGTAGTATAGGAGCTGTATGGATCAGTGGTTATAAAATAAAAATGCAGTCATGCTCTTCCATCACTGAATATTTCATGTGAACGGTGGTCTTTCTTGTCTTTACGTCTGCACCACCTCACGCTTCACCTTTGCTTCTACGCCAGCAGGAAACACGAATATATGAACAGAAATGTCAACGTAGATCTGCAGCTACTCGTGCTAACGTAACCCCCTCATGTTGAGGCAGGATGTATATAAAGTAATTGTTCATTTAAGCTGGAATACACTCAAAGTTAAAGGGACAGGTCTGTATTTTATTCGCCATATGTATTTGCAGCAGAGATTCACTGACAGCCACAGCTCATCACTGTCTCCTGTGGCCAGAAAACACCCACTGGTATTTTACGGTTAATTAGAGCCGCAGTTGTGTTAATTTTTTTCAACAATGAGCCCAATCAATATGTGAGTTATTAGGTTGGTTTCATATATATGTCCATCTGGTTGACCTCCTGACCTTTTTATATTAAAGCTGCAACAATTAGTTGATCAAAATAAAATTGATTGGCAGCAATTTTGAGTCATTTTTCAAGCAGAAATATCAAATATTTGCTGGTTCTAGCTTCCTTAAATCTGGAGAAATGAAGAGTCTTTGGGTTTTTGGGACTGTTACTGTAGTCAAAAAGCCCTGTAGGACTTTTCCAAATACATTTCTAAAAGAAACTTTTGTTTGGTTCTTATAGGATTTTCCCTGTCACATTGGAAATCTAAACTTATGAAAACGAAGAAGTGGTGTGCTCGAGGACTTTCTTTATATAATCAAACTCAAGAAAAACGCAGGTGCACATGAGAGGAAAAACAACCTTCAAGCATAATCCTGAATTAGGTTTAAAACAATTTACTTACAGAACAGTAAAGCACTGAAATGTTTCGACCTTCATCAGGGTTAGGGTTATTGTTTTTATTCTACGAGTTCCGATAAAATCCTTTAGGATTCCCCAAACATTTCTAAAACTCCAAGGTTTTGGCGTCTCACAGTCTGAAGACGTCACTTCGGGCTCTAAGAACCTAAGTTGACTTTTGACGAAACAATTAAAGTCATTATCTCCCCACCGTCTTTCTAGAAGGAAGTTAGCTGAAAGGACAAGGACTCTTACAGCAACTCTAACTGAACGCCTCCGGCCCTGTTTGGTTTTCATAGTCTCATTTTGTGCAAATAAATAAAAAGCAGCTCAAATCAGATTTTTTGTTTCACAGCATATTTCATCTTGGAGAACAACCTCCCTCTGCGGTCGGCGCTGGAGACTAAAACGACGATTCAGTCGGAGATCCGGATGATCACTAATGACAACTTTGGTACAAACGATCTGCACTTAACAACTGTGTGTGTGTGTGTGTTTGTGTGTGTTGAAATCTTTAATAAATTGAGATAATGAGCTACTTAGAGGCAGAATGAGTGTGTTTGTGTGTGAGTGTGTGTGTGTGTCCTCTGGTTCACCTCATTGTTTCTGTCTCCTGCTCACAGAGCTGCCTCTGAAGCTCATCTATCCTCCCGACTTCTCCGAGTCCTACCTCTACGGCCTCCTCCTCATTGTGTAAGCCCATTCCACTTTATTACATTTGCATTTTTTTCATTTACCGCAGCAGCACTGTGAGCTTCAAAGGCCGAGCTCAGCGAGGACAGACTCACTCCTCTCTGTAGCTGCAGGCTGCTCGATACATTTTACAAATCAACAGCAGTAATAAGTGAAAATAAAAAAGGAATTATAGATGAGAAAATGTAAATTTAGCATCACATTTTTTGTCTTAGCTACAATTTGAACGACCTTTAATCCTCTTTGTATGCAAAGTAGTTTCAGTAAAGTCACAAACTGTACATTTTCTTCTTCTTAGCTCAATTTCAAACTGTTATTAAATAAAAAAACAGCATATTAGTATTGTTTTTTGATGTGTGGAAGCATCAATAAAAAAAGAATCTGTGTATCTTGCATCCATGGTTGTCTGGTGGTAATGGGTTGTAATTGCGTCGTTGGATTGTGAAACACAAAGCCATCGATGAAGCTCATTAAGTGGCTTGTGAGATGTAGTTTCCCCAGTAAACACAGCGACCTCTTTAGCTGTCTCAGCTGCAGTGTCTTTGGGAAGGAGGTCGAATAGGTTGGTGTGTTTACTGGGGAAAGTTCATAATTTGCCATATCACTGCAAGAAAAACAGACACTACCAGAGAACGCAACCGACAAAGGTTATAATGGCCGACATGTCTCGGTCTTGTCCTGATAGTGGCAGTTCTCCTGGCGACCAGGCAGTGACAGAGGAGTTCAGACCAGACTGGGACTGGGTTCTGGTGGGATCAGGGCAGGTCATAGTAGCACGACTGGACGGCAGAGGGTCTGGGTTCAGAGGTCAAAGGTACCTGTCACATGTTTTTCCTGCACATTTTGACTCAATGAATAAAGTGAAAGTCAGTCTTATCTAATGATGTCTGACCGTCCTTTTGAATCTTCCTTTTCTTTGTCGCTTCTCAGGATTTTGCAGCAGGTCCACCAGGGCCTCGGCACAGTGGACACCCAGGACCAGATAGCAGCTCTGGAGTACGTAACACATTTTGTCCCGTCTGTGTGCATCATAAAGGGTCAAAGGGTTAGTTCAGATTATCTGGAGTGGGGTTGTATGAGGCACTTATCCGTAGTTGATGGCGGTCAGAACGCCCACGGTTAGGAGAGGCAGCGGCAGTGCCGCCACAGAAGCTAAGTGATGTAGTGCTGTGGATGGGGGCAAATAATAAAACAATGTTAAGTGTATGCTGTATTTAAAATATTTCACTGCTTCCACTTCGCACCAGACAGCGCTGTCTGTCAGGGAACAGAAGCATTTATATCCATCTATGCTCTCTCAAAAGCTACCAGACTTCTGTGACAAAAACAGTCATTTTACCTCACAGAACACAGGAATTCCTGTGTTACTGCCTCCTTTATCATTTTGGCTGTTTGTAGTATTGTGTGACTTGGTGAATCCGAACCAACGCTTGAAGTCACACAACATCACAAACAGACCAACCAATCCAGGCTGTCATAGACGAGCAACTCCAGTGTTCTGCAAGGTAAAATTACTGCTTTTGTCAAAGGAGTTTGGTGGCTTTGAAAAGAGAGAATCGATTGATAAAACTGCTGCAGTTTCCTGTCTGACAGGGCTGTCTGATGACGAAAGCTCTGGAGATATTATAAAGTTTGGGAAGAGTTTCTTTATGTCTGGTCTGATTTGCCAGATATCTGTTCAGTTTGGAAAGACAGAGCTTCAGTGCTGCGTTTCTGTGATTTGAATTTCACAGATGCCTTTTTGAATTGTTTTGTGCAAAAATGGCAGCAATCGCATAAACAGATGGGTTCAAATGAGGGTTTCATTAATGCAGCTTTCAGCAACACCTGTGCTCGATGAAAGTGTATAAACAGAATTAGAGAACATAGAGCGTTCAAAATTTTCTTAAATTTGAATTTAATTTGAATTTAAACACAATTGACACATTTTTGGATGAAAAATTCATACGTATCCAGGAAGTTTATAAGCAAAAATGCCCCAAAAATATATATTTCCGGCTACGTAGATGTGAATTTACTCAATTTCTTACTCTTCAGTGTGAGCAAAGTGAATATTTCTGGGTTTTTAACCATTGTTCAAAGAAAATAACGCATTTGAATATCACAACTTGCACGAGCATTGTCAGTAACTTCCTGTGGCTGTGACCGTCTTACCTTCTTACTGTTGGTCACTTGATCGTCTGTGGATTGAAACTTCTCAGTCTCCTTGAATCAGAGCTTCAGCTGAGTGTGTGAGATGAAATGTTAAAGCTTCTGATACAGAACTCCACTTGTTTTTTTGGTTGATTTAAGACGTCTCCTCTGTGCGCCTCAGGTACCTGACGAAGCTGCCGTTTGTTGATCGCACTCGAGTCGGAGTCTTCGGAGAGGTTCGTCCATCAGACTGTGAATTAATCAAACCTTTCACCCTGATTTTGCAGCTGACTGAATACATGCGCAACTGGATCAATCTGTGTCGACCGTGTGGTTTAAAATGCTCAATGAGGCTCATTTAAACTGTCTGACAACTCAATTAACTCAAACAGGGTAATTTAAGAGAGCACATTGTTATGAGATTAGATACAGCCTGCTGCTTATGTGGGTGTTGTTACGTTTGAATCAAAATTACAATACCTAAAATAATCCTCTGTTCAAAATATGCAATATATGCAATATTTGAAAAAATAGTGTACAACTTCCCCTTTATTCCGCCTAAAAGTAAATATTAATTTAAAATATTGTTTTTTCTGCTTTGCTTGAGTCTAAATCAAGAGTATTTTTACTTTAAACAGGACTACGGCGGCTTCCTCACACTGATGATGCTGAAGTCGACGGAGAAGCTGATCCGATGTGCTGCAGCTCAGGCTCCTGTCATCGACTGGACAATGTACGGTGAGCAGTCCTTCATATATCTCCTCTTCTTTAATCCACCCTGCAGGGACGTGGAGGCTTATTACTTCTGCTGCTGCAGCTTTGACGTCTTTATCCTACATGGTGTATTGTCTGGGTAATGTGACTTTAATTATCCTCAGGTTGTGCTTTCGGGAATTCTCTCTTATTGAATTTTAGGATGAAAAGCTTCCTTCATTTCTGGGAGTGTCGACTGAGTATTGAAGCGACGGTACAGCTGAGGAGATGCAGCTGGATGTGATTATAGTTTAATAGACTTCTTCTGGTTCCTGTGTTTGTAATGAGTGCAGGCAGAGCAGGAGAAGGATTTGGCTCACACAGTGTATATAGGTTTCTCTTATGTTACTGTTAAACATGTCAAATCCGTTAAAGATCTTAAGACAACATACAACAACTTAACCTTCATATCTCTTCCAGCTTCTGCGTTCTCGGAGAGATATCTTGGCTCGCCTTCAACTGAGGAGAACAAATATCAAGTGAGCTGCTTTAATCAATACTCCATCTGTTGCTGAGCTTGTTTTTTATATATATTTTTATGTCCCAAATTGCATATTTTCCAGCAGCCAGATGCATAAATAATAAAAAAAAAAAACAGAGCTGGTAAGGCGGCAATAAAACCCCTAATCTGAAACAACTCCAAACCAATAAACACATAATTTAAAAATCAACCAAAACTATCATGGTTTCTGTATAAATACTTTAAAATACAACACGGACTGCCTTTATAGAATCTTATAATGATTTTATCTCTTGGTTAACTGCTCTGTTCTCACACAAAAAAATTATAATAACGGATACAAACAGAAAGTTAAATAAAGCTTGTAACTTGACAGTGGACTGTAGAAGCACCAAGCCTCAATAACTGATGTGGCAGAGACAGGTCTCTGTAAAGATGTGGTGGAGACAGGTCTGTGTAAAGATGTAGTGGAGACAGGTCTGTGTAAACATGTAGTGGAGACAGGTCTGTGTAATGATGTAGTGGAGACAGGTATCTTTAAAGAGAGTGGAGACAGGTCTGTGTAAAGATGTAGTGGAGACAGGTCTCTGTAATGATGTAGTGGAGACAGGTATCTTTAAAGATGAGTGGAGACAGGTCTGTGTAAAGATGTAGTGGAGACAGGTCTGTGTAAAGATGTAGTGGAGACAGGTCTGTGTAAAGATGTAGTGGAGACAGGTCTGTGTGTAGATGTAGTGGAGACAGGTCTGTGTAAAAATGGTGGAGACAGGTCTGTGTTAAGATGTAGTGGAGACAGGTCTGTGTAAAGATGTAGTGGAGACAGGTCTGTGTAAAGATGTAGTGGAGACAGGTCTGTGTAAAGATGTAGTGGAGACAGGTCTGTGTAAAGATGGTGGAGACAGGTCTGTGTTAAGATGTGGTGGAGACAGGTCTCTGTAAAGATGGTGGAGACAGGTCTGTGTAAAGATGTAGTGGAGACAGGTCTCTGTAAAGATGTGGTGGAGACAAGTCTCTGTAAAGATGTGGTGGAGACAAGTCTCTGTAAAGATGTAGTGGAGACAGGTCTGTGTAAAGATGTAGTGGAGACAGGTCTGCGTAAAGATGGTGGAGACAGGTCTGTGTAAAGATGTAGTGAAGACAGGTCTGTGTAAAGATGGTGGAGACAGGTCTGTGTAAAGATGTAGTGGAGACAGGTCTCTGTAAAGATGTGGTGGAGACAAGTCTCTGTAAAGATGTGGTGGAGACAAGTCTCTGTAAAGATGTAGTGGAGACAGGTCTCTGTAAAGATGGTGGAGACAGGTCTGTGTAAAGATGTAGTGGAGACAGGTCTCTGTAAAGATGTGGTGGAGACAGGTCTGTGTAAAGATGTAGTGGAGACAGGTCTGTGTAAAGATGTAGTGGAGACAGGTCTGTGTAAAGATGTAGTGGAGACAGGTCTGTGTAAAGATGTAGTGGAAACAGGTCTGTGTAAAGATGGTGGAGACAGGTCTGTGTAAAGATGTAGTGGAGACAGGTCTCTGTAAAGATGGTGGAGACAGGTCTGTGTAAAGATGTAGTGGAGACAGGTCTCTGTAAAGATGTGGTGGAGACAAGTCTCTGTAAAGATGTGGTGGAGACAAGTCTCTGTAAAGATGTGGTGGAGACAGGTCTCTGTAAAGATGTAGTGGAGACAGGTCTCTGTATAGATAGTGGAGACAGGTCTGTGTAAAGATGTAGTGGAGACAGGTCTGTGTAAAGATGTAGTGGAGACAGGTCTCTGTAAAGATGTAGTGGAGACAGGTCTGTGTAAAGATGTAGTGGAAACCAAACAGAATTTTTGGAATAGCAATTTTTTTAATAATTTACTTCCACTGACTTGAATTGAGCCACAACTGAGAGGCTGCTGGTGTGCGGCTTAAAAATTGAACAACCACAAATTATTTCTAGAATCCAAATAACATTTTGGACTAAAAGAAAAAGACTTCTCTCTCCACAAATTCTCTTTTTTTAATATTTTATTCCAGGTAGAAGTCACAAAGGTTTGTGGAGTAGACCACACACACGACTTAATGAAAACTCTCTCTGCTCTCATTCTTTGGTTCAATTCACAAACAAAACAGTCTCTGTCCGTGTTATAATAAAAAAAAATTGGCCACAAGCATTTCAGGCAACACTCCAAATCTTTGTCCTTTGCAAAAGACACAAACATGAAAAATAGAAAATGCCAGAGGCTGAACAGAGAAATTACACAATTGTCCTCTCAGTGAAGGTTGCAGTCAATGTGTGTTTTTCCTCCTAAGTGGGTTGCCTATAACTGGGCCAGGGTACGCTATTTTTGTGGCTGTCACAGCTGGAGGTGGGGGGTCTGCTTTAAATGACATCAGAAGGAGGGAGAATGTGGCACGATGTGATCAGACAATAATCAGCAGGACATCATCACTCAGCCCGACCTCTGAGACTGAAATGGGTTATAAAGCGTCCGGCTGTTGATGTGCGGTGACTGACAAACCGGAGAAACCTTCCTGTTTCAATCCCAGCTGGGAACAAACTGAATGATGAGATTGAGATATCCTCCAATATAACGGCCACAAACCAAACTCCCCTGTGCAATAGATCTAAATGCAATCTAAAATACCAGACACCCACCAGTTATGTGAGCGTGAAGATATTTTTCTCTGCAAATGTTCAATTCCACTACACACTATAAAGGCCAAGTCGCTTTCAGAAATATCCCTCCGTGACCTTTCCAGGACCTGATTTCTGCTCACACTGGCGTTGTTACAGTCTCACAAACACAACAGGAAACATTTTATGCTATTATAGTTCTCAGAATTAATTAGTGTACTTACACATTGTAGGTATTTCCATTTAATGCTTTTATTTAAGGCGCCTTGTCACGTTTCATCACTGGTTTTTAATACACTTTTTTATCAAATGTCTTCATTTGTTTCATTATTTTAACATTTTATTTTTTATTGTTGTAATTTAGTCTAAACGATTGAAGTAAAAGTGTAAATTAGTGTTTTAGAGGTGCTGAAAAAAAATCTTGGTTCCAAACTGCACTTAAAAAATAGCATTTTTAAGACAATACTAGAAAAATAACCCATTAACATTGACTTTCCACTTAATTTCCACAAAATGCTGAACTGTTCCTTTGAGATTTTACATACAAAACATATAAAATTATAAAATACAATGTACTGATTAAGAATCTTTCTTTCTTTTTGTCTCCAGGCGTCTAAAGTCCTGACCAACATGAAAGGTCTGCAGGGAGGAACTCTGTTTCTGGCTCATGGCACCGCTGATGGTACGCACTATTCTTCTTTTCATTGCAAACAAACATATAAGCTGTGATGTGTGATATTAGAGGTATGTGTGAGTCTTTTCAGCTGGTCGTTGTGTCCTTTAAGAAGTGAGCTTGTCCGTGATGCAGAACATTGAAAACGTGACCTTGATGAGAGCCGGAGCTTTTATATCCCTGCGGTGGAATTAACCTCGTCGACTCTTGTGTTTCTCCACAGCGAACGTTCACTTTCAGCACTCGGCAGAGCTCATCAAACACCTAATAAAGATCGGAGCCAATTATACTATGCAGGTAAACACGACACACTCAAACAGAATTCATTTCATTGTGTAGAAAAAACAACTTGAACTGTGCAAATGTCACAAAGACAGTGATGTGTGTTTTAGGAATTTTGGTTCTAATTCTGTAATTATACTGAAGTACAGCGTCTTATTAAAGAAAGTCACAATCCTGAATAACAATCACAATATCTGGGGGTCCTCTGTTCCAAACTGCATTGGAAAAAGTGCATTTTTAAGACAATACTACAAAGTTCTAAGAGTCTGTAAGGTTTAACACAGGAAGTGTTGTAGTTGCCAAATAATGTCAGAAATATGTTTGTCTCACACAGAAATTAAGAATTAATCTTTGTGTTTGAGCAAAACCTATTAAATTACTGTCCTGCACAGATTCTGAATGTATCATCAACCAGACTTCACCTGTAAATGTCTTTCTTTTCTTAATAATGCCCCAAAAATGTTGTTCCAATATTTCAAGCACATTTCAAATATTTGTATAAGTATGATTTGGAATTTTTTGTAAACTGTCAGCCCGATTCTGTAAATATACTAAAGTATGTCCTGATTAACATTCACAATACCTGGAAGAAGGAAAAAAGTCTTCTGTTCCAAACTGCATTGGAAAAAGTGCATTTTTAAGACAATACTACAAAAGACAGAGAAGAGTCTGTAAGCTTTAAGAGCTTTATCTTTATCTAACATTAATCTTTGTTTCAGCAAAAGTCTTTCTCTCTAAACAATATCGAGAAATGTTTGTGTTTGAAAACATTCCAAGTATTAAAGATGAAACATACTTTTACAAAGCTTCTGATTCAAGCAGTTTATGAAATATTGTGCAGCTGTAACTCTGCTGTAATTGTTTATGGGTTTTCACTTTAGCTGAAGGCTGACAGTCCTCTGCGATCTCAGATCAATTTAAAACGTCCTTGAGCTCGTAAAAACCTTGTTTCACCATTGAACAGACTCAAAAAACACGCTCATGGAGCTATAAATGAAAGTTATTTGTTTTCAGGAGAGGGAAGAGACATTCAGAGAGACGGAAACAAAGAAATCCGAACAAAATCTCCACTCAGGATTCTCTTTCTAGCTCGTTCTGGAGCTTTTGACCACATCACATCGTCATCTTCTTCAGTATTTGCAATTAAAAGGACTTTGAGTAGAGGATGTCAAAAATCAGCTCCTTTTTTCCTTCATTGTTCAACTGGAGTTTTGTTTGACCTTGTGTGTGTTTATATCTTCCTGACTTGTGCATCCGTCGTGTTTTTTGGGGACAGATCTACCCAGACGAGGGACACTTTCTGTCAAGACGCAGCCGGATTCAGCTGACTCACTCCCTAATTGGTTATTTTGGAGGATGCCTGCTTGACGTATCATCATTACTCGGCCAACAACAACGTGACGACGAGTGAGAGGGAACGTGGTCGTTACAAGAGTGTGTTTATGAGTGTGTGTGTGCCCCTGGTAGACTGAGAGAGAGAGCGAGTGTGTGTGTGTGTGTGTTTTATACCTGTAGCACAACGTTTGATGGACAAAACAAGCTTCTTCAACATATCAAGTATAGTTTCTATCACCTCAGTAGAGTAAAGCTCCGACAGTCGAGTGTCAAGTTTCACCTGTAGATCAGAGAAAATGCTTCGTTTTTGTGCGACGGTGAGATTTTTCTTAAATTCGACAAAATGTGGGTGAAGTTTGGTGAAGGAGGTGATAGAGTTTTCTCTTAAAGCCACTGGCAACCATGACAGGCTTCTATTGGCACATTTACCTGAAACGGTGGACACATACTTTGACGATTACATTCCTTTGACAGTGTTTTGTGCTACTTTCATGCATCTGTGTCATGTAGAAGCAGGATAAAAAGCAGGTTTAGTCATTGTGGTTCTGGTTCAAGTCCCTGAAAACTTAAAATGTCATGTTTTCCTCAACAACGTTAAATATTCATGACAGAAATGGCAAAAATCTAAGTGAAGTTTGGACAAAAACAAGCCTATTATCAATCAAGCTTGACAGCTAGACAGGTTAGTGCAATGAAAGTGCTTTACAGATGACAAACAAGCCAATGACAAGACAGTACAAATGTAAACAGTAAAGCAATTTGAGACAAATAATTATGAAAATGGATTAAAACCAATGACGAAGTTGGAGCTGAGGTCAAGCTGAATGAACCCTAGCTACTTAAAAAGTCCACCTAATGCTTCAGCTACGGCTAACAAGCTAGCGTGTCCCACAAAACATTAATGACATTAGACGTCAGATGGCAGCATGTCTGTGTTTGTGTTCAGTGTAGCCTCTGACCGAACGCAGCACTCACCGGAGACGCTGGTTCTTTCTGTTATCCCGCAGCATATTTTTCTTTTTCCCATCTCCTCTCTGTGTGTTCATGAGGTAAAGTGCATTTCCCCTTCCACCAGTAAAATAAGAGAGAGTTCCAGCTCATTGCAGTGGAGTTTGGGGCTGTGGAGATACCTTATGGAGCTAGCATGCTAACCAGCTAGCCCGTCCTGTCTCGTAAGACCACTTTGTATCTCAAGAGGTGGAAAGTTCAAAGTTGGTCCAAAGTTCCTGTTTATAACAGTCTAAACAGCAACACTAACCCATTAGTCTGGCTAGCTGCACAGCTAATTGAGCTAACTAGCTAAAGGTAGCTGTATTCATGGAGAGGTTACTGGGTTATACTTCCTGTGCTCGTCAAAACTACTGTGAGTGACAAAAATATTAAGATGATTGACACACTAGAGGAACTTTCAAGGCCTTAGAAGCGTTAGCTAATTGCTAAAGGAATACAAATAGTGTTGGTACTATTAACTCAATAAAGTCGCTAAGAAAGAGTTAGCGTCCTGTTACCATGGAAAACGATGGTTCCAGTTAGATGACAGGACATTTTTATTAATTTACATCAACATCTCTAAAGACTGAAACGTTACCTGAAGGTGTAAAGGGAAGCAGAACATTTGTAACCGCGAGACGACCTCGAAGAAAAAACCCCGTCTGTCACGTCAAGTCTCGTGTTTCCTCGTGGGGCGGCTTCTTTTCCTGTTTACCAAATATGGTAACAGATCTGTGAGGTCATCGAGCCTTTAAATAGACAGCAATAGAGCTAAACACATGTACAGTACTTCATGTTGTAAGATCTTTTTTATTACTACTGTCTCCTGGTTGTTATTAGTGTTTAACTGAGAGTTATTTATTTATTATTGTTTTACAGCAACTTTTTGGACTGATAATTTAAAAATTGGGGGATTAAAGGGGCAGGAAGTGATTTTTTTGTTGTTGCAGCAGGTTTCTTTTGTTTTGTACATGATGATTTACTGTAATTTCTGCTGTGATGTTCTCGTGCACTCGTTCATGACAGTTGCAGGATGATATTTGCTATTTAATTTTCTATATTTTTATATTTTCTACTGGTTGCCAAAGTGGTTTCAAGCCATTAAACGCTCCTCTGAGTCCTTGCAGAACAAAACACACTAGTGTCATTTCAGTTATGTAAACCTCAATTGAAACTCGTGTCCTGATTCATTCATTAAATTCAGTTTAAAAAGCTGTTCTGGACGCGATTCCTCTTCACTCTGCAGCCGAGTTTGTCCTTAAAATATTTTCTTTTGCTGCAAACACGCCACAGTTATGGAGCATAAAGCACTTCAAATAAATAAAATCATTAACTGTTAAAGCAAAACAAGGACTGAGAGCGTTCATGGCTGTGATTACATGTACAAGAGCTACGTCCTCGATGCTTTTAGACGAGAGGAGCCGACAAAACCGAGCAGTAAAAACACTGAAATCCAACTTTATTAAGGCCGAAACATCTTCAGAGTCACGTGCGTCTCATAAAAACCATCCTGCCGATTCGCCCCGCTGTGTGTCTTCGACGCCACGTCGAGTCCAATTTAAAGAAACAGTGTGTGAAGTCATGGTTATTGTTTCTATCGGGGTTTGTACTGTGACTTTTTTCTTTCTTTGAGGGGGGAGAAACATTGTGGGTGAGGGACGAATAAAGAAAAGCTTATTGTATTTTTTGGCTGTTTTAATATTAAAGAACAATGAATGAGCCATATACGAGTCGTGGTGTTTTGATTATTACTGTGTCATGTGTTTCCTGAAGAACTCAGATCCTTAAACTGCACAGAAAGCGGCAAGAAAAGGTTCAAAATGTCCTCCAGGGAGCGCTCATGGTCTCCAGTCTGAGGCCATGTCCACACGTACGCGGGTATTTCTTAAAATGAAGCTTTTTGTATGCGCTTGGAAAGTTCCTTCCAGGGTGATGATGCTACAAACACTCATAAACGTCTACATCAGTGTCTCCAAAACTCTTTGTTTCTGCCCGTCCAGATGTGAACACTGCTATTCAGAAACGCAGTTTTCAGCATTTACATCTGGACGGGCAGAAACAAAGAGTTTTGGAGACGCTGACGAAGACGTTTGAGTGTTTGTAGCATCATGACAGAATGGATGTTTGCTTGATTTAGTAAAGACACAGACGGACTGAATATGCAATGATGGAAAAGAGATAAAAACGGCTGTTTATGATGTTTTGCCGACAATTTATCGAGGTAGATTCTGTGAAGCGCCGTCACGTTTCACCGCCCGTTGACAGAGATTTATTTACCCGTGTTTGTGTGGACGAGGCTCGAGTGTGGACATTGGGATTGTTTGTCACATCAAGCCTTCCTTTTCCCCTTTTTGGCCCTTTGCACCGACCTGCTGTGCCCTTTTTTTCTCTCACCTGGACTCTCTTAGGTAAACTCTCTCTATTCTCCTGCAGATCAATACACAAAGACGTCTGTACCTAAACTTTTGGTATTGTCTTTGCAAAGACAAAGAACACAAAGATACGTTCTGTGCTTGTGCAGCACGAAGGAGTTTGGTTTGTGCGAGCCTTTTGTTGCACGCTGACAAACGAATCGAACAATCTGAACATCACACGGTGAGAATACTCCGGTGTTCAGCTTTGCGACGATGCATTTTCCAGCTAATCCAGGAGGAGTTTAGGAGTTTATTTAGCTCAAGAAGTGGAAGAATGTCCTCACCACTCGAACAAACACTTCATCCTACAGAACACGTCACATTCAAAACCATCATATCTGGAGATAAACTCACTTTCTTTATCCATTTATTGCACCTTTACCATTCAGCAATCTGTCTTATCAGCACCTTTTAATTTCCTGTACCGAGCAGGTGTGACGGCGTGAAATCCTGTCTGAAAAGGACACTTCATGTTCTTTTTTTACACTCGTACCAGGAGAGGAGAACTTAACAGCTCTCGTGAAACAGAAGAAATTTCAACATTTATCTTCCTCTCCGTCCTGTACGACCTTTTATAAATCCCCCGTCCACACCGCCTAGATTCTGCTCAAACTGAGCCTTAATTACATCAAAGCAATTACAGAGCCAGTAGGAAGGCCTCCTCCACTGAGGAAGGAGGAAGAAAAAAGTCCAGAAGTAACTTCAGAAACTCCGAGTTAAAGACCTGAACCGGAGTGTCAGCGTGTCTCTGGTGGTTCTGCACAGAAAATCCATAAAGGAGGAGAAGTCTTTTGTACATTTTTCCACTGTAGCAGCAGACAAATCCGCTTTAGTCGAGCTTTCTCTCAGTATTCACAGTAACAAGTCGGCACGGCACAAATAGATTTAAACTAATAAGAAGATAAATAACCGTAAACGTGACTGGAGCTGTGAGGAAAAACAGGTCCGGATAGAAAAAGCTCTCAAATGGGATGATTTATGTGGCTTGTGTCCACATACTTTTGACCATATTGTGTAAACTGTGTGTGTGTGTGTGTGTGTGTGTGTGTGTGTGTCAATATAACACGTCATTGTCTTCTGGCCTTCAGATGTCTGAATTCTGCTCTGGAAGCTGTTGTAGCAGGTGAGTAACGCCACGCCGCCACCTTGTGGTGAAACACACCCATCTCACCCGACTGGGTAATAAATCAGCTGTGACGTGCTCTGCATGTAACTGAGTACATTTACTCAAGTACAAACTTGAGGTACTGATGCTGTTATGCAATTTTCCACTTCATCTCAAGAGGGAAATTTACTTTTTCAGTAAATATTTTAATGTAAAAACCATAACAATATTCGTATCCATTTGTTTGTTTATTTAAAAACATATATATGTATTTATTGCATGTAAATCACTTTTCACTTCAGTCTCTCTTATTACTCTTTATAGATAATGTTTCTCATTTTATGGGGCTGAATCTAAATGCAACTGTTACCCTAACAATCAGTAGATTAACACAAAATGAATCATAATTCTGTTAAAGGTAACAACTTACCTGCTGTTATCAGGTCAGTACGCTCTTATTTTGAAAAGAGGGCAAAATATTCTTTATTTGTCGTGTGCACAACAGTCATATTGAAATTCTTGTTCTCAGACTCCTCATACGAAATGTGCACAAGTACAATCACAAACATAAATAGTACAGAAGTTAAAACACAGGAGAAAAACGCAACAAAATCCAATATTAAATAAAGTGTTCTGCTGTATACTGAGGTAGACTTGTGTAATATATAAATACATTCTTTGAAGGTTCAATAGCTTTTAAACAGAGATAAAATAAATATATGTAAGCTGTGATGTGTGCAGGTATAAACAGTATTTTATATCGATGACGTGACTGAATCTGAACTGATTCCGGACATGACTTCTAAATTTTTGTCTGAACCCAACCATAAATCGATATCCGTTCATCAAGATCAGCTAAAATATCGTCCTCATCTCCTTTCTAACATCTCAAGTTTTCAGTCGGCCTACGGAAGAGGATCTGTTGGATACACCAGAAGCTCTGAAACATCGTCTGTCACCCCAAGACGACAGCTGTTTTTAATACTCGTCCCCTACTTCTATTCCTTCGTCTTCATCGAGGAAGTCCCTCCCGACCTCTTCGTAATCCTTCTCCAGGGCAGCCATGTCCTCTCTGGCCTCTGAGAACTCTCCCTCCTCCATCCCCTCTCCGACGTACCAGTGGACGAAGGCCCTCTTGGCGTACATCAGGTCGAACTTGTGGTCGAGTCGAGCCCAGGCCTCGGCGATGGCGGTGGTGTTGCTCAGCATGCACACCGCCCTCTGCACCTTGGCCAGGTCTCCTCCAGGAACCACAGTGGGAGGTTGGTAGTTGATGCCCACCTTGAAGCCTGTGGGACACCAGTCCACGAACTGGATGTTGCGCCTGGTTTTGATGTTGCTGATCGCCGCGTTGACGTCTCTGGGCACCACGTCGCCGCGGTACAGCAGGCAGCAGGCCATGTACTTTCCATGACGAGGGTCGCATTTCACCATCTGATTGGATGGCTCGAAGCAGGAGTTGGTGATTTCGGCCACAGTGAGCTGCTCGTGGTAGGCCTTCTCTGCTGAGATCACCGGAGCGTAGGTGGCCAGAGGGAAGTGGATACGAGGGTAGGGCACCAGGTTGGTCTGGAACTCTGTCAGGTCCACGTTCAAGGCGCCGTCGAAGCGCAAAGAGGCGGTGATGGAGGAGACGATCTGGCTGATGAGGCGGTTCAGGTTGGTGTACGACGGACGCTCGATGTCCAGGTTCCTGCGGCAGATGTCGTAGATGGCCTCGTTGTCCACCATGAAGGCGCAGTCGGAGTGCTCCAGGGTGGTGTGGGTGGTCAGGATGGAGTTGTACGGCTCCACCACGGCTGTAGACACCTGAGGAGCCGGGTAGATGGCAAACTCCAGCTTGGACTTCTTGCCGAACTCGACTGAAAGACACTCCATCAGCAGAGAGGTGAAGCCAGAGCCGGTTCCTCCTCCGAAGGAGCGGAAGACCAGGAAGCCTTGAAGACCTGTGCACTGATCAGACTGAAGGAGAAAGGTAGGATTCAGTATTTAAGAACTCCGCAAGAAGACTAAAAACATACTTCTTATAAGGGTTGTATCAAGACTATCAAAAACTATTCTGATTGGTATTGTTTTCTCAAAGAAAAGATCGATTTCTTGAGGATTTTGATCTTAGATAACATGACTAAAGACACCTTCTGGATGTTCTTACCAGTTTGCGTATCCTGTCGAGTACGGAGTAAATGTGCTCCTTTCCCATGGTGTAATAACCTCGGGCGTAGTTGTTGGCGGCGTCCTCCTTTCCTGAGATCAACTGCTCGGGGTGGAAAAGCTGGCGGTACATTCCTGTACGAACCTCATCTGAAGGAGAGAGAGAGATCTTACTCTTTAACGAAAAGGTTGAGTCTTTAGGGATAATTTCCATAATGTTTTAAGATACTTAGGCCCAATCCCAAAACACTGCTTGCCCCCAACCACCTGAAGAACTCACCGATCACAGTCGGCTCCAGGTCAACAAAGATGGCTCTGGGGACGTATTTCCCAGCTGCCGGTCTCACTGAAGAAGGTGGTGAAGGAGTCGTCGTAGCCTCTGGTGGGCTTCTCGCTGGGCATGTGGCCGTCCGGCTGGATGCCGTGCTCCAGGCAGTACAGCTCCCAGCAGGTGTTGCCCATCTGGACACCAGCCTGGCCGACGTGGATAGAGATACACTCACGCTGTGGAGGAAAAAGAGATTGTATATTATTGTTATTTAAGGTTTTCTGTCCTGAATCCAGTTTGATTTGAGGATATTTAATGTTTAGATTCTGCTGCCTTCCAGCTTCATGCCATTATTTCTATCATTAAGTCTGTCTTGACCTGCTGAACATGACAGTTGAGCGCCAGGAAACGGTTGAGTCATGGTGACTTTTCAACTGCTTTTGTGTTTTTTTGCAACATTTGCATCACAACCTGCTTTCTGTGTACTCAAACTGACAGGTCCTGATGTGCAAACTCTGCAGAAAAACCATCAAATCAGGAGTCACTGATCTAAATATTCAAGCAGGGGTGATTAACACGGTCGTGTCAGAGTGTCCTCAGGGGCCAAAGTGCTTCCACACCCTGCTGAAGTATTTCTAGGTCCTTGTAAGAGATGAGGAGGGGAAGTGGTGGAGGCTCGCTGAGTGCTGAAACAAGTCTGGCCTCTGTGAATTTGTCCTGAGGGAGTTAAAGATGTGACGTCGTCCGTCCTGTTTGGCTAACTGCCCGTTCACGAGGAGAGGACAGGAATGCAAGTGTGTGACCAAGACCAACAACATCGTTATTATCCTGAAATGCACAAATTAGATTATTCACTTTCCGTCCGGCTGCTGTGTGTTGACATCACTGCAGCAGTTAGTCTGTCAACAAGAGGTCAGCTGTCGGTGGTAACACAAGGACGCAAACACGTGGAGAATCGCTGTCAGAATACCATCGTGGCATGTTTACGGAGACCCGGAGTGATGCAGTTTGTTCCTGCCAGATAAAAGAGCAACACAACAACATGCATCTGTACATGTGATGAAAGCTTTGTTCACAGAAGCTTGGAAAATATTAACACGAGGCCCTGATTTTGACAAATTTTATGACTTTATGCCGAACCAAAAATCAAAACAACATAATAAAAAACTAACAAAACAAAAGTAACAGTGTCCAAAAAGGAGTAGGGAGAAGTAAAACTTATATATCCCTCCCCCTTTTTCTCACTTTTCTTCGAACTAAAGCTTCAATGATGTCAAAAAACATTAAAAAAGAATATTGTGCAGCTGTATGAACCAAAAAAGAGGCCAGGAAATGTGTGTTAAAGGAGGATAGTCACAATAATAACACCTGAATATTGATAACTATGAGTGTTTATTGGTATTACAGCTTCTTAATCACTTTATAAATACATTTCTATTCCTTAAAAACCTTTATTAAACAGAAAAGACCCATTTAATGAATAAATGTAAGCATGAACGAATAATTTTATATCTATCGATCCAGAGGAGGAGTGTCAGAGGATTAAGTGCCTTCGTGAGAATATGTGAGAAATCGATTAAACTCTTTTTTATATTTCTACATAAAATCGAGTTAGTTTGTGTTTTGGACTGAATCCTCCTGCAGGATCCAGCACGTGTGAGCAGAGTGTTTCTGTTCCAGACCTCCAGATTCTCCTCAGGGACTCATTTCTAATTTTTTTGCAACAATATCATGCCACAAATGAATGAGTTGTTTGTGTTTTATCAGTTTCATGTGCTTTAACAACACCACAGAGTTATTTCAGAAGCAGCCCGGGGGCCACTAAAGTAGAAACAATAGACAAAAGGTTTGGGCTTCTGGCAACTTTGGGGAGGAAAGTGTGTAATAGCACCATAAAATCAAATGTTTGTGTGGCTCAAACTTTAGATGTGACTCATAATTCTCACCAGAAGCAAATTAAACATTGCAAACGTTGCCTTTCCTGGACGTTAGACGACAGAAACAAAGACTTTGTACTCACCATTGTGCTGCTCTGTTTCTCCTTTTTGGAGGAGAAGAAAAAGAAGAAGTTGAAACTTTGAGTCCCTCTGAGAGTGAAGTCCTGTCAGAGTACTTCACCTTACTACAGGGGGGGTGTGAGTGGCTTCCTGTTTGGCCTTTTCAGAGTAAAAGCAACACCCAAAGCACTCAAGTCATTAAGTTTATTCGAGTACATTTACTCAAGTACTCAACTGAGAGATGGAACTATAGTACTTTATAATACTATCCAACAGTACAGATTGAAGTACTTCTACTTGAGTATTTCCATTTTATGCATCTTTATACTTCACTACGTTTCAGAGGCAAACATGTACTTTTTACTCCACTACATTTTATTGATAACTTTAGTTACTAGTTACTTTGCAGAGTACATCAGAGCCAAAGTAGCACAATGTTTCTCTTATAATCAGAAAACTGCAGAATAAAAGATCAGATAATCAGATGGCCAATAATATACAGTACTTTACTGTAATTTTACTTGTATTTTGATACTCTGAATGCCTAAAAAGTAAGAAAAAGTGATCAGTAACTGAAGTAAATTGAGTGAAGTGGAGCAAAAAGTACAAAATTTGCCTCTGAAATGTTGTGGACTGAAAGTATAAAGTAGCAGAAAATTGAAATACTCCAGTACAGTACTTTAAAATTGTATTAAAGTATTTGAGTAAATAAATATAAAGTACTATAATTCTCTCTCTGTCTCTCAAATGCTACATTAAAGCATGTACATGCACTGAATCACTTCCCACCACTGGAATTAAACTTCGCCTGTCTCTCGCTTGGTGCTGCTCTTACTCTGGAAAGGCCCAAACAGGAAGCCATATGTCCCTCCATAAAGAACCATGAGGCTGCAGCTGTTGTGGCTCCTCCTCCTCTTCCTCCTCCTCTTCCTCCTCCTCCCCCCCTAGCAGTTATAAAAGTGTGTGTGTGTCACACACTGTCAAGACTTCGCTCACAGAGATCCCATTATAGGTCACTGTGAGATCCTGAAAGTTTACACTTCTTCTTCTTCTCTGAAAAAGGAATCAAAGCAGCACAATGGTGAGTATTAAGTCTTTATTACTACTTATCCTAAAGCTTAAATCCATAAAAAGTCAAGTTTGTAGTGTTTCATGTCTCTTCTAGTGAGAATTATGAACTCAGAAGGCTTAAAAACGCGTGAAAGTCGTACATTTCCTGTTACATCAGCACACTTTCCCTCCAAAAGTTCCTTCAAAATCTGACTTTCTGTCTTCTGCGTCCACATTTGTGGGGCCTCAGCCTGCTCCTGAAATCACTCTGTGGCTTTGCTACGGCGCAGGAAGCGGATTTAATTTGTTTTTTAAAAAAAAAACATAAAGTCCATGGGTGGAAACACGCTGCCAGGCATGTGGCTGCAGCTCCAGTAAAGGTTAACTGTTTCCATATGGGTAGTGGAGGGCGTGCGGGCTGCTTTTGGGAATGCTGATGTGTATTTTACTTTTCGCTCGCAGATAAGCCGCAGTGTTAGACCTCGGTCTGCTACATTAACTTTAAAAACAGCAGCGCAATACGCAACCACGGCGCATATTTGTGTGGGGAAAGGCGCATGACCGTAAATCCCAAAGCCCTGGATCAACATTTTTCAAGCTGACAAGAGCTAAAGAGTCTTAAGTTCATACTTCAGGTCGTTGGCCTCTCTTTCCTGACTTTGATCCTTCGTGACGCAGCTGCAAACGGCGAGAGTGTTGTAATGTTTGCAGATGGTCTGTTGAGGTGTTGACTCGAGGAAAAACTCTGTTTTCACAACTGGTTTTTTTTGAGCTGCTGACACTTCCTGTCGGGCCATTTGGTCGACAGCGTGGAGGAGGAGGTGTGAAGAAAGTCTTGCTGACTCAAAAGAGCACAAAAACATGGCTTTTCTCTTGTGAGACGATAAAATCGTGATGTTTTCTGACTGGTCGTTATCTCAACACACAGCAGCTTATAGCACAATGCCCTCCCTTTGTTGCTGGGATCCAAACATCAGTGTGACGTAGTTACGGGACAAGATACAGGAAGCAGAGAATCATGAAGTGAAGTTGAATGGAAGTCTAAATTTCACGGCCTGTGCCAGTGCGGATGTGGCGTGTTGCAACACCATTGAACAAACAAGCCACCACTTCCACTTTTCTGCCCTCAATCTCTAGCAATCTGGCTCAGGAAACAGAAACAAAATGGAAAGTACATTAAGGCGCTGTACATGCTCCAGTGGGGTGTAGCTGGGCTCTCTGTGGGATGCATGAGTGAAGCTTCCACTCAAAATAGCTGCTGCTGCTGCTGCTGCTGCTGCTGAGCTGGCCGCCATCGCCATACTTGGCAGCCCCCATGTCAGCGTAACTCCTCCTCTGACGTTAGGGGGAGGGGAAGTCAAGGGATCAAAATTCAAAACAAAAATCTGCTACGAACAAAACAATCTGTGTCAAGTTTACCCACTGTTTCAGCTTAAAGTTGTAGTTTCTGCTGGTCTGTTCAACTGAAGTGTCGATCTTTAGATCTTTAGATCTTTAGTTGTACCTTGTAAGCCTCACAACTTTTAGCTAACTATTTCAACCATTTATATCCATTACTTTTAGCTATTTTAACCGTTTATATCCATTACTTTAAGCTATTTCAACCATTTATATCCATTACTTTTAGCTATTTTAACCATTTATATCCATTACTTTAAGCTATTTCAACCATTTATATCCATTACTTTTAGCTATTTTAACCATTTATATCCATTACTTTTAGCTATTTTAACCGTTTATATCCATTACTTTTAGCTATTTCAACCATTTATATCCATTACTTTTAGCTATTTTAACCGTTTATATCCATTCATTTAAGCTATTTCAACCATTTATATCCATTACTTTTTGCTATTTCAACCATTTATATCCATTACTTTTAGCTATTTCAACCATTTATATCCATTACTTTTAGCTAACTATTTCAACTACTAATCTTACATTAAACAAATGATTTCAAACATTTATCCGTACATTTTTGCCAACTATTTCAACGTAAAGCCATTACCTTTAGCCACCTGTAGTATTTCAACCATTTGTATCCACTTTGAGCTGACTATTTCAACCATTTATCTTACATTTAGCAAATGTTAACAATTTCAGCCATTTTATTATTACTTTTAGTTAACTATCTCAATAATTTCCCATTTCTTTTAGCTTATTATCTCAACTGTTTATATATTAGCCTACTTTAAGCAAACTATTTCAACCATTTATCCTTTTAACTGACTATTTCAACAAGCCTTTTTTATCTTGCATTTAACTATTTTTAACTATTAACCATCTGTTTCAGCTAACTATTTCAACTGTTTATAGCAAAATTAATTTTTTAGCTAACAATGTCAACCATTTATTGATTAGGCTACTTGTAGCCTAACTGTTTATCTATAACTTTTAGCTAACTCTTTCAATTGTTTATCTATAACTTTTAGCTAACTCTTCAATTGTTTATAACTTTTAGCTAACTCTTTTGTTTATATAACTTTTAGCTAACTCTTGCGATTGTTTATAACTTTTAGCTAACTATTTCAGCAATTAATCTTACAGTTATCCAGTTCATTTGGTTTAAATCTTTTATAGCTTTATATTGTCTTTAAACTAAAACAGTCTACTTTAAGACTGCTTATCGGACTGAGTGACCTTGTGAGGGAGGACGGGTTCTGCATTGTTGGAGCCCGGTTATTTGTGTGACAGAAGAGGTCTCACTGGAAAAACATGACAAGCTGCCATCCCGAGATTCTTTTAGGCTCGCCTATAGGCTCAAAGAGAGACTGACATCACAGGAATTTCACAACAACTCGAATATTTCACTGGCTCATGTGTTCCCTCTGGAAATTAGGTCACAGAGGTCGTGGTCAGCTGCAGCCTTGTTTACCTCTAAGTCACTCTGCGCACACACACATAAATATAGCATGGTTTGGTTTACCTAAACTCTTATCTTGGCAGGTATGAGGTGAGACACCCAAAAGGGCACGATGGTATTTTGACAGCAATACTTTGCGTGTTTGTGTTCTCATGTTACCAGAACCAGCTGGCCTTTTGTTGGCAGACTAGCTGCTGCACACATTTGCATTTCTGTCGCTTTTATCTCCTCTTGAACAGCCATTTAACCAAACAGGACAGACCACGTCACATCTTTAACTCCCTCGGGCCAAATTTTACTTCCAAATGATGGGAACAAACATGTTTCAGCACACAGCGAACCTCCACCGCCCCCACCTTTATCTTTTACAAGGAACTAGAAATACTTCAGCAGGGTGTGGAAGCACTTTGGCCCCTACCGTCACTTGACAAGACTGTGTTAATCACCCCTGCTTGAGTATTCAGATCAGTGACTCCTGATTTGATGTGTCACATCTTACTTGCAAGGAATTTTGAAAGGTTAATGCTTTTTCTGCAGAGTTTGCATATCCAGACTTGCACGTTTGAACACGCAGAAAGCAGGTTGTGACGCAAATATTTCTCTCAACTGTCATTTTCAGCAGGTCAAGACAGGCTTCATAGCCAAAAAAATGGCATTAAGCTATTCAGCAAAATAAATGAACTAAAGTATATTGAGGAATTCATGAAGGTGGAAGGTGGAAGGCAGCAAAATCTAAACATTAAATATCCTCAAATCAAACTGGATTCAGGACAGAAAACCTTAAATAACAATAATATACAATCTCTTTTTCCTCCACAGCGTGAGTGTATCTCTATCCACGTCGGCCAGGCTGGTGTCCAGATGGGCAACACCTGCTGGGAGCTGTACTGCCTGGAGCACGGCATCCAGCCGGACGGCCACATGCCCAGCGAGAAGCCCTCCAGAGGCTACGATGACTCCTTCACCACCTTCTTCAGTTCAACCGGCACCGGGAAATACGTCCCCAGAGCCATCTTTGTCGACCTGGAGCCCACCGTGATTGGTGAGTTATAGAGGGTTGTTTCACTTAGAGTTTATCTGGGAGTAAGGGGTCTTGCTCAACAGCTGTTGAAGAAGTTGTTTTTGAATGAAACTACAGAAAAAAACTGCTTATCCGGCAGAGTAACAAAAGATAAAACTAGTTGATCATTACCCATTCTTGGTTGATTCCAAGAAAATGGATGTCATATTTGTATGAATCTATATTCTGGCCAAAGTTCATTTCAGTGTTTCCAAGTCAGCTGAGTTTTATTTGGGCAGATCTCAGAAGCTCACTTTTCAGTACTAGTTATCTGACAATAATCGGATACAATTATTTTGTCTTTTGGACAAACATAACATTCACAAAGAAAGATTTTCTTCAATTTTTTACAAGTTAGTCTAAAAGTAGAACTCAAATAGAGGACGTATAACCATCTCTTCTCTCTCCTTCAGATGAGGTTCGTACAGGAATGTACCGCCAGCTTTTCCACCCTGAGCAGTTGATCTCAGGAAAGGAGGATGCCGCCAATAACTACGCCCGTGGCCACTACACCGTAGGAAAGGAGCACATCGACTCCGTTCTTGACAGGATCCGCAAACTGGTAAGAAGGGCTGAAGGGCTTGATTTTCTTTTTTAGTCTTCTTGCGGAGTTCTTAAATACTGAATCCTACCTTTCTCCTTCAGTCTGATCAGTGCACAGGTCTCCAAGGCTTCCTGGTCTTCCACTCCTTCGGAGGAGGAACCGGCTCTGGCTTCACCTCTCTGCTGATGGAGCGCCTCTCAGTTGACTTTGGGAAGAAGTCCAAGCTGGAGTTTGCCATCTACCCGGCTCCTCAGGTGTCAACAGCCGTGGTGGAGCCGTACAACTCCATCCTGACCACCCACACCACCCTGGAGCACTCCGACTGCGCCTTCATGGTGGACAATGAGGCCATCTACGACATCTGCCGCAGGAACCTGGACATCGAGCGTCCGTCGTACACCAACCTGAACCGCCTCATCAGCCAGATCGTCTCCTCCATCACCGCCTCTTTGCGCTTTGACGGCGCCTTGAACGTGGACCTGACAGAGTTCCAGACCAACCTGGTGCCCTACCCTCGTATCCACTTCCCTCTGGCCACCTACGCTCCGGTGATCTCAGCAGAGAAGGCCTACCACGAGCAGCTCACTGTGGCCGAAATCACCAACTCCTGCTTCGAGCCATCCAATCAGATGGTGAAATGCGACCCTCGTCATGGAAAGTACATGGCCTGCTGCCTGCTGTACCGCGGCGACGTGGTGCCCAAAGATGTCAACACGGCGATCAGCAACATCAAAACCAAGCGCTCCATCCAGTTTGTGGACTGGTGTCCCACAGGCTTCAAGGTGGGCATCAACTACCAGCCTCCCACTGTGGTTCCTGGAGGAGACCTGGCCAAGGTGCAGAGGGCGGTGTGCATGCTGAGCAACACCACCGCCATCGCCGAGGCCTGGGCTCGACTCGACCACAAGTTCGACCTGATGTACGCCAAGAGGGCCTTCGTCCACTGGTACGTCGGAGAGGGGATGGAGGAGGGAGAGTTCTCAGAGGCCAGAGAGGACATGGCTGCCCTGGAGAAGGATTACGAAGAGGTCGGCATCGACTCATTCGAAGAAGACGAAGAGGGGGAGGAGTATTAAAAAAAGACAGACTTTTATTAAAGAAACAGGAAAGTTCTCCTCCAGAAGCAGTGTGAGTGTTAATGTGCAGTTTAACGACTGGTTTGTAGACCATCAATAAACACTAATGTAACTGCGGAGCTGCAGTTTGTCCAAGATCAATCCCATGGTGTTTGGTTTATTGAAAAATTACTCTCCAGTGGGAGAGAATGTGTCTTTGCCTTCTTTTCTAAATAAAGCTGTTTACGTCTACGTCTCTGGATCAGAACTTTTTTGGTGAGCTGACTTCGAAGAATTAAGTCTTTGGACGTTTGGACTAAATATGGACGGAGCTTCCGGTTTTGAAAAGTGAAGCCGATGCAGAAGTGCCTTTAACCTGCAGTCTTTCTAATGTCCAGCGGGGGGCATTTCTATTGGTTTCAAAAAGAAGTCTGATTGTATGTAAGCTTATGAGAAAATGACCCTACTTCTCACTTGTTCTATTACCTCAGTAAACAGTTTCTCAATGAGTTTATGGTCTCAATCTCTAGTTTCATGTCTTCTTCAACACAGCATGATGCTCAAGGTCCCATTTAGAGTAAAATAGACAGTGGACGCTTTAGGATGTAGCTACCTTGTGATTGACCTATCATGATAACCTCCCCAGCTCTACCTTCTCGTTTAAATATGGTCACTTCTGGCCCCAAAAAAACAATATGGCGCCAAACTCAGAGCTTCAAAACAGTCGTCCAGAGACCAATGGGTGCTGTCTCAGTGGGTTTAACTAATGATTATTAATTATCTGCCTGTTGATTTTCCTTTCTGATTACTGATTTTTCACCAACTGATGTCTACAAATAATTTGTTTGGGCAGTCCAAAACCCAAAACAGTCGGTCTATAAAAATATAAAAGGTTGTTAGGCCCAAACCTGCAAAAAATGCCTCCTATCGACAGTTGACTGGACAATGACCAAGATGATGAAGAATGAACCCCAACAGGAAGTAACTTTCAAAAACAAATGCCCCCCTTTCTAAGATTTTACAATAAAAGAGTCTCGAGAACATTATTATTTTTCAAGATTCATAATGAAAACCTACTAGACACATAATGCCATGTCACCATAGTGGGACGCCATCTTGTCCAATTGTCAGCTGTCAGTATGGGTTGAGACATTGTCAGTATGGGTTGAGACATAAACGACATCATGTCGCTACGACTACAAAATAAAAGTTTGTACTCTGAAAACACTGGTGGTGAAAAGTAAAGCAAAAAGATTTATTTCTGTACTTACTGTAAGTAGATCGTACTGTACTTTTTTCTTTTCCTCTTTACATTTACTAGCTTCAAACAGTGTTCTGGGACTTGACTTTCCTCTGAGAACAGCTTGTTTATTCACTTATGGAAAAGATAAATATTTCTGAGTTTGTGTTATTACCTCATTAATATAAAATAAATGTTAAAATTCTGAGTTTGAATTCCTTCTTAATACTACCCAGTGCTTCTTTAATCATCTTTGAATCACATAAATGATGGCACCTTTGCACAGAAATATCCTTCAGAGGGAGACTTTTCACTTTTATACTCTGAGTAAATTTCAGAGCCTGTATTTTATTACTTTTACTTGAGTAAAGAAGTTGAATCAGTACTACCAGTCTGTTTTTACACAAGTATCTGAACTTCTACTGGAGGGAAAAAATGTTTTTTCAGGTATTAACGCAGTGATTATCAGCAAGGCAGGTTACATCCACTAGATGGCGACCTCATCATCTTGATTTAATCCAACATTTTATCCAGTTTACTCTGTGTTGAATATGAATTATCCTCTGGCTGTGAGTGTTTGCCGCTCGCCTCTGAGCCCAAACGTGGACTTCACTGATGTCAGCGGAGAGAGGACAGGAAATGGGGGAGAGGGGGGATGGGAGACTCTGACATGTAAACAAAGATTCCTGGCTGGACATGAACCAGAAATTTAAAGGAGCATGTCACAGTTTTTGCTTCAGTTGGAGCTCCTAATCTGTAACAAACCCTTTCAACACATGTTTTGAATACTATGCTTATAGTTTTTCATTCTACATGGAAGTTTTTCTGACTTTATTTTCTGACATTGTGTGAAACAGTTTTTCCCCTCTTGTTCTGTGATGTTTTGAAGCATAACCAGTGAGATTGTAGATAAGGGTTTTTTTGCAATTCACTTTTTTGTGCCCGGAGATACTAAACTTTCGTGAACTCGTGACTTTAGCAAATGTGACCCACATCATGGATTTTGGTTACTATTCTGAGACCATTTAAAGGTTTGTATTTGTCCTGGTCTTAAAGGGCTGCATTACATTTTTTGAGACGTCACAATGTGTAAAATATTGTTAATGTGATTCTGTCAGTATCACACAGAGCTTCTTTTTCTTAAATAGCACAATACAATTGAAATACGCAGAGAAGTAGCCATTCGCTGCCTTGTCGTCTACCTTGGAGAGAAGGAAGAGGACCTTTTCAAGGAGTTTGGTGTAAGTATTCACCTTGTATCTCTATCCACGTCGGCCAGGCTGGTGCTGGTCCAGATGGGCAATGTCTGCTGGGAGCTGTACTTGAGGTGGGCCTTGTTAGGCAGGTGATGAAGATTGCCATCATCGGTGACCAGTCCACCCCAGGATCTGACCACAAGATGGCAACTATTTGTTTACAGATCTAACATTTTGCACTTTGATTGAAATACGTAGAGGACTTTATGTTTGATGTGATGGCATGATTGAGTATGTTAACTACTTAATTTCACAAGGCAATAGCATGTTTTAGCATGTTCACCCTGGAGCACTCCGACTGCGCCTTCATGGTGGACAACGAGGCCTTGTCGTGCGTCGGCCGGTTACCTTGGCTTCTCAAACCGTGTTCGGGTTTTTTGGACTGACTGCATGCCTTTAGGTAAGTTTTAATCCATTACTCCCCTATTTGCGGTGTGAAGGACATTTCAAACACTATTTTAGGAGGGCGAACAGTTTAGCAGAAGAAATCCCCTACGCGGCCATCTTGTTGCTCCCTCCAGCGAAAGTCCCGTAGATTAGGGTTTTATTATATTTAATATAAAGCAAGAAAATAACGAAGTTTATTCAAGTTTCTTTCAAATTCAGCCTCCATCCTCCATCGTTTGTGAACTTCACCTGTCCATCACCCTTTATAGGAATGCAAAGCTGCTCCAGGAGCCGTCAGAGGCCTGAGCTCATCGCGCCAGGCCTTCAGCTCTGAATGTAAACGTCCTCATAATCCTCAAACAAACCCCTGAGTCCTCCGGAGCCTATAGCTGCAGCCCCCCGAACCGCTCAGTCCTCTTCAAACGCTCCCCTAAGCATCTTTTTTTTTGGAAAGGGGAGATAGTTTGCGACAGACAGATAATGGAGATCTTTTTCAAGTGTTGTGTTTCGTCCGCCTCCCCTCGGAGGAGCACAGATTACTTTTCTTTTACATCTTCCTCAGACTGAAAACTATTTCTCCAGCCCACTTCTGCTGACAGTTTGGCAGCTTTTCTTTGTCCTGTTTGCAGTGGCTCAAATAAATAAGTCTCATTTAGTCAAATCAAGGAGAAAAAGCAGCATGTAAACACACTTGGACAGAGTTTTGCAGGTTCGAATGCCCAAAAATATATTTAAAAAAATATTTTTCTAAAGGTTTAAAGGTTTAAATTTAAGTAAACTGTTGTGTTTGTAGGACTTGAGACATAAAAATCAAAATTGTGATCTGTTGGGTTGTGTTAAAGCTCAAAACAACAAGAGGGCGCTGTTCTTTCAGACTTAAAATGAAGCTTCAAGGTGAATCATGACGGTAAACTTCTACAACATTTTCATCTATCAAACTGTTAAATCTAAACTCATTGAGTTCATCGAGCTCGTTCTGGATTATTCTCCTTATGTGATCCAGTAAATCCCTGTTACCAACTTCCTGTTAATAAATTAGCTCAGCTTTGGGTTTTAAAAGGTTCTTGATGCCTCACCTGGGCTCCTCTGAGTTCACTCTTTCTTCGCCGCAGGGCTGAAATAATCCAATCCACTGATTCAAGTGTTTAGACGACGGCTAGCTGTTAGCAGAGAATGCTTATTTCAGGGACTCCCTGAAGGATTTAGCCTAAAAAATAAGGAACTCTAATCCCTTCCAATTATTGTCTTGCTGTTGTGGATGACAGGAAGATTTAGAGGAGGACCCTTCATCCTGACATAATACTAATCTGTTTTAATACAAAATCCACTGATAGCTTTCTTAAACAAACAAAGCTCTTAGAGAAAGACTTCATAGTGCAGTGGTCTGTTTACTGATATACAAATTCAGAGAGCATAAAGAAACAGCTCGTTATCTTAATAAATTAAACTTTATTTAAACTGAGTACGTGACCGCATTAAATCACATGATTTCCTGTTACAGCTAGCATACTCTGTCAGTGTGGGTTAGTTAGCATTCAGCAGGACTAGCTTATCCAGTGTTCAGATTTTCTAGTCATTACTTTTTAAGTTAAGTTTATTGTGTTGTTTTTATGAATGACAAGCCTTTTTTTAAAAGATTTTAAAGCGTAGAAATTGATTTTACATTAATGTAAACAAGACAAAGTGTGTGAATTAGCTTTAGCTACGGTTTTCTAGCTTGAAAACTAGCTACTAGCAGCCATTGCAGTTTGGTTTTCACCTCAGTTTATGGTGCTTATGAGTTTTTTTTAACACATCCTCCTACCTACACGACAAATAAGTCAATTGCCAGTGACATATACAGTTTCACCGTTCCCAAAACAACATGGCTGTGGGCGTACCAGCAACAGACGTACAAGAAAACTACTTGGGTAAGTCTGTAAAAACACTGTAGTTCAGTACAGACGTTACGTAGGGAAGTTACGTAGGGACCCATGTTCCCAAAACAACATGACTGTGGGTGTACAAGCAACAAACTACAAGAAAATTACTTGGTTGGTTAAGTTTATAAAAACATGGTAGTTCAGTACAGACGTTACGTAGGGAAGTTACGTAGGGACGTTACGTATGGACGTTACGTAGGGACACCAAACTCAAAGTGTCAGTATTTGATGACTCAACAATCAACTACATTACTTCAGAATCAATTTAAAGTCACATAGAATTGCTTTAATTCAGTTGTGAACTAAAATATGTCGGCCTAGTTCACAGATGTGAGTTTGTAAAGGAGTTTGTTGTTTTAGAGAATAATGGTGGATTAAAGTCCAGTTTGCTTGAGATCTCTGTGCTCTTAATAATTATTAGTTAACGTGAAAACACAGGTTCTTGTAATGAGGGTGTAGGTTTAATTAAAAGTGAATTGTCTCAGATCACATCAGTACGTTTTGTGGAAATTACACTGTGGAACTGAAGATACTTGATTGATTAATCATATAGAAATCAAATATTGCTATAAATAAATACTGTAAATAGATTTCTTTAGACAGTGGCTTGTAAATCTTAGTTTGGAAGTTAATATTGTATTATAATATTGTTATTTTATAGAATGAAATATGGTTTTATTGATCGAGTGTTATCTGTGGGTCTCAAAAAGTGGTTTAAATTTGTTGGATATTGTATTTCATGCTTTAAAAAATTTAAATCTCAATTAAATATAACAGGTTATTGTCATTATCCATCATCAAAGAGAAGGTTTGGTTGTTTTTACTAACACTGGATGTTGAAATTTAAAGGATTTGATCTTTTGTTCCCAAGAATGGATCAATCAAAAGTTACACGTCTGTCTCATTTATAATTACAACAAATATTGGAGCATCTGCTCAGTAATCTGTAATAATCTGTAATGGATTACATGTTGAAAGTAACCGGGCCTGTAAATCCGTCTTATTGCTCTCGGTCTCTGGGCTGCTGGTGATAAGGGTTAAGCTGTATTGAAGCTGGATGGATGCAGAGATCAAAGTCGGCGGTCAGAGCCTCTGAAAAATCCCACAAGTTGTGCTCTCGAGATAAAAATACTTGATGCTCCTCAAACCGGCCCGAGGGAGGGCCACGAGGCTTCAGGGTGCCCCCGAACAAACAACCTGTTACTGGTGCAGGTCGAGGTAAACCTTAGAGGGGTGAACATGGTCCTGTTCTGGGAAGCAGCCGAGTTCTTTCTTAAATCTTGAATATTCCTTATGGAGTTCTGAATGGTGAATCATTTGAACTTAATTTACTGTCACTGTAATGCTTCTATGGCACATAGAGGACCAAAATGTATCTTTCCATGTAGCACACACATATTTTAATGTCTTGACTGTACACTACATGGCCAGAAGTATGTGGACTTCACTCCAGTTCATCCTAAAGTCGTTGGATGGGGGATGGGAGCACATTATCGCCTAAAATCTCATTATTTTGTTGTAGCGTTAAGATTTCCCTTTGTTGGAACGAGCCCAGACCGTTAAAGACAGGCTCCTTTTGAAAATGATGTGAATAAAATAACCACATCTCAACCTAATTTTACCCCGAACACAGCGTGTTAGTGCTCTAAATCAGGGAATACAATTTAAATTATAGATTTTTAATATTTTTTCTGACTATTTGTCCATAAAGTGTAAGAAAATAGTCAAAATATTCATCGCAGTTTGTCTTCAAGTGTCTTGCTTCTTCATTTAAACAGTCCAAAACAAGGAACAAGGTAAATTTATTGTGATTTTTTAAACATGGGTTTAAAAAATGGCACTTTTCCACGTATAAATTCTGGAGGGGCGTGACTTTAAGCTCTCTATGTGGCAACAGGTAGCGTCTTCAGCAACTTATGTGAGGAAATAAATGCAAAAAGTCGCTGTCTGTCCTGCCGACTCTTTGTCAAACCTCCGCCATAAAAACAGCTTCTGTTCCCGGCAGCGAGATTGACTGGCGACGACTACGTAACGCGATTTCGAGCGAAAAACTTCATCTTCGTTGCATCTGCTTTTGTGTCGTTGTAGTTACTGTCTCTGGCGGCTTAAATAGAAAATAAAATCACCAGGAAAAGTCACAGCGACCCAAGTCTTCTGGGAAAACAGCCTCCCTCTCCTGGAGTGAGAGCCAGACGGGGTCCGTGATCCACTGATTGTGATGATGTGAGCAAGAAAACTTCTATAAACAGTTAGTGTACACATTTTTAGATTTATGGCTCGTTTCCACTTTCCACATACGTGACCGGTGTGCGTAGATCCGTAAATATACGGATAATACCCCTCGTGTCCAATGCATTTCTTTTACGTATGGATAGAAACTACCTGTTTAACGGTGGGTGAAAGGCTAATTGTGCGCTGGTCTTTCTTAAATCCACTGCAAAAGTAAAGATTTTCGAAAGGTACTCGAGGGGAGGAGTTTTGCGAGCACATGGCATAGTGGAAATGAGGCCTTACAGGTGGAAACGCCTCTTTTGGTCCCGGCATGCTGTAAGAACCGACACACTGGAGCAGCCTGAACCGGTGCTGCTTGGTTCACTGTGAACACAAAGGTGAAGCTGAACCATCAAATTGAGTAAGAAACGTGTATATAAAGTTGCTTTAAGTACACGTAAGTAGCAACACCACAATGTAGAAATACTATGTGAAGGTCCCATGTTAAAAAAAAAACCTCAAAATATATTTAAAATACCAAAAGTGAAAGTATTTTATACGTCATCATGTCACTAAAGTGACCTTATCACATTCTTATAACATCCACACCTGCTCTGTAATCCTGCTGTGAAACACCTGATATCATATTATACTCCCTCTCTACCTGTCAATCACCATCATCGTCAGAATAAATTGGACTTTTCTCCGATACCGCCATCGATTCATTTCTATCTCCGCCCGCCACGCCGGAGCATCGAACAGGAGCCTCCACTATTTATTGATCTGCCGGCCCATTAAAACCTCCTCGGGAACATCATCCCTTTCTTTTTTTTTTTTATTATATCAGACCTTTTCTCCGACGACAAAATCAATTCTTTCTGCCGGGGAGAAGAAAAAACATGTCACATTGTTGCAGACGAGGAAGATTCAGATCTGATTATTTGACTCGTAAGGATTTGTTTTTTGTCTTTTAGAGGCAAAATTAATGGTTTTATTTCTCGACACGCTGACGAGCTCTTGCCACATTTGCCTCACTGATCAGCTGTGTGTTCACGTATGTCTCGCAGACTTTTCTCTCGACTAACAGCAGCAGAATCAGACTTCTTTAATGCCACGTCGAACCGCAGGGCTGCAGAAATGTCAGGCAGCCAGCGGCCATTTTATCACACACACTTCTTACTCCGTCTTTTTACTTCACGTCGTGCACGAAGATGTATGAGATGCGTCTGTCAGCTGCCTCTCTGTAACATATTGAGGGTTACCTTCACCTTTGACCTTCATTTACACCTGCAAATATGTAGATTATAATCTGTTTTACAGCAGAATTTGTCAATTTCTATCTTTATTTGGCTTAGAAAAATGCAAAAAATACAGAATAAAAAAGATTTTTGCTCGTTTGCTTGTGTGAATTTTCAAAAACAGCAAAGTGAAAACATCTAACACTGAAATAGTCTGTTATTTACTATTTTGAATCATTTTTATAAAATGTATTGAATTGTTTTCATGTGTCTTGTATTGTTTTATACTATATATTAATCTCACCTTCTTAAATACAGGTTATATTCTGTTTTCCTGAACGTCTACCTGCTGCAAACATATTTGATTAGGTTGTTTTAACCCTTTCATGCATGAATTATTAAATCACAAAGTACATTTTCAGTGTTTTATTTTTATTTTTTAAAATCATTCCAATAACTGTTTTTTAATATGTTTTATTTTGAAGGAGAGAAAAATTGTTTTATTCAGATTTTAATGTTAATTTTTTTCTGTGACTAGAAATACATCCGTCAGCTCCAGTGGACGTTATGCACCACAGGGTATATTCTGCATTTTGGAGATATATTTAGATAACATCTTAATCAAATACATTTTATTTTGATAGCCCACAATCAGAATCACATCCTCGGCCCTCGAATTGAGTGAAGAAAAACTTTCCACAATTAAAAATCACAGTTTACAAATTTCAGTGACAGAATATCTGCTAAAAAATGACATCTGTCTATTCAATCTTGCTGTTTGATGAAACTATTCAAGTGTAAATTATATAATTATTCTTAAAAAAAACAAGCAAACACACAAAATAAAGCAGAATCTAAATATCTTGATATATCCTGAGGTGCAGAACGTCCACTGGAGTAGAGTCAGAAAATAAATCTACAAGAAAAATGTCTGATAAAAGTTTTTCTAACACATTATTTAGTTAAGAAATAAATGAAAATAAATGTTTTTACCTGTCTGGGTTTTTAACAAGAGGATTTAACAGTTATTCCAGAGGCACTTGCTGCTGTTTGGAACACAATACTCCAACTTGAAGGTTAAAATGGAAGCATGAAAGGTTAAATATAAGAACTAATGTCTTTATTATAGCCTACATGGCCTGAACAGACAGAACAGAAATTACACATAGGCCTGAATTAAATTTAATTATTTAATTATTATTTAACATTTTTTCATATGTTATAAGGAGAAATATCTTTAACTTTTTATCTCACCATGCTTAAAACACAGCAGACATTTAAAAAAGTGTAACCTATAAGACTACAACCTTTATTAAATCTTACCAATGTTTTATTTAACTAAATTAATTACGTGTCTCCAGATCGACATTTTATGTCATGAAATAAATGATATAAAAGTAAAACTGAACAAGTTTTAAATGATATTTTTGATGGAGGACATCATTTTCAAAATCTTCCTCCTATTTTTCTGTCTCAAAAATAAAATAAAACAAAGAAATTGATTAAAAAAGAATTAAAATAATCAAATTCCAGCAGTAATAAGGGTCATTTATTTATTAAAACATGGACAATGACAGTTTAGCACTCTGAGAACACAACAGTCTAATGAATATTAATATATTAATCACTAATATGTGTTAAGAAAACCCTATAAAACCGCCTGTATACAGAGTGAGAGGCAGAAAAATGTCAGATGATGTTAAACAGGCTCTTTAACCTGTTAAAATAAAATAAAGTAGGAATATAAATGAGCAATAAAATTGGTCCTTTTGAGCCTCCTGTAATCAGCACAGTGAAAAAGTCCCCATCACTGTTTAAATTTTGGTTGATATTAAGGAGGATTTTACAGATAAGTGGTCACAATTCTTCGATTTCTTTTATTTTCGAGGAAATCTGATGAGGAAAAATGTTTTTTATGCAGTGCACAGACGTCAAACTGTCAGGAGTGACTCCTGAGATTAAAACAAAACAGGTGGATGGGAAAAAAAAGGTCCCCCATGTGTGTCCTCTCGTGTCTTTTAAAATGGCAGCGTGTCGAGGAATAACTTATCTATGATGGCGGGCGGCGGCACCAGATCCTCCAGCTTCAGGTAGAAGATCCTCTGCAGGCCCTGGATGCACAGGGTGCGGAGTTCACGCAGTTTTTCCAGAAGTCTGGACAGATGGTTTGACCAACAGTGCGAGCCTCCGTCTCCCTCCTTCAGACACTTGACGATGTTGTTCTGCAGCTCCTCCACCTTCTTCGGCTCCTTCAGGCCGTGTCGCTCTGCAGCGTCCGGAAAAAATCACATCAGGAGTTAAAATCGGTAGTTTTTACTAATCCAGATAATCCACTCTCCAGTCTTTCCATGGTGGCCTCCCGGTCAGATTTACCTTCAGGAGCACTCAGTCATGATGTCTGGCCCTTAAACATGACATGTTATTTCTTCTAACTTAAAGCTGCACCTCTCTGCATAATTTGATTGTAACATAAAGATATGTGAATAAATCCTAATCCTCCTAATCCTGCAAAAGAACTAGGAAGTACCGATATAAACAGAAACCACAACGTAAGACCATAAGTGTTTCTGAGCGTCTCACCGTTGACCAGGGCGAGGGTGCATATGCAGGAGAAGGTGGACACGTCCAGGTTCATCCTCTGCAAATTAGCGGAGAATTCAACGATGCTGTCAATCCACTCCCCGAAGCCCCGCAGGCACTGGAGCCGGTGCCACACCGAGCCGTCGCAGAAGATCAGCTTCCCCTCCTCTGGGCTGGATCTGAAACAGTATGACAGCTTGTTAGAGGCGGATATAAACGGCCTGGTTACACTTTGACACACGAGACTGGTGCAGAGATTTGTCTTGTTTGTAGGCCAATCCATCGACAAACGTATCTAGATGCTATGGAGCGACCTCTGAGTCCCTTTGTGTTTTCTTTACCTGTACGACAGTCGTAAAACAAAGAGCTCCAGGAAAGCCGAGTAGAAGAGGAGGTCTTGGTCGTGTTTGGGTAAGGAGGAGAAACCCGGAATCTTCTGTGCCCAACCTCGAATCACCTCCATCGATCTCGTCAGGAGGTCGTAAAACTGCCGAACGTGCTGAGCGTCGTCTTCTAGCGGGCTGCCAGGACTCTCCTTGAATTGATAACAGGTCACAAGACAATACATGAGTTACACCACATTACTCCTCACTGGTAAAGGAATGAATCTATGCCCACAGTTCTTACTTTAAAGCAGTCAAGAAGAGAAGGTGGAGGATTCGATTCCACATGTGCCTTGATGAGGGCGCTCAGAAGGGTGCCGCCAGGTGAAGACGAGTCCGAAACAGCTTTCGGTTTGGATGGCAGGCGACCCCTTCGGCCCTTCAGACTGTCCGTCCTCACCACTGCAGAGCACGAGGAGAAACCGGTTGAACTGGATTTAATTTGACCCCGAATGTCATATTCAAAACAAGTCTTTAAGGTGTATTGGTTTACCTTCTTTGACCATTCCCACCACAAGGCACTTCTGGAAGCGACAGTATTGACATCGGTTCCTCCTGCGTTTGTCCACAGGGCAGCTTTTGGCAGCCAGACACACATATTTGGCATTTTTTTGTACAGTGCGCTGCAAGGAGAAGAAAAGATTTAGATACTTCTCAGAACAGAGCTTAGAAATGTAATACCTGCCTTTTGGACAGTGCTTAACAGACTGACATTGCAATATGATACAATACGATACGATACAATACGATAAAAGCACTTTTTGAGTTCTATGGTACTTTGACTGACACAAAGAAACCTAAAATTAAATGTCTTCCTCTCCACCTCCAACCAACCTCTTCAAATATATTCCACTGTCAGATACCGTAAGAAACGATACGATAAGATATGGTACGATACTAAACAGTGCGGTACGATACAACCCGATCGATACGATATGATACAATGCAATTTGATACCATACAATACAATACAGAACGTTGAGATCGATATGGTACAGTGCGATACGACATGATTCGATCCGGTGTGATGCAGTACAGTGCAATGTGGTTTGATATGGTACGATACGGTGCAATACGGTATGATACGGTAACGTACAACACGATACGCTGATACGCTAAGATCGATATGGTAGAGTACGATATGATATGATATGATACAACCCGATTGTTACGATTCGATACGATACGATTCAGTACGCTTAGATCGATACGGTAGAGTACAGTACGATACGACACAATCCGATTGATACGATAAGATACGATGTGATGGGATGCGATACGGTACGATACGAAGTGATACGATACGGTACAACACCATATGATTTATGCAATACAATACACTAAGATGTAACAGTAAGACATGAACACCTGTTCTTTTAAGGGTTCAATGGTATTAAATTTTATTGGCACAAAAAGGCAGGAGATCCAGTGGTCTAGTGTTTTATCTTGAATGTTTCACTGTGCTCTGAAAACCTCTCCGACTGTGTGCGGCAGTCAAATAGGAACCATCTGGGTTTTTTGGACTTTGGAACAAACTATAACGGCATCTTGAAGGAGCATTAAAGCACAGTATTGGTCTATACAGAACCAATATCACGGTGTTGAGTGGACTGGAGAACAAGGGTGCTTTCTACGGGTCTATGAGAGATGGTCTGATCCGGCTCGGAGAACCTTCTTGAAAAGGTCTTGATCGGTCCTTCAGAAAATGGTTCAGCGTGGCATCTTTAAGACCCATTTTGTCACACCAAAGTAAAAACTCTTAAATGCTCCTTTGAAAATGATAATTAAACAGCAGCTCTCCTGCTCCTGTGGGCCATCTGAGGCAGGATAAGGCATTCAGCCGGCGGACAGGGCAGTCTGGGTAAATACAGGGTCGTGGTCAGTCATAATTTGGAGTATGGCCCCCGGGAATCTCCTTCAGAGAGGAGAAGGGGAGGTTTTTTATTCACGGCACGTTGGTGGCCATTTTCATACAGGACATTTGGCCCTAACACGCGTGTGTCAAGAGATCAAAACGTGCGTCTGAAGCGTAATGACCAATTTAGGAGGCCAGTCAGGGGTCCCAGAAGGATTTTTATATTATAGCTTATTACTGGAATTAGTGTTTTATTACGAGACAGTGTGGCTGTGGAGTCTTCTCTACACGTGGACAGAAAAATGTGAATATATCCTTCAGATTTTCATAAAAGCAGGACACGATCACTGTTTTTGTCCTTTTTGACAGACACTTTCACGTGTTTTAATTATTTATATTAAATCAGCTGCCTCCAGATATCCGAGTTGAAAGCGTTAAAAATAAAGTTTCGCCCAGAACAAACCTTGAAGAAACCCTTGCAGCCCTCGCAGGTGCGCACTCCGTAGTGCTGGCACGCTGCGTTATCGCCGCACACCGCGCACAGCCCCTCCGTGCTCAGCGCCACTCTGCTGGCGCCTGACGACGTCTGGTAGTCCATGAAGTGGTGACCGAGCTGGAGCGCGTGAGGAAAGCCCACTCCGTGCTGCTTCCCGAGCGCGCCGGAGCCCAGAACCCCGGAGCCGTCCAGCGGCTGGTGCGCCCCGGCCGCGTCCAGGTTCATGGACACGTGGAGAGACCCGTCGAATTTCATCTGGCAGGTGGGGAAGCTCTGCTGCTGCGCGTGTTTGAGCGAAAAAAGCGAGAATCTGGAGAGAGTGTTTTTCCTGTGCGCCGCGGCTAAATAGTCCTGTCGAAAACTGTACAGAGAGCCGGAGTCCTCCCATAAGTGCCCCGGTGGAGTCTGGAAGTTGGGTGCGTGCGGTGAAGGAGAGCGGTAATAATAAACAGAGCCCGGGGAGGAGAGCAGCTCCTCGGATTGATGATGCTGGTTCGGCTGATACCGGTGCGCATCCTCCACCTTTACGCACGGAAGCTCCCCTTGCATCGGCATCTGGAAGAGACACGGCGGCTTCACGTCGTAGCCGGAGCCGTAAGAGTCCCCCAGAGTGGCAAAACCGGGACCTGATGTCGCAGCCGAGATCTCGCTGTTGGTGAGGTCCATGCTGAACTTGACAAACTCCGGGGTGAGGAAGTCACAGCTGCGCTCTCCGCCGGCGCTCTGAGAGGCCGGGCTGCCGCCTTGGGGAGAGGAGCCGCACTGGGTCTGGACACACGGCATGGCCCCTGGAAACATGGGGAAAATGAGTCAGTGTGAGGTGGATAGAGTTGGCAAGTACAAGAAACATTAATTTAAAATGTTTTCTTTGTAATTTTGCTCATGATTATTTTAAAAAAGTCATTTGGAAACAAATTACGCGCTCATTGGGAATAAATCCCCACAAATACGCATGAAACAAGTATGCATGGAGACCAGACTTTGAATAGATTATTACCTTAAAGCTTTAGTTGTCTTATCTTCTAGAGTTTGCTATGGTCCGCTCGACTTTGCCTGGTATCAAACAAAAACACCAGATCATCACTTGCAAGCTTTTCACTGACATTTATCCATTAAATTCTTTACGAATAATCAAGAAAAGTCAAATGTACTCTACCTCAGACTTCCATCCAGTGCAGGAGGACGGTGGCAAGTAATCCCATCTTTGCTGGAGTGTTGTTCTCAGGATCTGTGGAAGCTTCAGCCGCTGTGACCAGGAAAGAAAAGTCCACTCTGTCTGCAGCGCAGAGGAAAATGACTGTTCACTTCTCCCACTCTCGGACTGCAGGACTGGCTGCCAGTGACACCGACAATGTGCTTTTGTTTACGTGCCGCGCACCAGTGTGCCAAACCATATTACGCACGAGCCACAGAGGGGCGGGCTGGTGTGTGTGTTTCCCACTGTGTGTGTGTGTGTGGGCCATTGACTGGTGTGTAATTTGGGACCCACTTTCTTGCAGTTTTCTTGCATCATATGTCAGGAATTTTATTGCAACTTTCAAGCATTTTCTGTTAAACTTGAGGCTCCACAGAGCAGATGGATTTTTGAGCGTTTATTGGGAGTGAGACTCAAAGATAAAGATCATGTTCAACAGCTGTTCTTTAAAGGAACAGTTTCCCCAAAATAGACATGCTCAAATGTCCAAATGCTGGGATTAAATGAAGATCCGATCCTCCTCACCCTGATGTTGATGGAAATCTTGAAACTTTTATTAGTTTGGTTGATAATTGTAGTTAATTTTAGAATTTTTTTGAAAGGTTCGACTTTGTTCAGTCGAAGGAGGTGGAGGAGGATGGAGGAGGATGAAGGAGGAGAAGGATGAGGATAGAGGAAGAGGAGAAAGGAGGAGGAATAATAGGAGGGAGGAGGAGGAGGAGGATAGAGGAGGTGGAGGAGAAGGAGGATGAAGATAGAGGAAGAGGAGAAAGAAGGAGGAATAGAAGGAGGGAGGAGAAGGAGGATGAGGATAGAGGAAGAGGAGAAGGAGGAGGAGGAGGATGCGGAGGTGGAGAAAGGAGGAGAAGGAGGGAGGATGGAGGAGATGGAGGATGGTGGAGAAGGAGGAGAAGGAGGCGGATGAGGATGAAGGAGGAGAAGGATAGAGGAAGAGGAGAAAGGAGGAGGAATAATAGGAGGGAGGAGGAGGAGAAGGAGGCGGATGAGGATGAAGGAGGAGGAGGTGGAGGAGAAGGAGGATGAAGATAGAGGAAGAGGAGAAAGAAGGAGGAATAGAAGGAGGGAGGAGAAGGAGGATGAGGATAGAGGAAGAGGAGAAAGGAGGAGGAAGAGGAGGAGGATGGAGGAGGTGGAGAAGGGAGGAGAAGGAGGGAGGATGGAGGAGATGGAGGATGGTGGAGAAGGAGGCGGATGAGGATGAAGGAGGAAAAGGATGAGGATAGAGGAAGAGGAGAAAGGAGGAAGAGAAGGAGAATAGAGGAAGAGGAGAAAGGAGGAGGGAGGAGGAGGAGAAGGAGAAGGAGGAGGAAGAGAAAGAGGGAGGAGGAGGATGGAGGGAAGACCGGTGTTGTGCAATCTTACCCTCCCTTCACGTCACCAACGAGGCACCGCCTCCACTGGAACGCCATTGGACGAGCGTAACCGCATCCTACGCTCTGATTGGCTCTCCGCGGTGTCGCTCACGCCCGCTCCGTTTCCTGGTTGTAGCTGTCAAACACAACGGCTGCAGGTTCGCATAACAACCGATGTCCTCGGTCGCTGTCCTGCATCGCCCCGAGCGACTCTTATCCAGCCACAAAACAAGAAAGCCTGTAAGTGAGAATGTCTGTTGTGTCAACGAGTGTTTCCCGGACATGTTTAATCTTCCTAACGTGTGGTTATCCCGGGGTTTGGCTGGCATAGAGCCAACAACGAGGAGCAACATCTGCGAGCTTTGCTAGTGACTCTGACAGGGAAGGAGCAACCCCTTCACCTCAGCTGCTGTAGCGAAGGACATGCCCTGCTAATGTGCCTATTTCTGTCATTTCCAACCGTGTAAATGTCTAAAAATGTCCGCCGAAGTGAACCTCTTCCTGTTAGGTGTGTGAGCCGTCTTTAATATAACATGAAGAGCTTATTCGCGACCGTTAAGACGAAGCTTATTTTCCTCAAAGACCAAACTAGGCTGACATTTTAATCCACAATAAGATGAGTGAAGATAACGTCGACTTCCTCTTATGTAGCCAGGTGTGAAACAATATACCAAATACCTGTGATCATACATCAGTATACTACCACCTGCTGTTGAAAGCAAGGGGTTTTGTCAGCACTACAAGCGGGATTCCCGATTATTCTCTGGAAAATACACAGGCCTTAAAATAGCAAAAAAGTCAATGGACCTCGCCATGTGTTTGTTGAAAACCCAGCCTGCGTTTCAGACAGGAAGCCCCCTCTCCCCTGCTGACTCATAATGAGCATGCAGGCTGATGTAAGAACCATCATGAGGAGGGATAGTGAAATGTTCTGGTTATGTCAGCCACATAATTTAGGTTTAGACACTTTGGTGGTTCAGCTGGATAAACTACATCCGTCAAGAAGCTCCCTCGCGGCTAATTATTGTCATATTTGGCCTTTTGTAGTGTTCAGTAACGAGCAGCTTGTGAGAAGGTGTGAACGCCGGTGGTTTGCCACTGAGTAGATTACTTTGAAGGCCGATACATCAGAGTAGGGATGGATATTGATTGTGGTCATGGACTTATTTGAATGCCTTACTAAGAGAAAGACAAACAGAATAACTTATTAGAGATGCACCTGTTGAGAAATTCAGTGCCGATACTGATGATACCTGTCGTGCCAGAGGAACCAAGAAACCTTCATTATGTAGAAAAACAATCATCCCTTGGATCTTGATCACAGTTAAAGAAAAAATGTAACCCCTTGCTGTCAAGATTGATGTCATGTGTTATAACTATGGACCGATATATTGTTATCAAATGTGCCAAATATCAGTATCGGCCTCAGAAATTCATTATCAGTCAGACTACAGAGCTTCTACTTCTTTTTAAAAGGAAAACAGTGTGTGTTTGTCTGAACCTGGCAACATTTCTGTGTGAATCAGGAACTGTTCAGTCGAGCAGGAAGTTAATAAGATTAGAAATCAGTGGAAACATTTGGGTCATTTCTAATGGAGGTTTTTTTTTTATTCTTGTCCCTCAGTTGAACTTTACACCTTTCTTGGCACGTTAAACCCTCCGTCACAATTAGACTCACTGAGGGCTATAATTATATTACATACTGTAGCTCACAGCTTTCGTATCTAACAAATGCAGTTGTGTAACGATAGATTGCGGTTACAGTTCTGTGGTAAAGCTGTTACACTCTTTATAACTTTATAACCGGTAATAAAGAGACTAACTTGCTTTCACCAAGCTGCACTTTTAAACCAGACTTTTTCTATTTGTTTATAATTTGGTCCGAGGCTGATTTTTGGTGCTCGATATCATGATAGGTCATTTATTACACCGAACTGGTTGTTGACATTTGTGCCATCTGCGGCCGTGTTTTATTAAAATGCATTAGAATCTGCTCCAGCGTATGCCGCTCCCTGGAAACCTCTGTTCGCAGTACTGCGAGGCCCTTCTCGGCCCCGATGGTGTCGTGTTCTGCTCGCTCTGGTGCTCGGGGCCGTTCTGAAAATGTGGAAACAGTATCCGAACAGTTGCTTCATAATGAGCTGCAAATAGTTAATTGTAATGTTGGTTTTAAACATGATCTGGCCATGTGTAATACTCCGTCTGGTGTTAACCCGTTTTCAGTCATATCAGCGAGTTATTTGCTTAAGTTTGGTTATAATGCCGCAAAAGATGTGATTAATTCAATAATTTATGTCATTTTTTGAAGCAAAAATGCCAGAAATTCCTTATTTTACCTTCTCAAATGTTTAGATTTCCTGCTTTCTTTGCACAACATGAGTGTAAACTGAATATTTTTAAGTTTTGGAGTGTTGATCAGACAATTTCTCACGGTTTTCTGACAGCTTATAGACCAAACCGTAATCGAGACAGTAATTATTTGGCAGACTAATGGATAAGAAAACTAATTAGGCAGTTAATTGGTTAGTTGCAGCCCTAATTTCAACAACCTAGAACAGTTTTATGCACGCCTGACTGTATTTATTGTGTGTTTCCAACCCCGTTCCAGAAGTCGGCATGAAGTGTTGTACGTCATTTGATTCAGAAGATCCTGAAGTTTCACTTAAAGTTAAAATTTTACATTTGTTTTGTATAAAAATTTATGAATTTACCAGAATTCAAAGAAAATACCAGTCGAAATTTGGTGTTTTTTCTTTATGTGAACCTTCAGGAGGTTTAGTTTGTTGTTTTTAACGAGATGTAACTGGTTGTTTTAGACTTCCATATAAATTTTTGTCTACATCTGACCTTTCCAAAGCAAATAACAGCCGTTTATTATCATATTATCCTTTGCATTTTCCAGTGACAGACAGGTGTAATCCCATAATTCTCTCAGAGAGTCAAAAGAAGGTTATCAAATCATAACAGAGGAGAAAATGAGAAAAAGAAAAGTTACCTTCTTTTTAGAGAAATATATGATCCATTGAACATGAGAAAGAAAAGCAGCTCGGCTACAACCAACGAGTCGATGCTGCAGAACGTGATCGCTGCCGAGTTTGTTGTTAACTGACTGAACAACGTGTTAGGAATGCACTTTTTTGTCAGCGAGGCAGCTGCTTGTCTGGGAATTTGAGGCCATTAAGGTTAAAAAGTAACACTGAGAGACCTGGCTGCATTTTAAGAAGTCATAATTTGGGCTGCAAGATGTCCGACTGTCAAACAAACAAGATAAAGACACATAACTGAGACTAAACACGACAATAAAAAGCAGGAACAAGGACATTTTTTGATATATCTCTTTGAATCCAAATAATTGTATGCATGAAGACTTTATAAAAGTCATTTTATGTTACCAGCTATTTAAATGCATCGCAAAGACCCGTGAAAGTCAGAGTGTGGTGGAGGAAATGTGCTGCAGAGTCGAACAAACATAATGATTTTGCAAAAGGTGCGTCTAACATTTAGTGTCGATATTGATGAATCTGTCAATTAGTTTTCTTTCCCGACTAATCGATGAGTCTGATGTTGAAATGTCAAAATAATCACCGACTCCCAACACAAGTCACCAGTGCTTCTTTAAAGATGGAAACATTTCATAACGACAGAAAACAGGAAAAACTGGGATGATGTAATGAGTGAAAACCGCCTGAAGGACTAAAAAATGTGGTTTTTCAAGCAAACAGGCCAAATATTTGAGGTGATTTTGTGGTTTTTGTGTGTTCAAAACCAGTTTTTGGAACATTTGAAGACATCACGTTGGAGTTTTGACTTTATTCTGATGTTTTATTTGACAAATTAAAGATGCAACTCTGGACAAAATGAAAGTTCGTCCTCATTCTGCTCAACAGGTGACAAAAACGCAGCATTCCGCCTCACGTGAACTTTCCTCCTCTCGTCTCTTTCAGCCTGACTTGCAGCTTTTTAAATCCTCCCTCCCCCTTCTTCTCGTACTTAACTCCCTCTGTCCGGATCGCATGCCTCCTTCACATGATCGTGTCAGAGCCTGATAACTCTGCCAGGTCTCCTCACTACTGCGCTTTACTTTCTCCGTAGGGCCGAGGATGGCGTTCAGGAAGGCTCTGAAGCGGACGGCGGTCCTTGGCGGCGGGGCGGTGGCCGCCGTGTTCGGCCTGTCGCAGCTGATCGAGTACAGGAAGACGCAGGTAAGGATTTTGTGACGCGCCATCAGATGTTCTGCTTTTTGCTTCTTGTTGCATGAGCTTTTGCATTTGACAGAAACGTCAATATTTTGTGTCCCGGCCTGCTTTATCAGCCGCCTCCAGGCCAAATTCAGGGAGAAACTCTAAATACTCATGTTATAGGTGTAACAAAAGTGTGTTTTCACAATACAATCTTATTTTTTGCTTGAAAGCAGTGTACAGTAAGCAGGGAGGGGCTACCTCTCAGGGCATGTCCTGTCTAGATGTTGGAATGTGCTCTTAAGGTCTCCAAGGTGTGTTTAATTGTGTTTACATAGTGATTTCCTGCTGCGATACAGGAGGAAATCAGTTCAATCAGGATCCTGAACTGCTTTAAAACGAGGATAAAATTAACAGATTTCTTTTTTACCAGCAGGTTTTCACACTGTGGAGAGCTAACCTCCTCCATTTGTTTTCCTTCCACTTCACGGTTCAATAACTTGGTGATTTATTATTATTGAGGCATTGAGGACAGTTTTTTCTGAGCGGAGGTGTGGCCCTTCAGAATAAAGTCATTAAGTCGAGTGTTTGTTCTCAGATAAAGCTCTACGTCTTGGGAACAAGTGTAACCCTTGCTGAGAGTAAGATGAGGAAATAGTTACCACTCTCATGTGTCGTGCTAAATATGAAGCTACACCTGCAGCAGGCTAGCTTAGCTTAGCAAAGAACCAGGTGGAACTAGTTACCAGGCAGCCAGTATTGACTCCAGGAAGTCACAGATCCCAGCCGACTAATAAAACCGCCCCAATAAAACAGCAAGTTGTTGGTCTCAACCAAAAGCTCTGGGGCTGCAAAATGAAGCCAAACACAGCCGAAATAAACGTTTCCATGTTTCCAGCCCAGTTTAACTAATTCCTAGCTGAATTCAATTCATGAATACAGGAAAAAAACATGTTCTGTGTTAATTCTCTAATTTTTGTGACCCATATACAATAAGATATTATTTTACAGGATGTGTTTCAAGACTTAGTTGCACGTTGAGGGTCCTCCCCCAAGAAAATTTAATGTTTCACAGTAGAAAAATGTGCATTTTCACATAGTTTTGGACCATTTGTTACAAGATTGATGTACGAAAAGTTAGAAAAGTTAGAAAGCACAGTCATAAATACTCGCTTCCACTATCTCTTAGATCTGGAATGTGGCCTATTGTGCATCTAAGCCTTATAATAAAAGGGAAAACACATGTTAGATGCATTTATTTGTTTGATATATTGTTATATTTATGTTTATCTACAGTCCAGATTGTCTCATTCTTGTTGTTGACTCGACATGATGTTTAGCTGCTTGATGAAACTGAGCACAATAGGCCGAGTCAGACTGGTACCTGAGGTCAGTTAAAGCCTCGCCTCGCCTCCTGCCCGGCGACTCTGGGAGCTCTGCAGACCTTGAAACTCTCCTTGAAGGCTCGAGTCCATTCGAGGCGGCCGCAGCAGCTGTCTCTCCCCCGACCTCTGACCCGACTCGGGCCTATTTTCGGCACGCCTCGCATCTGCATACCAGACTTCATGTGACTTTCCAACCTAATGTGAACTTTGTTTTTGTGTCCCGTCCCCACCGTCGTCTTCCCCGCCAAGCACGGATTGGTAAGCAAGAAGTCGCCCCTGATGAAATATAATTATTTTCACAATAGTTTGTAATCATGCATGCCTCTCTAATCCCAGTAATTGCAACGCTGATGAGATGAATGTCCGTCTTGTCTCCTTTAGCAAGGGCATATGGCTTGGTGAAGTTTTTCGAAGACAGCGGCCGATTGGCTATTAGCATGGGCCTCGCGGCGCCATCGACTGACTTAACTTGATTACGGGGGGCAACGCCGGCTCTTAATTCTGCGGCGGTGTTTGTCTGCGTGCATCATCAAAAAATAGACAATGATTATATCATCGTCTTGTTTGCGGTCTAAATTACAAACGCCTGCTTCTTCTATTTGCAAGTCAAATGCCACGTCTGCTTCAAAGCCGCTTGATGCAATCATTTAGCTTCAGCCCGCTAAAGAGAAGGAGAAAAAAAACTGAATAAATATTTCATTAGAAGTGAAATCCCACAACCTCACATCAGAGGGGAGCTGGGCTTTTTTTATTTTATCTCTGTAAATTAATTATTTTGCTAATCAGACGGCGGATGGAAGTGATGTGCAGCGGCTGAATGTGCGGTTGTTTTGTTGGTTTTGCGGCGCTGAGCAGCATGTTGCAGCGGCAGACAGTCACCCTCAGCACACCTCTGCTTGCTAATCGCCTCAAGAATGAATGTTGATTTTTGTTTTTTGTTTTTTTTTTTGGCAACACTTAGAAACCGAAGGTGAAAATGAGACATCATAAGCACGTCTTTATCTCGCTTTACTAGAACGAGGAGCTGGTTATGAAAACGCTTTCCAGCAACATCTGGCTGCGGTCGAAGTGTTCAGATTGTTTGCTAGTAAATAAAAGTAGCAATCGTGTAAATAAAACTTATGTCTATTATGAATAAAAGTCCTGCATTCACTCTTTACTGTGTGAAAGTTAAAGAAAAACAGGCTTAAAGTAGCAAAATTGCTAATTTTTTCAATTAGTTGTCAGTTATCAAATAAGATTTTACCTTCTTTGATAATCAATGAATCTGTTTGAGTAGCTTAGTAGGAAAAAGTCAAAATTATCTAATTCCAGCTTCGTGAATGTTGAATATTTTCTGGTTTTGACAAAAACTGACAACACTTTCCTACATTTTCTGACATTTTATAGACCAATCAATTTGTTGATTAATCTGTTTGAGTAGCTTAGTAAGAAATAAAGAGTCAAAATTATCTAATTCTAGATCCTTAAATATGAATATTTTCTGGTTTTGACAAAAACTGACAACACTTTTCTTCATTTTCTGACATTTTATAGACCAAACAATCTATCGATTAATCGTTAAAATAATCAACAGAAAACAATTGTTAATTGCAGCCCTTAATGCATCAATGAGTAAGCAGCCTTGTCATGTTTAGCGAGCATGAACTACTTTAATAAAAATATAATGGATAGTTTAATGTACAACAAGTCTTTAATGGCGTCAGATAAATGTAGATAAATGTATCTCAACGTCGAAATCCAAATCAAATCTAAAGCAAAAGTGTAAAATAATGAATATTTGCAACATTTTTTAAACTTCAAATCAGTCTGCCTTGAAAAATCTGCATTGTTCCGGCCATATTCAACTTTTTAAATAATAAATAGTAATTAATGCACAATACAATAATGCATACGATGAGCCAGGATACAAGCGTCTCCACCGTAACCTCATCACACATTCCCCTGAAATCCATAATGTATTAAAGTGATTGCGAGTCATTACGCTTTATGTCACATGTGATTGTATGAGGTGATTGTGATGTGGGAATAATGCATGAACACATTACGCTGGGAAACGTCTCCGCACTGCGCTTATAATGTGTCAGAACGCACCTGAAGGGAAGTGTTGCTGCCTCTTCTGTTAACATAGAGTGTAAATACAACCACTAACATAGAGACTTTAGTTTTTGCATGACAAAGGGAGCACAAACGAGTGTTTAAGCGGCGTCGACAGCGTTTGTGTTTGTGTCACATCAGGCTCGGTTGGCTCACGTGGCGGCAGAGGCCGAGCTGAAGGTTCCCTTCGCGGACGAGCTTCCCTCCCGGCAGGCGCAGCTGGCGGCGCTGCAGAACACAGAGGAGTTCGACGTGCTGGTCGTCGGAGGAGGAGCCACGGGTGTGGGATGTGCCTTAGACGCCGTCACTCGCAGTAAGATCACTTTCTCTTCCAGCTCCTCTCGTGGGAGGTAACAAGTTTGAAGGTGAAGGTGGGAAACACCTGCTGCTAACAGTTTATAAGGTGCCTGGATCATCTGTCCATCCAAAATCCAGAAATATTCAGTTTGATATGATATAAAACAGAGGAAAGGAGGAAATGTCCATGTTTGAGAGGATGAACGTAACATTGATCAATTATAAAAAAGGAAAAGATACATTTTCAGTCCAGTTTTGACTCCTCCTTTGTCATTTTTCCCCAGACCTAAAGACTGCCCTCGTCGAGAGAAACGATTTCTCCTCAGGGACGAGCAGTCGGAGTACAAAGCTGATCCACGGCGGAGTCCGTTATCTCCAGAAGGCCATCATGAAGCTGGACTACGAGCAGGTTCCTCCTCATCCTCCTATTATTTTTTTTTCATTCTAATCTGTTGCTCTTCTTCATCCTCATCTTATCTCGTCCTCTCCACCTGAACAGTACATGATGGTGAAAGAGGCCCTCCATGAGCGAGCCAACCTCCTGGAGATCGCGCCTCACCTATCAGCACCGCTACCCATCATGCTTCCTGTTTACAAGTGAGTGTCACAGACTCGTATGCACAAAAAAAGCCAGTGATGCATCAGGCTTTGAAACCGAATCGCTAGAATGTTGCCATTGTCTGTTTCTGTAGACCAATGACACGTTCAAACTTAATGTTTCTTCACCTTTTGATTTTTAATTTATGTGACAGCGCTGTGCTCATGGTCTGGTTGGGTTAAGGCACAAAAAACACTTGGTTAGGGTTAGATAAAGATCATGTTTTGGCTTGAAATATCTGATTTTGTTGCCATAAAAACAGCTACAAAATGTCCTGACATCTCATTAAAAATACTGTTTTGTTGCCATGAAGACGGACAGAAAATGTCCTGACATCTTGTTGAAAAATGTCCGATTTTGTTGCCACGAATAAGGCTGAGAAATGTAAAAATACCCTGTTTTGATGACACAATGACGTCCTGAAAATGTCCCGACGTCTCATCAAAAATACCTGTTTTATTCCCAGAAATAATACTGTAAAACTTCCCGACATCTCGTTAAAAATACCCGATTCTGTTCTGTCACAAAGACAGCTGAAAAATGTCCTGAAGCCTCGTTAAAAATGAGCAGTTCCCTTCATCTCATTAACGATACTCTGCTTTGTTGCCACAACGATAGCTAGAAAACGTCCCGACATCTCGCTAAAAATACCTTTTAGATTGGTCTCAAAGTGAGTCCTCGCCATCTCATCTTTAACGTACCTGTTGTTTGCAAAATGCCAACATTTTATTGTGGCACTGGCTGTTCTTTTAATCTTTAAACTTCAGGTCACTAAAGTGTTTCATTCATTTTAATCTGCACAGAAAATGAACACCAGCTTGTAATGTTGTGATCTTCAACCTAACTTTAATCGCCGTGTTCATTTCTCAGATGGTGGCAGCTGCCTTACTACTGGGCCGGGATCAAGATGTACGACGTGGTGGCGGGGATCCAGTGCCTGAAGAGCAGCTACGTCCTCAGCAAGACCAAGGCCTTGGAGCTGTTCCCCATGCTGAAGAAGGACAAGCTGGTGGGAGCCATCGTCTACTACGACGGTGAGTCAAAGCTTTCCGCCTGCAGAGGTTTTTTTTTTTCTTTAAATAGGAGACTTTCACACGGGCGCTGGCATGTGTGGACAGTCGTCTTAACGGCACGCTTCGTTTGTTGATTCATTACTCACCTCATTATTTTCTGTAAACACGATGAAGGCGGCTGAGTCAGGCTCTCCTGCCCTTTAACCACCGTTTGACTTGTTGTTCCTTCACACTGATTCAAACTGCAGCCAGTTTATTAAAGATTTTACATTTTATTAGCAGCCCTTCATGAGTCTGGTAGCTTGTTTTGGAGAGAAAATTCCTCCAATGAAACGCTTTCAGCCTGTAAAACAATGCAAAATTGAAAAACCATGAATTTCTCAAGTGAATTCTACTTCTGAATAAATTGTAATCTTGTATAAACACGATGAAGCCGCCCAGATGAGGCCCCTCAGAAGTCAATCTCGCCCCGCGGCCTTCACATCTCCACTGGTCCCTAACAAAGCGTGTTGACAGGCTGGTAGGATGCCCTCTCCGCCCCGTGGCGGTAAAGGTTGCGTGTTCCCTGGATGAGAACGGAGGAGGACCAAACATATGCTGAGTGTCCAGCTGAGTGTGAGGAGCGCTTGGTGCCGCCGGCGTCCTTTTCCTCTCCACCGCCGAAAATAACAAATCTGCGTCTGCGGGTGATGTGTCTGTTACTGTAGGCTTCACCGAGCGTCGGCTCGTCACGTCTGCGACAACGGGCCGCTGTTTATTTTAGACCTTTTTTTATTTCTAAGCCAAGATATCGGATAAATCTGCATATTTTACTGCCAAATATAACATCTTTTTAAAGGATTTAACTTGAATTTAAAGTGTTATTTATTAGTTGTTTTAATTAAATAGATTGTATCCACTTCACAGCCTGTTTTGGAGGCGTTTTACTCGTCTAATCTTCAGTTATAACTGGATTTACTGCAGGCTGGAGGAGCGGAAGGAGACCGATTCCTTGGTGCAAAGCAGCATATGTTTGATTTCCACCCCCTCCCTCACCGTCGTCTGCTCCGAGGGGGAGGAAGGTGGGGGGGGGAGGCAGGGCCGGGATGGTGGAGGGGTGGGGCATCTTTTCTCCAATTATGCCGTCTGGAACAATCACGGCGGTGACATTTCGAAATCTGACCTTCTCTCCCGGCGGTGTGGAGCGCAGAGGAGCGTCGTCGCCGGTCGGAGCGGCTGAGCAGCAGCTTTTTCTCCCGCTGTCGTGGTTACTGCTGCTGCCGCCGACAGCTACACACAGGACAGCAAATGTGACGGCCCCGTCCTCTTCTTCTGAACTGGCTGTTGTGTATAAGGCCCGAGTGCTTTGGGAAATGACACGAGAGTAGTTTAATGTAGGTTCGATCACGTCTGTCAAAAATGCTTCGTTATACACAGAAGTCCATAAACAAAACAGCTAATTTAAGGGTGATGCTGATGTGACAAAAATAGTATAAAGCCTTTTGTGGCTCTAGACGATCTGCATGTAATCTGATAAATTGCCTCAAGTGATGTCACTCAGTGGCTCAGTTGCATTGTGGGTATTGTAGGCACCAGGTTTTGGGGCTGTTGGACATGTTTAAAAACAAATAATCAGAATTAATACAGTAGAACCAGAGATATCAATGTCTTTTTGACTCTTGAATAATTCTTACGTTTTAAATGACCTTCTCTCAATCTCTCAAACAAATCTAACAACGAGAAAAGGCATTCAGAAGAGCGTATACCTCCGCCAAGGCCCAACATTCCCTTTAATTCAATCGACCCTCATCAAATATCCAATTTGATAGCCCTGCGTCAGTCTAAACTTTAAACTGCTTATTCTTTTCATCAAGATTCATGCATTATTTCCTGAGAAATTAATGAAAATATCGTTAAAGAAAGTGAGGAAAGATTCCTAGATTCTGGCTGAGGCCCGTCCTCCATCCTCTGTGTCATCCTGCTGACAAATCAACAGTCTGTGCCGGATACCCGTCCAAGTTTTCACGCTTGTTGTCCGTCCAGATTTGTTTGAGTTTGTTTCTGTCTGACCTAGAAACTGCTGAGGAAAACAAAACTCATAGAGCTGAACAACTCTTCTTCTCTTCTTCCTTCAGGGCAGCACAACGACGCCCGTATGAACCTGGCCATCGGCATCACCGCCGCCCGCCACGGCGCCGCCGTCGCCAACTACACCGAGGTCGTCCACCTGCTGAAGACGAAAGACGCGCAGACCGGCAAGGAGAGGGTGTGTGGAGCTCGCTGCAGGGACGTTATCACAGGTGAGACAACTAGAGACGTCCTGAAATGTCTTGTTTGGTCCACAACCCGAAGATATTCAGTTCAAGAACCCAGAAAATATTCACATTTAAGAAGCTGGAATCAGAGAATTTCTGATTGTTTTACCTTAAAAAGACGACTCAAACTGATTAATCGATTATCAGCATAGTTTGTGATTAATCGTTCATCATCATCATCATCATCATCATCCTTCCCCTCTCACAGGAAAGGAGTTTGACGTGAAGGCCAAGGTTGTGATCAACGCCACCGGCCCGTTCACGGACTCGCTGAGGAAGATGGACAACCAGGAGACGCAAAACATCTGCCAGCCGAGCGCCGGCGTCCACATCGTCATCCCCGGTTACTACAGGTGCTCACACACACTCACACACACACACACACACACACACACTCGCACGCTGACTTTAAATTGGCTGTCGTGTTTGTATAAGCGATGTTTGACTCTTCTGTGTTTCAAAATGCATTTACAGCGTGTCTCATTCTAATGTGTAAATTCTAAGCTGGCTAAACTGTTACCTGACCTATACCGTCACGCACGGCACAATCTTCTCTGGTTAAGATACAGCGCGGCAATAGAGCGGTTCCGTTGAAGTCGGGGGGGTTTTTAAAGTTCAGCGAAAGCTTATTGAGTGAAACCCGAGGGAGTGCGAGCCCTTTGAACAGCGGCAGAAATGCCAACCACCTAATTCTCTTCCTCCTGCCGCTATCTGCCCCCTCGCCGCCTCCTCGTCCTCCCACATATCTCTGATTTTTCCATTTGTGCTTCCTCTCCAGCTCCTCAGCTTGTCTTTCCCTTCCTCGCTTCGTTTCTTTGTGCTTTCTTTTCTTTCTTCTTCTCTAAAACACCTCCAACACCTCCTCGTCCTCACACTGAGGCAGTAAGAAATTAGAAGTAATGATAAAACCATTGTGTATTTCAGTCCTGACAACATGGGTCTGCTCGACCCGGCGACAAGCGACGGCCGTGTCATCTTCTTCCTGCCCTGGGAGAAGATGACCATCGCCGGGACGACCGACACGCCCACCAACGTGACGGCACACCCAATCCCGGGCGAGGACGACATCAACTTCATCCTGAGCGAGGTCCGCAACTACCTCAGCCCTGACGTGGAAGGTACGGAGACTGTGGTCGTGTGTTTGGTGTTCTTTCATTATTTTTTAAGTTAGTTTGATGGATGATGTTTAAATGTCAGAAAAGCTCGTTCAAAATCCCTCTGACATTTCTTAAAATCTGAAGGTTTCTGCTTTAGTGGAGCTGAGAATTAAGGAAATAAACCTCAAGAACGGGTTATACGATACGATGCGATATGATATGAATACGATACGATACTGTATCATATCCATATCGATATCGTATCGTATCGTTATTGTTTTACTCTTGCTAACTTCTCATTAGTTTCCATTAAATAATCACAGTCTATAACGCAGCTTCGATCCTCCGCAGTCATGAATACCTATGTATATACGCAGGATATTGTTTAACGATCGATAAGCCCTTTCGTACACAACCAGACAATCGTCTGAGTCCTGAATTTTGTTAAAACAGCTTGTGTTTGTGTCGTCTTCAGTGCGCCGCGGAGACGTGCTGGCAGCGTGGAGCGGCATCCGACCCCTGGTGACCGACCCCAACTCCAAAGACACCCAGTCCATCTGCAGGAACCACATCGTCAGCATCAGTGACAGCGGACTGGTCACCATCGCCGGTCAGTTAGCCTCGAGGACGAGCCTCTGAGTTTAAAAAGCTGTGCGTTAACTGTGTTAAAGTGCTCGTTTTGCGTGTCCAGGTGGGAAGTGGACCACCTACAGGTCCATGGCCGAGGAGACTCTGGACGCAGCCGTCAAAGCTCACGGCCTCTCAGCCGAGACGTGCAAGACTGTCGGTCTGATGCTGGAGGGAGGTAAAGGCTGGACGCCGACGCTCTACATCCGGCTGGTGCAGGACTACGGACTGGAGAACGAGGTAAAACACACCGGCTGTATACGTCTTTGTGAAAGAAACGATAAAAAGCAAGATTTAAAAACAACCAAAAAACCAACTCAGCTCAACGTAGAAACTTCTTAGTCGTTTTCACATTTCTGTTAACGATACAACGTTTGAGCCTCCGAGATTGTTGAACTCTTTCTCTCCTGCGTGTCTAGACGCAGCAGAGTCAGACCTTTAACTCTGTACTGTACACAGGACCAGACTCACATTCATCCCCTAACAAAGCTGTGAAATCCTCCTCACGCCGACACATTCGGCGTCTCCTTCAGCGGGGCTGACATTAAAGCTGCTGCTGCTGTAACAATGCTGACATTTCTGCTACACAAAGACCGGACGCGCGCCGAAACGCACTGTACGCCGCGCGGTTTATCAGCGGCAGTAAGTAAGGGCACATTGATTTACATCAGCTACACGCCATCCGTCCGATAATTAGCCCGCGCGTTTTTCATGAAATCCAATAGAACATTGTTTCATGGAGAAAAAGTACTCGTTCGCCGAGCGTCTCCGCTCTACTTACTCCTCATTAGAGGCGTTCCGCCGCTCTCAGGAATATTCCTCAAAGGTCACTGTTGATATTTGGACAGCGTTTGCCCTTTCACATGATCGGAGAGCCGATGATCTGAATAGCAAACAGGCCTCTCGTCTCCTGTAAACATGTGACACCTCGTCGACAAAGCGGCGCTAACGCTCAGCGTTTAACTCCGAGGAGGTGAGATCGATCATGTGACGAGCAGCCGCCACCGCTACGATGTACACTGTGAAACCTGTGATTTTATAGTTTCTAGACAATCTTTGAATAAATATTTCATTAATTGAAGCTTGTTTTCTGTTTGATTGAATGTCTTTTCCTCTGTTCACAGGTCGCTCAGCACCTGGCTGCAACCTACGGAGGAAAGGCGTTCGACGTGGCCAAGATGGCTCAGGTCACCGGGCAGAGGTGGCCCATCGTTGGGAAGCGACTGGTGTCAGAGTTCCCTTACATCGAGGCCGAGGTACAGCCGGAGCTCCTGCGTATAGTCAAGACTCTCAAAGCTTGAATTCTCCAGATTTAGCCTCACGCGACTCTTCTTTTCTCAGGTTTTGTACGCGATCAAGGAGTACGCCTGCACAGCCATCGACGTCATCGCCCGGCGAACTCGCCTGGGCTTCCTGAACGTGCAGGCGGCCGATGAAGCGCTGCCTCGCATCGTGCAGATCATGGGCAAAGAGCTGGACTGGAGTCAGGAGAGGAGGACGGTACGATTGAACAGTTTGTCTCACAATTAGTTTGCTCGTTTAGCCAGGTAACTCTTCAAATAAGCGTTTTTTCCGAAGATTGTGGAGAAAATCTGTCAAAAAAGTTCTGTTATTACACTTTTTTGACACATTTATTTCACGTGCATGTGTAACACTCCTCCCTGCCCCAGTGAACCTGCTCTGTTTTGCATCCTGCTTTAATCCTTTGTGGGATTTTTTTGAATTCCCTGCAGTTTCTTTTTTCAATAAGTGCACAATGGAGAGGTCCACGCCCTTTATCCCTCCAGAGCAGAAGCTTCTGTTTGTGTGTGAAAGAGATGAAACTGAAGCTCTCGCTGTTTCTGAGCCGTTATTGTCGAGCGGCAACACCGGAGTCTTAACTGGGCTCAGGTGAACAACACGCTCATGAAAACAGCTGCCTTTTATTAATAAATGTTCTTGTTTGGGTCCAATTAAATAATGGCCGCCAAGTTTCAGCTCTCTTTCTTCAGTCGACACGGTGAAAACCACGAGAATATAAAACATAATAGTGTCTAATATAATGAATGTATTCTCGCCTTCAAGACATGTTTCAGGGCTGAACATGTGAAGCCTCTAAAGATTCCTGTGAATTCACTCTTGATTCCTTCCGTCCATGTTTGATTCAGGAGGAGCTCGAAGCTGCCAGGAAGTTTCTGTACCACGAGATGGGCTACAGGTCTCGCTCTGAGCAGCTGACCAAGACGTCTGAGATCAACCTGGACTACCAGGAAGTAGTCAGGTAGCTGTTACACCTCCTTTCTCTTTGAAACGGGGGAACTGCGATCAATTATTATCTGAGAAAAGGTGAGTTTCTGTAGGTGAACTGCTGAATGATTCCCCCTCTCTCTCTGTTTTCTGTGCGACAGGTACAAGAAGCGTTTCCACAAGTTCGACAAAGAGAGCAAAGGATTCATCACCACCGTGGACGTGCAGCAGGTTTTGGACGTGAGTCGTCCGTCTCTGTGTTTTTACCGCCTTGTCTTTCGTCTCCACGCGCTCGTCTTCATTACTCGTTATCGACCTGTTCTCCCGGTTTTTGTCTCCGCAGAGCATCAACGTCCAGATTGATGAAAACGCTCTGCATGAAATCCTTAACGAGGTGGACCTCAACAAGAACGGACAGGTGGAGATTGATGAATTCCTGCAGGTACGTAACACGCGGACAGAGATCAGTGAGCAGCGTGAAAACATCTAATAATAACTGATTATTTCTGCAGATGTTTCACTTTTACTGAAGCAGGTTCATGTGTAAAAAACTGTATTTAAAAAAATATTTTCCACATATTTTAATTTTGTACATTTTCTTTTAAAGCTCTAAAATGTGTATCACAGTTTTACTTCAAGGTAGTTTTGGCGTTTGATGCTCTTTCATATAAGCTGACAAAAATGCTACCTCTGAGGAAGAATTTAACACAATAGAATAAAATCAAATGTCCAGCGACTCCTCTTGGGCTCCACTGAACAGATTTAATTATTAAATGCTTGCAAGAGTGGAAACAATATGAAGAAAACTCTCCTTTTGCAGCCCATTAAGTGTTAAAACCTTATTTTCCTAAATCAAGAGAAAGATCTTTTAGTTAATTTATTCTTTGTTGAATCCTCCTCATCAAGTCAGCTATTTTATTAATAATTTAGTCTCTAAAACCTCTAAAAACACTTGAATAAATATTCTGATTTCAAGCTGTTTCCAATAGAAATTCACCTTTTTTCTTGAAGATAGTAATTCAATGTTATAAAATCCTGAAACATCCTGACTTGCACAGGAAAAATGCTCTTTGACTGTATGAAACGTGTCTGCAGCTGATGAGAGGAAGCATCACTGCCTCACACCTCTGTCACAGTCTGCAGAACAAACAGCACTGATGACCTGAGGGACAGATAATAGAAGCTCAGGGGAACACGAACCATTACTCAATTATTTCTCCTCGTTTTACCTTCAGAATTTTTCATGTGAAGCCATATTCTTGTTTCCAATCGCCTGTCTTGTCACGCCATAGAAATTGTTACAAAACGTGGCTTAAAAGTCAAATTTTATACACGTATTTGATCCTATATTTTGAATTTTGACTGTTTTTATACTGTAGATATGTATTCACAGCGAAGCATCTCCCTGAGCTGGTGCAGAATATAGAAAGAAGTACAATGAAGATAGTTACTGAAGATTAAAATAAGATATTTAAAGGATTTCCAAGGAAATTAAAAGAGGAGTCAGCACGTATACAGTGATCAGAAACAGATCTAGCGAGTGACGCGTGTAGTGCAAATATGAGTTAATCTCAGGAAATAGTTACAGATTGGGAGTGTATAGAGCATAAATGAAGACAGAATTAAATGGTTTACTAATCTAATTTGATTAACGACAGTACAAAGACAAGATATTAAATCTTTAAGCTCTTAAACTTGATTGTTTTCTCTTGAATTTGAGGTAAGAAGAATCGCAGTAACGGTCACTGAAACTGCGACACAGGTTATCGTTAAAAAAAGACCTCGATCCACCTGAGATGTGAGAACAGTGACGTCCGGCGCTGCTAACAGAAGGTGTGAAGTCTCAGACGGAGTTAATTAGGAAGGAGAGTCTCAGTTTAATGAGGCCTGAAGTGTGTCCGTGTTCTCACCGGAGTCCAGGAAAGAGACGTTACGCAGCCGCTTGATGACAGTCGATGATTTAGTCTTCATTAGCGGGTCGACTCCTCCGCAGAGCAGCGGAGCACTAAACACAGGACTAAATCTGTGTCAGTGAAACAGACGCAGTCAAGTGGTTTTTTACCTCCTGTTGTGTGTATTGTGACGCTGAATGTGTGTTTCTGCTTGTGTTTGTCCGACCTGCACGTGGACGACTTAGGGACGACAAACAGGTAGTGTAGTGTGGGCGTCCTCTCACAAAATAACAAAACGGTCGTGTGGTGAAGAAAGACGACGATGGCTGAAGGGATTAAACTCACTAAAAGCATCCAACAGGTGTTAAAGCTGCACAAGGAAACTTTAAACATTGTTAACTTTAAGGACAAAAGTGGCGAAATGTTTGGAAAAGACCAAAACAAACACTGAAAGAATTTATCTTCACTCTGGTTTTTTAATGATGGTTACACTTTATTTAAACTGTCATCAATAAATGTTGTAGTTAATTTAACTTTAGTTATTTAACTGCTTTATTAATCATTTATTAGGCATTTATTTTATTATAAAGTTGTAACTAATGTTTATAACATTATGTAAATGCTTAATAAATAGTTTATAAAGAATGTAAACAGTGAAATAACTATAACCCAAGTTTATATTAACTATGATCTTACCTTTTATTAATGTTGTTATTGTAAAGTGTCACCAGAACATTGTTTACAATAACTTCTGGGTAGAAAACCTCATCATCGCCTGGGAGAGGAGACAAACACTGTGATTCTGTTGATAGAAAAATAAAGTAAAACAGAAATAATAATAGTAATAATAATAAAGGATGGCTTGCAAAGGATAAATAAACCCATAATTGTAATAATACACACATTTTTTTATTTAAATCTCCAGAAACATCAAGGCTAACATGTTTATTTATTGATCTATTTATTTATTTATTTATTTATTTATTACACAAGGTCGGGAGGATAAAAATGCACAAATGTAACAGAATTAAATGAACTTGGTCACTGATTAAAACAGTTACAGCAGAGAGCACAATATAGGACACAAGTAATTGTTATTGAACTATCGGCCGATTTTAAACACATTTTTTTTGCAGTGTTCCCTCAAATGTCAAAGATTTGCAAAGATTGCAAAGAAGGTTTTACAGTTAAACAATAAACTTTATTGCTAAATTGACACGAATGCACTGAAACATTAAACTTCACGGGGAAGTCAATAATTGTAAATTGAATCTGAAGCATCTATTTCTGCAGAGATTTCATATCGCACCGCATACAGGCTGAAATCTGTGAAAAGCCGATATCGGACCACTGATATACTGGTCAGGCTCAACTATACGTACATATACGGAACATATATAGTGATATATATTGTTGGTTTTGGTCTTGAATAAGAAAAATATAGATGAATCCTTCCACATCCTAAATAAATGTCTAAACATAAATGTATACATCTGTTTGTAGAAAACTAAACACAACAAGACAAAGAGAGTGTGTAGAGAGTTATTGATAAACCTCCTCGTTCAGCTTTAACACATAAAGAACACAGTCGGTGTCGGTTTCATGTTCTGCCTCTTAAAGTTCTGGGATGTGAAGGTGCTCTGACGGCTCTGAAGCCTTGAATTGTGGGTATTTTCATCGTACAACCTACAACCTCGGCTCGTTATCTCACACGCCGCTCTGTTTCCCGTGCAGCTGATGAGCGCCGTGAAGAAGGGCCAAGTGTCCGACAGCCGCCTGGCCATCCTCATGAAGTCGGCGGAGGAAACTCTGGATGAGAGAGGCCCGGTGACGGTGGACCGCAGCGGCGGCGGCGTCTGAGCCCGAGGACGCTTCAGGGACGCCAAGAAGAACCTTCTGGTTGTCTTTTTTTATAGGTGGTGATGACAAAAAAAAAGAGTGTCAAATGCAAATGGCGCTATTTGAATGACAATAATGCAATCAAGGATGCGGCGGGATGAATTTGGCCAAATCAAGTGCAGACCGGCGTCACTCCTGAGTGTTTTTTGGGTGAAATGGGATCTGATGACGGAGGCTGAGGTTTGTGTTCTCATGAAGTCTGTTTCGTCTGTCTTTGTCTCAGTGGAGTGATTGCTTCTCAACATCAGGTGCCTCTGACATTACAGCACACAATGTATCTGTTTTATATACTGTCTTTTAACGAACCCTTTGATATTTTAATCATGACGTCATCCTCGTCAAACACTCCTTTTTCAACTGATTGTCGGGGAGAGATTGTCCTCGATGCGATGCAGCTTTTTAAAATGGCAACTGAGCGTTTGGTTCGGTTTTTATTTTACGGGTCCATTGTTTCATAGTTTCCTCGAAAGAACGATGTGATTTGATACCAAACGTAGTGAAAATAGAGACGGTTTTGCCCCGTAATGATTTATCTTAAGAGTTGAGAGTGTTTTCTCCAAATTATCTTCGCTTTTTGCTCACTTTTCCTCAAATAAGCACTGAAAAGCAAGTGCACATGTAGACCTTTGACTGTTTGTCACTCAGAGGACAATGTTTAATACATTTTAAAGTAGTTCTGTGTTTTAACTGTTATATATAACCGCACAATTAAAATGTTTTATACTTGAGATTGAAACATTTACAACGTGTTAGTTAAGTGAGCTTTGGAGGTGCTGGGAAGCTGATTTTGTTGCCTTCGGACAGAGACGGGCTAACTGTCTCTAATCTTTATGCTAAGCTAAGCTAACCAGCTGCTGTGGCTACCATATAGACGTGACAGTGATGTGGATTTTCTTCTTTCAGCAAGAAAACAACTTAATTTAGATAAAAAAATAAAGTTTCCCGCAGTAAATGAATGATAGATGAATATTAACTTTGTTTATTTTACCTTTAATTAGTAACAAATCACAAATTCTTTCCAGGAAACTTCCTCTGAAATAACTAATAATATGAATGGACCCTGAGTTAAAGCCTTACAGGGCATTTAAATGTGTTGTTTCTGATCTTTGCATGTTACAAGCACTAGTCAGGTGATTTTTAACAGTACTTTAACACTCTGAGATGTTTCTGACGTTGTTGTTTTCTGGGTTTACGTCCAGGAGAAATCTTCCTACTGTCCACTGTGTTTTCCATCTCTTGCACTACCTGCCACTACTGGTACTGACGTTTACATGATGCGGTCTCCAGCTTTAGCGTTACTGAGGAAGCTGCTTTTAAATCACTGCTTTATGTTAAATTATTTATTCCTTTTGTCTCGTGTCACCGCAGCTGTTTACACACAGAAACTGAGATTATAGATTGAGAAACAGGATTATGAGGGACTGTGATGTTTGAGTAGATTTATAAGGTGGTCCGCATGCTAAATGTTAACTGTTCTCTTAATAATGTAAAGCAAAATCTTTATTTTTCTTAATGTGTGTTTGAAGTGGAGAGACTTCTTTTGTGTCTGTGCTCGTGGTCGAGAGATCTGATTTAAAAGCTGTATTCACGCACAAACTGATCGTATTTAATCCTGCATGCCGTTAGCTTCACTGTTTATGTGACAGATGTTTGATCGTCAGATATCGAGGGAAAGGGGAAGGCATGAATGTATGATATGTGCCTCGATGTGCCTAAGACATTTTCATAACGCCACACTCCATGTTAAACAACACAGGAAATTATGTTAAGAATGTAAAGATATTTAAATAACAGTTGTTATATAAAGATGAATATTTAAGATGTGTTGTATGTCAATTTTTTTTTTTCTACAACAGGGGTCTGTTGAAAGCTGCCATGTTGGAGGGATTAACAACCAGAAATTGAGTTTCAAGTGATCATTTTAGTTTGGTAATTGTAAGTCAAAAAGGACTTTTATTTTGAAAGGGTAGTGGTCAAAAAGGACACTTATTTTGAAGAGATAGCTGTCAAAAAAGGACACTTACTTTGTGGGTGTATGTGTCCAAAAGGACACTTACTTTGAAAAGGTAGTGGTCAGAAAGGACACTTATTTTGAAAGGGTAGTGGTCAAAAGGGACACTTATTTTGACGGGATTCGGTGACAGAAGGACACTTGTTGAAAGGGTAGGTGTAGAAAAAAAAAAGGACACTTATTTTGTAGGTCTATGCTTTCAAAAGGACACTTATTTTGAAAGGGTAGGTGTAAGAAAAAAGGAATCTGAGGAAACATTTCTACGGAAGCTGAGAATGGCCATGCTTGCAATTATTTTCTTAATGTTTCATCTTGAGATAAAATGAGAAAGAACTTTATTAATCCAGGAGGACGTTCTTGTACGGCATTAAAACAAAACATTGCAACAGTGGCCTTCCTCGGATGTTTTCTACAGACTTTTTCTTCTGATGCAGAAGAACAGAATCATTCCACAGGTTTCCTCCCAACACTGTACCTGTTACTGAGGTGTGTGTGTGTGTCAGTGTGTGTCATTGTGTGGTCACAGGGGGCTCGGCTACAATCCCTCGACGCCGACGACCCTTCACACTGCCAGGAATCGCTCGTGGGCAAGTGCGACTCAAATCCACATCCCGATGTTTGATTGTCTTGCGTGGATGAAATTACAGCTTCATCCCGGCTCAAAGAGAATCAGATCGCTGCTGCTGTAAGAAAAACACAAAGTCATTATCTAATTAAATGTATCTGGTTGCTCTCGAAAGCTTTGTTTGGTTTGTGTGTTTCTTCTCGTGTCATTCATACGTGGCGTCATGTCAGCAGAGAGACGTCATGTGACGGCCTGAGAACAGGACAGAAGAGACGTGTTTACATGAAGAGTCTGTTTTTGTTCTAATTTGATACGTTTACTTGTCAAATCACTTCAAACATCTTCTTATGTTCCGACCTCACTGCTAAAATAAGTCACTTATAAAGGAGTTAATCAACTTTTTTGATAAGTCATTAATCATTTTCAGACTTTTGCTCGTTCCAGCTTCTCAAATGTGAAGATTTGTTTTGTCTCTGTGTGAATTGAGTATCTTACTTTCTATTTTAATTTGTTTTTCTTTTCTATTTTTCTTTACTGTTCTATTTTTTCCTTTTATTTTTTTCTTTACTCTTTGCTTTTTTCAATTTTTTTCTTTTTTTGATAAGTTTTTTTTAAAAACTTTTTTCTATTCTCTAAGTTTTTCTTTACTTTTGCCTTTTTTTGTCTTTACTTTTTTCTCAATTTGTTTCTTTTCTGTTTTTCTCTAATTTGTTCTTTACTTTTTCTTTTTTCATTTTTTTCTCTTTCCTATTTTTCTTTACTGTTCTATTTTTTCATTTTGTTTTTTCTTTACTTTTTGTTTAACTTAACTTTACTTAACTTTTTTAAAAACTTTTTTCATTTTTTTCTCAATTGATTCTTTCCTTTTTTGTTTCTTTTTTCTTTACTTTTTCTATTTCTTTTTTTTTTTTTTTTTTAGCTTTTTTCTATTTTTTCCTTTTCTCGCAATTTGTTTCTTTTCTTTATTTTCCCAAAATTGTTCTTTGGTTTTTCTTTTTTAGATTTTTTTCTTTCCTTTTTTTCTTTTTTTTCTTAACTTTTTTCTATTTTCTTCTCCAAGTTTTTCTTACATTTTTTCTTTACTTTTTTCAATTTTTTTTCTTTTTGTTTTTTCTTTTTCTTAATGTAACGTATTGTGACTCATCTCATATCATGAGTTACTCTGTGATTCCCACCTCTACTCTCATGTCTGTCATGTGATACAGCTAGCATAACTTAGCATTACATTAGCATAAAGACTGGAAACAAGGGAGATAGCTCACCATTCTGTCTTTGTTACACTGTCGGAGCTTTAGAGGTGCATGTAGGTCATTTTGTTGCCTCTGAACGCAGCTGTTTCAAGTCCTTATGCTAAGCTAAGCTAACTGTATCTTTGCTGTCACACATCAACAGATCTTCATCAGCAAATGGAGTTGTCTTTACATTTTTCAGGGTCTTTTTTTGACATTTTATTCAGAAGTCCTCACCTCATCTTAAACAATCTGACCTCTGTGTCGGCCTCTCTGCTGACCTCTGTTGTTCAGAGTGGAAACAACAGCTACTGTAGATTCATGAACTAACAGTTTATCTACATATTAAGCTGCAGGTGGAGTTCAGAAGGATTCAGTTTCATGTTAAGTGTTTACCTGTCAGTCCGTCGGCTCCGGTTGCGCTCGCTCAGGTCGGTTCTCACAAAGACAGAAGCGCACACACATTAAACTTCCTCCACCGTCTGCCTCCAAACTGGGTGGAAAACAGCCTTTTTTCCTCCTAAAGGTCACGCTGAGATTTGAATGACAGCTTTAAGTCCTCGCTCATATTACAGAGCCGTCCGCACTGCGACGTCTTCCCGGGAAAAGGCCGACAGAACAGGGGAGCAATTAATTGTAATGAATAATGGGACAAATCTGGTCGGCATATGACCGCTGATGCTCTTTTTTTCTGTCTCTGGGGGATTAAGACGCGAGCTGAGGTGTCTGCCTGCACACTAATTGAAAAGTGTGAGGATGATGACGAGGGGAGGGGTGGACCGCTGTCTTCCTCCAGTTCTTCTACTCAATCCAAAGGGAATTCTGATCCGAATGCATTAAATCTGTCTTTGTTTTGGAGCCTGGAGGACTAAAACATGTGAATGCCCACAAGAAACATTTTACTGGTCTCTTAAAATTCCTAAATTATCCCCCATGTTGTCTCAAAATAAGAAATGTTTCGATGAGTTTTAATTAGAGGTGTGAGTGCGAGCGCTGGGACCACACGACAACTCGACAAACCCCTCAGTTATTCAGCTCATAATGATGGTAAATAAGATGATAATTAACTGAGAAATGAATCACATCGACCTCCTGCGAGCACGTACAAGTTCAAATATTGATACAGGAGAGGGCAGGACTGATTTTAGTCATCATTATTTGGTGATGTTTGTGTTTTTAAGACTAATTGGAGGTGAAAATCATTAAATAAAGAGGTTGTTATTGAAACAGGAAGTCCAAAATTGATTCTGTCTCAGTCTCTGAGATGACTGAAGGGCCCTGAAGTGAAGGGAAAGAGTAATAAAATGGTCTGAAATAATAGCTCAGCCCTTTCTGGGCCACTCCTGAACCTCCTGCGGTCGAACAAAACCCATTGTAAAAGGTGTGCTGACATTTACCTGGTCGCTCACTGGCTTTGTGAGGACAGGAAGCTCTTTCAGCCGCGCTTCAATGGACACCTGCCAATCAACCCAAACCAAAAGAGGAAGAAGAGGAATATTAACATCATTTCTCTATAAAACAGAGGCCGTTTGTCTCAAAAATGTGTCCAACTGGCGCCAAGCGAGACCAAACATCTGAATGAGACGGACGCAGACAGCAGTTACAGTGTGTTTGGTGACGGCAGTCGCTCTGATTCCTCCTACGCAGTGAAAATGAAGCACAGTGTTCATGAAGAGCTGCTCAGATCGAGACATGTTGTGTTTCTGCCCGGCAACAAAGCATCCTTTCACGCTGAGATCTACACACTGACTCATTCACTTCAATGAGAGGAATCTGTTGGGAGATCTGAGAGACATCAGCTCCGACTCTTTGAAGAGAAATATGTGTTTTGTGATTTCATAATAAAAGCTATTTATCTGCGTGAGTACTCTTCTTGATTACATCATCTGTTTTCCTCTTATTGGTGTTTTCCTTCATATTATTGTTGCCTATTTTTATTCCATTTTATGGTTTACATTCTTTGATTATCTGATTTTATTTTCCTCATTGTCCTGAAATGTTTTCCTCCTAGTTTAACCATATACGCTTCTGATCACATGGAGAATCGTTGCTACACGGCTGCTTCAGATATTGGTGTGAATATTGAGGTTCGATATCGAGGGAAAGTTGACAATATTTGAACCCTTTAAGTCTAAAAACTGCTGGAAAATGCAGCAAGTGAACACAAGAGAAGAGCGAACACCAGGCACATCATACGTCTACTTCAGGGTGTAAGAACATAAAAAGACAGATCATCAGCAAAGTGATGATGATTTGAATCAAGTTTGAATCATATTTCATGGCAAACCATTAGAATTGTTTCTGTGGAGCTGAGTGACAAAGAAATATCTGAAGAATTTTTTATACGTGTAACCAATCGGAAAAAAAATCTGAAGAAATCTGAAGATGTTTTTTCAAAAATTGCAAAGGTTTTTTCAATTTCAAGAATTTACAAGATTCTTCTCAAAAAATTTTTTTTTTTAAATATTCAAAAGATTTTTTTCCAAAAAAAACCTCCTGACAAGATTCTTCTCAAAGATTCCAAAAATGTTTTAATCCGTAAGATTTTTCTTCAAAAATTCAAAAGATTTTTTTGAATTATTCAAATTTTTTGAAATATTCAAGAGATTTTTTGAAATATTCAAAGATTTTTTGAAATATTCAAAAGATTTTTTTTTTCAAAAATTCAAAAGATTTTTTTTTCAAAAATTCAAAAGATTTTTTTTTTCAAAAATTCAAAAGAAGAAAAAAAGAAGAAAAGCAAAGATTTTGTTCAATTTCAAGAATTGACAAGATTCTTCTCAAAAGTTCCAAAAGATGTTTTTTTTTAATTCGTAAGATTTTTCTTCAAAAATTCAAAAGATTATTTTGAACTATTCGAAACATTTTGAAATATTCAAAAGATTTTTTTCAAAAATTAAAAAGATTTCTTTTCAAAAATTCAAAAGATTTTTTTAATATGTGAAATCAAGTGGCAAAATCGTCAGAATTTTCTTCAAAAATCCAAAAGAAAATTTAATTTAGAATAATCTTTTGTAGTTTTTTTAATATGTGTAACTGAGTGGAGAAAAAAATCAGAAGAATTTATACTGAAACTGAGCAGAAGGAAAGATCAGAAAGATGTTTTGTAATTCAGAATATTTTTTTGTAATTCAGAAGAATTTTATATTTATTTATTTATTTTACATGGTAAAAAAAAAGACAGAATTTAATTAATAACTCTTTTAAAATTCTGGAGATTTTTTTTTTTCATGTGTGAAACCGAGCAGGGAAAACAAAACAAAACTAAAAAATAAAGAGTAAAACATGTTTTAAAATGACGAGGTGTTTGTCTCTTTCTCAGAGGCTCAAGGTGTAAGAGGTTTAAAAGGCTGAAGCTTCCATCCTCTGATATCGTGTCACATTTTTGTAATGTCATTGTTTTATTTAAGGATGCATTAAAGAAAGGCTGACAGCAGAAATATCTCAATGAGATGAACATCAGATGTGGTTGATACCTCAGGTGTGAGATTCAAATCCAGGCTCACCTTACTGGAAATTTTAAGATTTCGCCTCAGTAACGTGAAGAGCTAAAACAACAATGAACCCACCAGTCTTCGAGGTTTGATGTGTAGCTCTCAAAGATATGACGCTCGTGCATGATGAGTAAAGGTGGAGGGATCAAAACCAGGCTGTCCTTCAATTAAACTTTTCTGCTGTTTCTACTAAAAATGTAAAGAAAGGCAACAACAAACACCATCCTCACTATCTAAACAGATAGCTCAACAAGTAAGCACCCAAGTTGGTAGATTTTGAACTTGTGTGTTCAAGACCAGCTTGTGTCTACTCTCTATTCCATGTTTTCTCCTCAGCAGTGTGAAACATAAGAAATACAACAACATGAGTTCAAGGAGCTGCTGAGGTAGCTCATTAAGATAAGCAACGGGCTTAAGGTTGGCGATGTGAGTTCAAGCCCTCACAGGAACTGGAGAGGTATAGACTCTCCCTCAAGGTGCAAGTAACAACTAGTTGTGCCCGCACAGCAACTAGAGCGCTGTAGACTGTCCCTCAAGGTGCAAGTAACAAGTAGTTGTAATAGTTTAATTTTAAAAAAATGACAATCTGGTTCACAGTCAAGCCTCAAACTAAGTTCTGCACAACCAAGAGCTCTTGACATTGGGGACTTCCATTTGCATCCTCGCTTTGCAACTTATACGCCATACTACCTTGAACCTCTCAAGGATCAATCTCACAATCTTTGAAACTCCAAGCAGTCATCTTACAACCTGAGCCACTTGTTCTGGGTATCTCTTCTGTTTCTCAGAGGTTTTCACTGTTTCCTTCAGTAACCCTTCCTTCAAAATTCACTGAACCTCATAAGGGTTGAACCAACAACCTCATTGGTCATGAACCGTGTTGTAGCACACTGAGCTATTTGTCCTGAGAATTTCCCTGCAAACCTCAGATTTTTGACTTTTTCTTTTGTAAAAGAGACTTCAAAGTGAAAGGTTTGAGTGAGGTTTGAACCCAGATCCTAAAAACTTACAAGCTGAGGTCTAACATACTGAGCTACTTGATCAGGGACACCTCTGAGGTCTTTCTTGAAGCTTTTGATTCTTTGTAATTTGCCCTTATTTCCTCAATTTTTTTTTTTTAATGCCACAAGGGAGAATCGAACCCACATCCAAAAGATCTCAAACCCAGACCTCTATCAGGTTGAGCTATACAATGAAACATACAAACATTAAGTTCACCGGTGGTTTTGATTCTTCTACTTGGGGTTGGACTTTGAAATTCACAATCAGACCGATCCTCAGTATTTGTGATCAGCCTTTTAACAAGGTATTTGACCTTTTCACTTTTTCTTCTGGGCAACCGACCTAAGAATTTGAAGAGCCAAGCGAGAATCGAACCCACATCCTTAAAACTTCAATGGGAGACCTTTAACATGTTAAGATCTTCCTTCCTTCGTTCCTCTTTGTGCTGGATGTCAAACTTCAATCGCAGAACATCTGATCAGGCTTCAAACATGACCTGAGGGACTACTTTTTGAAGACTCAGACGTCCTTGATACCTCCGAGCAGACAAATAACATCCTGAGCTATCTGATCAACAACATCCAGAGTTTGATATTTGAGGCTCTTTGTGAATTAGAAGACTTCAGGTGAGACTCGAGTCGTCGGGGCTTCTTTAACCTTGTCTGAGATGTCGTATTACTGTGCAGCACTTTGAGTAAAAGTGCACCAAACTGTGATTTCTCTGTACAGAGGAGCCAGTTTGCCCCCTCCGCATCACCACTTAATGACTTCTTTAAATGTCACGGCGGAGGGTGCTGTTATATACGTGGGATTAAAATCTCATTAACTCAGAATGAGATCCTCCGAACACTCCTTCCAAAGGAGACTGTAGAGGCAGCAGAACATTAAAGCAGAGGATTTACCCACAGTCGACGATTCAGTCAAAAGCTCTTCATCGATCTTGTTCCCCGGCGGCTCCTCGTTGGCAGCCGCTCCCCCCTCTTTCCCTCAATATTACCCCCGACTTGTCACAAACTCCCTCGGAGCATCAGAGACGATGACGCGCCCCGGGCGAGCTGTGATATTTCGGCGTGACGGCGAGGGTGACCTGCCCTTTACATCACCTCGCTCGCTGAGGATTCCTCCCCTTCCTGCCTTTTGTCTTCCCGCCTGAAAGACGGAAGAAAGACAAAAACAAAGACGAACACAGCAGAAACATATTTCACTCTCAGCTCTGAAGGTCGAAGAGCGCCCGCAGTGTCTGATCTGGAAGTCCCTCCTGTGACCTTTGACCCCAGGAGCCCTGAAGCTGCAGCTCATGTTCACTGTGGGGTGAACGCTGACATTTGGCTTTATTCTAATGAAGCTGAAACATATGACTTCATTTATGAAATATGAATATGTTATCCACTCCGGCGACGGGCCACATTATAAAGGCTTTGTGCTCATGTGTTTTCTTGCTGATCACCTCCACCTGCAGGGAAACATCAGCTCCTTCATTGTGGACCAGATGCTGATGAAGTGGGAAAATATGGAGTCAGACCAAGCTGAATAAACATTATTCATGTGCTGATGCAAACATGCTTTCCTGGATCATTTCAATGAATTCAATTTTGCCCTTTTTTGTTATTTGTTGCTTCCCCGAATACTGTTAATGATACAATGAGCCTAAATCAGTTGGAGATGGTGGATATTCTCAGTCAATGTATATAAAATCATTTGAACATAAAGAAGTCTATGTTGATACTCATAAAGACAAAGAATCAGCCTTTAAAACCAACAATGTTTCATCTGAATCTGCATCTGAAACCAATGGAATTTTTTTTTTTTTTGTGCAAAATCGAGTCAAAAAAAGTTTTTCAGTAGATAAAACATCTCGAGAAATCTTGTTAGTTTCCATGCATGAAACCAATTTTTCGAAAGAATTAAAGTGGAATAAAAATTTTAAAATGAATGTGGACAAAAGGGTCAAGAGTTTTTCAGGATAATTTTGTGAAATCAAGTGGAAAAAACATCATTTCAAAAGGAAAAATATTTTTCAGGAGAATTTTTGATTTTTTTTATTAACAAAACTGAGTCAACAAAAAGATTTTCAGTAGAAAAATTTGCAAAACCAGGTGAAACTTTTTTTTTTTTCGGAACTCAGGGATTTTTTTTTTTTGCAGGATTAAAGAATTTTTGGGGAATTTTATGATTTTTTTAATGAATGATACTGAGTAAAAAACAGTTTTTCAGGAGAAAAAAATGTTTTTCATGTGTGAAACAAAAAATGTTTTTTCAAGATGAACCAAAAATTTTGGGGATGGGAAAAAATCTCAGTCGAATTTAAAAAAATGTATGCGTAAAAAAAGGGTCAAGAGTTTTTCAGGAGAATTTTGTGAAATCAAGTGAAAAAAATTATTTGAGAAGGAAAAAAATGTTTTCCCATATTTTTCCACTTGAAAACATTGTTTTGCAAGAGGAAATAATTTTTCAGGAGAATTTGAGATTTTCTTTTTTTAATAAAACTGAGTCAACAAAAATATTTTCAGTAGAAAATTACTCTTTCGTTAGGAAAGCAGGTGAAAAAAAAATTCTGAACTTTCTCTTCTTTCAAAAAACGATTTTAGGAGTAACATTTTTCATTTATTTTGCAGGATTAAAGAATTTTGGGGGAATTTTATGATTTTTTAAATCAATGATACTGAGTAAAACAAAGTTTTTCAGTAGAAAAATTGCTGATTCTTTGCAAAACTAGGTGAAACATTTTTTCAGAACTTTTTTCTTTCAAAAAAACGATTTTAGGAGTAAAAAAAATTTTCAATATGAGAAACTCTGGGATTTTTTTGCAGGATTAAAGAATTTTGGGGGGAATTTTATGATTTTTTTTAACGAACAATACTGAGTAAAAAACAATTTCAGGAGAAATTTTTTTTTTCATGTGTGAAACAAAAAATGTTTTTCCAAGATGAACAAAAAATTTGGGGGATGGGAAAAATCTCAGTCAAATCTCAGTCAAATTTTAAAAAATGTATGCGTAAAAAATGTATGCGTAACAAAGGGTCAAGAGTTTTTCAGGAGAATTTTAGATTTTCTTTTATTAATGAAACTGAGTCAACAAAAAGATTTTCAATGGAAAAATGACTCTTTCTTTGGAAAACCAGGTGAAACTTTTTTTCAGAACAATCTTTTTCTTTCAAAAAACGATTGTAGGAGTAAACAGATTTTTCATATCTGAAACTCAGTGAATTTTCTTTTTTTGCAGGATTAAAGAATTTGGGGGGAATTTTATGATCTTTTTTTAACGAACGATACTGAGTAAAAAACAATTTCAGGGGAAAATTTTTTTTTTCATGTGTGAAACAAAAAATGTTTTTCCAAGATGAACAAAAAATTTGGGGGATGGGAAAAATCTCAGTCGAATTTTTAAAAAATGATGCGTAAAAAAGGGTCAAGAGTTTTTCAGGAGAATTTTGTGAAATCATGTGAAAAAAAATGATTTCAGAAGTAAAAATGTTTTCCCATATTTTGGCAACTTGAAAAAAATGTTTTGCAAGAGGAACGAATTTTTCAGGAAAGTTTTTTATTTTTTTTTATTAATGAAACTGAGTCAACAAAAAGATTTTCAGTAGAAAAATTACTCTTTCTTTGCAAAACCAAGTAAGTAAAACATTTTTCCATATCTGAAAAATCAGGGATTAAAGAATTCTTGGGGAATTTTATGATTTTTTTTAAATGAACGATACTGAGTACAATAAAGTTTTTCAGGAGAAAAAATAGTTTTTCTTGTGTGAAACAAAAAAAATTTTTCAAGATGAACAAAAAATTTGGGGGATGGGAAAAAATCTCAGCTGTATTACAAAAATGTATGTGCTGAATCTAGTGAAAAAAACGTTTTGGGGACATTTTATGTGGGAAAAAAAAACAAGAAAAAGAAAAAGGCTCCTGCACACTGTCCACTTCACTTGTGATTAAGTTTATTGACAACAACGTTTTAGACCTTCATCAGGTTATCTCCTACGCACCTGTTGACTCTAAGGTGTGCAAAAGTTGCACAGTGAGAAAAAAACTAACTTTTTTTTCCATGTCTGAAACTGAGTGAATTTTCCTTTTTTATGCAGGACTAATTTTTTTCTTTTTTTTTTTCGGAGAATCTTTGATTTTTTTAATGAATAATACCGAGTAGAAAAAAGTCTTCTTGTGTGAAACCAGGAGAAAAAGATTTTCATGAGTGAGAAAAAGTTCAGGACAAAATGTTTTTCTTTTTCCGTGTGTGAAAGCAGATGGAAAAACGTCAGAAGAAAAAAAATCCTGTTGAATTTTTATATTTTTTTATGTGGTGGACCTCGTGAACAAAAAGTTTTCAGGAGAAAGAATTGTTATGCAGGATTTTTTTTTAATGAAGGAAACAGGATCAGAAAATGAATCACCAGATATAAAAATATGTCTTCACTTGTCCCTCAGGGCTTCCGTACATCTGTAACATCACAAGATAGTTAAAGCCAGCAGCAGATTATCTGAGATCTGCTTTAAAAACTGGTGCTTTTTCAGTAAAATCTGACACGAGACACACATTTTTATATTCAGTGTGACTTACACTATCAGAGAATATCATTATCTTTGAAGACCATCATGAATAAACCTCGATGAATTCACTTACAAAGATAAAAGACGCTCTGTATTACTGCCAAACTTGCCTGAGAATCATCTTGTTTTAAAGTCTTCTTTAATATCAAAGTATTTCTGTGATAGTTGTCTCTACTGGTGTGGGTGTACTGCAGACTGTGACTGCTAATACATAATTCGGCATACTTTAATCGGTGGCAACTTTTTGAAATGTATGAAAATAGAACAGCACACAGATAAATCACTGACATAACTTCCTGTTTACATCTTCCAAAGCCTCCAAGTTATGGGAATTTTAGCTCCAAAATTTAGAGTAGGGTGCTTAAGGCTAATTCATGAATTTGTTGTTGTGTTGTTGGCTAAAGTCTCAACGAAAAGATGAATATTCCAAAATGTCAAACTATTCCTTCAAGATGTGTGAAATCCCCCAAATCACAATCCATCCCTCTGAATCCCACCAACGCTTTTTTCTAATTTTCTACTCAATACAATCACATGATTATTGGTGAATGTGCTAATTTTGTACAAACAAAGGAAGATATTGTACTGAACCTTCGTCTGATGATATAATCACACACACACACTCACGGACAGAGCTGAGGCGCCATCTGTTGTCCAAACCACATATCTCAGATTACGTGTTATAAATCTGTTCATCTCTGCACAACCAGTCTGTGTAAAACAAACCTGCTGTACCAGAAATGAAAAGGTTGTTTTCATGTGTGTGTGTGCACAGAAATCGACTCACACACAGTCAAGATTTACGTCTCACACACACACACATCTCCAGGTTATCAGTTAATCCTCCTAATGCACTGCTGCACACAGTTTATCACTTCAGTACTGTCGTACAGCTACCACAGCAGTTCTGTCATTTTTATTGAAACTGGAGAACACACACTCAGAAAATATAATCAGACGCTTCTGCTCGGTTTCAAAACGATGAGAGACGGACAAACACGGATGATTAAAAAAATGCAGCACAACAGTCCATTATTACCCAGACTTGAATGCTTTTTGCATTTCCTTTATTCATCTGCTCTATTGTTTCCAATTCTTTGTACACAGATGTAATAATGGTCCAGAAATGATGCAAAATTCTGTATTCTTTAATGGAAAAAGGTCTGAAGTTACATTGAAGAAAGAGCTGTCAGTGATAAAAACCGATAAATCCCATCCTGTGTGTGAGCAGACTGCTCATCTCAAGGACAAGATGTCTCTCACATCCCGTTCATTTGTTCTCAGAAGAAGCAGGAGGATGTGTTCCGAGCTCTGACAGAAGACACAGCAGGACAGATGTGAGGGGGCGGACGTGACTCCTCATTCAGGAAGTATTGATCGATGCAGTTTTAGGATCTCCGTCTGTGTGGGCAGCAGAGGAAGAAAGACGCTGGCTGAGATTCTGACTGAAGTTTCACTTCCTTCCAGTTTATCAGAACATTTTACAACTTGGATTTTTAAAGGTTTGACCATCGAATATATCAGTTAACTGCTGAGATGATGATCTTTCAAGTAAAGACGTCAAACATTTGTTGGTTCCAGCTTCTTTATCGTGAGGATTGGCTGCTTTTCTTCATCATTTATGACAGTTAATGAAGAGTCTTTAGATTTTTGGATAGTTGGTTGGACAAAAGAAGAACTTTGAAGGCATCACTTTGAGCTCTGGGAAACTTTGATGAGCATTTTTTTGTCTAGTGTAAAAAAACATTTTTTTTCCACAATTCTGTCTATTTCCCAACAATCTCAGAATTCTAACTTTTTCCCAGAATTCTGACTTTTTTCAAGAATTCTGACTTTTTCCCAGAATTCTGACTTTTTCCCAGAATTCTGACTTTTTCCCAGAATTCTGACTTTTTTCAAGAATTCTGACTTTTTTCCCAGAATTCTGACTTTTTCCCAGAATTCTGACTTTTTCCCAGAATTCTAACTTTTTCCCAGAATTCTAACTTTTTCCCAGAATTCTAACTTTTTTCCCAGAATTCTAACTTTGTCTCAGAATTCTTAATTCTTTCAGAATCCCATAATTGAACATTTTTTCTCGGAATCTCAGAATTCTGACTTTTTGCTGATTTTCTTTCCTCTGACTTAAATTCTGATATTAAAGTCAGAATTCTGAGAAAAAAGACAGAATTGTGAAAAACAAAAGTCAGAACCACAAAACATCTTTTCAGTGTCTCTAATCATCTTCTGTGGACTGTATACTTGACTGTGATGATGCATTTTCAAGCCAAGAGGGGTTTTAAAGCATTTATTTAGCTGAAGAAGGAGGAGAATTTTCTCAACACATAAAGGAAACGATTGAACCTTCAGTTTATCAGGAAAAGTCTAAATAAATACATTTTTTCACTTGGACAGAAGGGGTTTAAAAAAATGTAATCTGAGAAGTAAAGCTGTCAGCCAAATTAGTGGAGTGAAGCGGACAATATTTGCCTCTCAGATGTGGTGGAGTAGAATTATAAAGTTGAACAAAATGGAAATATTCAAGTAAAAGTACTTTTTACATTCCACCACGAGTTTGAGCCTAAAAAATTAGTACTATGATTCAATTTCTTCATTAGTTGCTTGAATATCAGCAGCGTCAGAAAAGAAAATTCACCTAAAGTCAACCTAAAAATATTAGATTAGTTAAATTGAGTACATTTACTTTATAAGTTAAAAGAACAATTAACTGGATGTTTTAGTAATTAGTCATTATTTTAAGTTTAATTAAACTGATAATGAAAGTTTACAGTGTAAATGTCACACAATTATACATTCAATTATGTGTTTGAATTACACTTAATTTAATTATATTTTCAATTTGACTTATATACATATTTAAATTACATATAATACACTTGATGTTAGTTCTGTACATCTAATTAATGATAATGACATGAAAGTTAAACATAGTAAGAATGTAAAGAAACGCACACAGATGTCACTCTGTCATTCATATGTTAACGTCACGATTCTGCCCGGTAACAAATATCAACCTGATGAAACCCTTCGTTAATTCAAGGCGGACATGGCTCAGCATGCTGGCGAATATTCACAATTAGTCTCATCAGAGATTCAGGTCCCATTCAGACCTGGACCCAAAGGTGGACAGCTCCAAGTCCGTCAGTTCACACCTGGCATTAACATGCGTCTCGAGGCAAATAAACATCACTGGGGCGAACAGACACGACTTTTTTTAAACAAAGAAAGGAATATCTTCACGAATAACCTTTGCCAAATTTACAAGAAGCCCTAAATAATTAACAGTTTGTCATCAACAGCGTTTCACAACGTTTATAAAGTTTCTCCTACCGCAACTGCTCACAAAATTGAGTGTTTTTTAAAGGGAGTCTGGGGGCTTTCTCTCCTGTCGACCAAGAAGTAGGCCATATTGGTTTCTGTTTGCTGTATTTGTTAAATCTGACATGTTTACCATCAACACATGATGAAATCAGTTGAAACAGTGAGTTCAAAAATGTTGACAGGTGAGACGCACTTAAGACACAGAAGCATACAGGCTGGTACAGCAATGCTGCAACAAACAGACTCTTTTCACAAGGAAAGAAGCAACTGAATGTATTGCATTTAATGCCGAATTTACAAAAAGGCATGATTGATTTAGAATTTGTCACCAACAGTGTTTCACTAAGTTTATAAAGTTTATTCTAGCTTAACAATTGACAAAATTGGGCGATTTTTAAAGGGAGTCTTGGGACTTTCTCCACGGGCAACAAAAAGTAGCTTATACTGGATACAAGTAGAGGTGTGAGTGCACCCAAGATGCTTTTAGCAGCTGTTTGAACACACTGTTCAAGTGATTTATGAAAGAAGAGTAAAACAGTAAACAATAACCAATATAAGCTACTTTTTGTCCGCCTGTGGAGAACATCCCCAGACTCCCTCTAAAAATCTCTCAATTTTGCGAGTTGTTGATTCAGAGAAACTTTATGAACTTTGTGAAATGCTGTCTATGACAAATCCTAAATCATTTGAGGCTTCTTGTAAATTCGGCAAATGTTTCACATGAAGATATTTATATCTTTGTGTAAAAAACAACACTGTTTGCATCGAGACGCGTGTTAATGCCACCAGGTCCGTCCACCTGTGATCGGATCACGCAGGGCGGATGTTGATGCCGTGTCTGATCACAGCCTCAGAGAGGAGAAGAGAGAACACAACAAAACAACAGGAAGTAGTTCAACATGAGTCCTCGTTGGCTCAACTCCATGTTCAGATGCAGCTCATTCACAGTTGTTGGAAAGCTGCAGCAGCATGTCGCAGCTCCAGTCTTCTGCCACTAGAGAGCAGTAGTCGTCCACTTCCTCCCCAGTGTGACTCCTTCAGGTTTATTTGAATTCAATTTGCATGGAGTGCTCCTCACTCTGCCCATATTTTACAATAAATTAGACTGTCGGCCAGGTCTATAAATTCTCCATTTGTCACGGTAATCCACTGAAGTTCCTCGGGCAAAACGTTGCTCGCCGTCTCCGCTCGTCCCCGAGCTTTAAGTTCCCGCCGAGTCTCGAACTCAGACTCTAATGATGCTGATGGAGGAGGAGGCTCTGTGGAGCTGGAGCAGAGGGAAACAAACAGTGAGGGAGCTGCTGCTGCTGTGTTCATAAACACATGAGTCATAAACACAGAGGGTCACATATGCGGACGTGACTCATGCAGGGAGCCGGTGTTGTGTGGGACACGCTCACATGCAGCCCCACGTGAAGCGATGCAGTCAATACATGAATGACGAGCGTTAAAGATTTATGAACTCGCCCGTGTGACATTTACTGCACAAATCTAACTGCTCCCACCGGGCCGGGGTCGGGCTCCGGGTCGACTTTCTAACTTAATTGCAGTCGGTTTTTTTCGTTGGAAAGATGTCAGATTTCTTAAATTATTGTTCCTGTGGGGAGGACGAGGAGGCACTTATTGTTATCGAGGCAGACAGACGTTAAATTAATCGTGCTGTTGTTCTGATCTTATCTCTGCCCCGAGGCTGCTTGTGCAAAAACAACCAGTTTTTATTGGATTTTGTGAGAAACATCTTTTTAAATGATCATGCTGTTTAAGCATTTTATTGCCTTATTTATCATATTTAAACTGTTGCTTTTCATTTTTAACCTCTAAAGTTCATCCCTCCTGACTTTTCCAGATGAAAAATGTGACTTTTTTTGCCAAATATTTACACATTGTTTTCTGAGAATTAAAGAAAAAATTTAATACTATGATTTGAATCTCTAATTTTTGAAGGTGAGGACCCCATGAATTGCTCTTTATTTTCAAAATCCTCCCTATTTTTGAGGCCTTAAAGTTGGCAAGTACGCTTAAGTCATCACAAGCTCATGTTGTGCAGCCAAACTGTACTCAAGCTAACCAGATTTAATTTATCTAAAATTCAAGAGAAGTTGCCAAACTTTGCAAAGATACCAAAATATGTCTGGCTGGTTTCGGGGAAATGTGATGCGCAAATAATCGATTTCCATTTTTGAAGAGTTGGAACGAGCCGATCCAAAAGTATACAAAGACTGTCTGACAGCCGGGACGGAAATGATTCTTGACCACTTAAAAAATAAAAACAGTATAAGAGAAAAACTGGACATTAAGGGTTTGATCTCTCATCTAAATGCAGCTGATCACATCAGAACAATTTTGATAATTGAATAACCGTTAAAGTAAAGAAAACATCTCTAGTTTCTGCGTCTCAAGTGTGAATATCTTCTTATTTTGCCAACACGTCTGTGTTTTGATATAATATTAAGCAAATTAAATACAGTGAGCTTCTTACACCATGTTCTTAGATTATACAGACTATTATTATCTAGGAAAGCAATCAGTAGACGAATTAATGATGAAATAATCCTTAGTTTGTTGCGCTGATGTGATTTTAGGACAAATTCAAAAGCTAAATTACAAAATAAATCCACTTGATGATCGAGGAATCTGTTCAAGAAGCAATCTTATGATTAATCTGTACAAGCTTTGTAAATATTTATGCAACATTTTCATGGATTAAAAGCTTGAAAGCTGTTAAAACTGTTCATTTTCTTTGCAGGTCCTCACTCAAGTAATAGACTTTAGTGGGCTCACCATCTTGAGATAATGAGTGGTAACTGTGAAGATGAGTGCTGTGCTGACTGTGACTCTGAGCTCGTTTCCTCTCATTCTCAGCCGTGTTTGTGTCTTAACGAGTCGCCGCTCGCTCACAACTTGTTGCGAGTGAACTGATGTGACTGAGCGTGTCGCTGAAGAGATGCACGGCAGCAGCAGCAGCAGCAACAACAAGCGCGTGTGTGTGCAGCTCTGTTTCCAGCCTGGTTGTTTTATATTTAGCCGTGATGGAGCGGCTCTGGTTGCTAGGAGATGTGTGATGCAGCTACAAAGGCTCTTCAGAAGAAGAAACAAAATACTCCTGGCAGCCAGGAATGAGCATGCATTATAACGAGGAAGAAGTTTGGGGAGACGGAGGAGAAGTTAGTCACCCTGCCGCTGTGGATGGCTCCGTTGTGGTAGATGGGCGAGCTGCCGGCGGAGGCGTTGTAGTACGGGGAGGTGGCGCGGACCAGCGGCCTCTTGGCTTTCTCCTTGGTGCTGCTGGAGTCGTTGTCTTTGATGATGTCGTACTGTCGGCAGAAGAGGGCGATGACGGCTTCGCGGAGAGGAAAAGAAAAACAAAGTCAGCCATCTTCTTGTTAACACACACACACACACACACACACACACACACATATGGAGGCTGACCTGCCCACAGCAGCAGCACAGTGGTGATAATGAGCAGCTCTCCTGTCTGCAGGTGTGGAGTCATGCCCAGACCCTCCATCGCCGGTTCATCTGAGGAGAGATGAAGTGTCAAAAATGATGCTAATACATATTCCAAGAGGACAGTGGTGTTGCTTCGGAGCTCAACTAGCTGCTAAACAAAACAAATATAAATGCAGACGGGTGCGTCAAAGCCAGCTCAGACAGAAATCACAGCTTTTCTTTGTCACTTTCATGAATTTTCTCGCAAAAAAAATTCATGTTGAAACTTCAAATTAATGTGAAAAATCCTAAAATGATCGTTATGAATCTTTAAACGTCTTTGTCCGAACATCCAGAGACCCGGAGGATGTTTTCATTCACATAACTGTTGCAGAATGTTTCACAGTTATTACATTTTGCCACTAGTTTTCACAATTCTGGTTCTGTGTGCCGCAGATCGTGTTAAAAAAACACACTTTTTAAAGCAACATTATGTAGAAATTGTCAGTTTGTGTGATTGTTGGCGCCCCCTACAGTTTCGGAGTGGAACAACACTGTTGTAAACACAAATCCCAGGTCTATAAAGTAGCTGCTAACTACAAACACAACTCATTACGTCATAACAATGTTAAAAACGTAGTGCTACTTTAACTGTTAAGCTAACATTAGCTTGCTTGTATATGACCTGTTTAGAGTGCATGAATGTAGCGTATAAAAACTAATTACCTATAAACATATTTCTCCTTGTATGCAGATATAACAAAAATACCTAAATTTACAAAATAACATTTCTTTTGCGCCTCTAAAACTGCTAAATTGGGGAATCTATGCTAGCTTGTGATGCTACAGTGACTTCCTGTTTACATACAGTTGATTGCTCTTGATCGGACAGCCACATTTCTTTATAAACAAATCAAATACAAAGTGATAATCAGTGAGCTATACAGGTTTTATCTTCAGACAGATCCTCTCTGTTTCCAGTCTGTATGCTAAGCTAAGCTAACAGCAGGTGTGCCGGAAGTAGCTTCAAATTTAGCTGACGGGCGTGAAAGTGGTAACGATCTTCTTACGTTTGTCTCTCAGCAAGAATAGGTGTGAATACTTTGTTAAAGTTTGTTTTGTCTTTTTTAGTTTAAAGTACCACAGGGGAAGTATTATTGATGAAGCTCAGCAGAGAAATAGTTTAACTGGCACATAAATATGTATTTTTCTTACTTTTCCTGCTCGTTCCTGTTAAAAATGTGCATTTTTAAGTGATAAATTGTGACTCATGGTGCCAGCGAATGTTATCAAGTGGATATTTTCTGAATCTGTTTTAAATAAAAAACTAGTTTCTGTGTCTGTGTGTGTTTATTTACGGTGGTCGAGGACTCCGGCTGGATAATGGTCGCTCCTCTCCAGGGTCCTGAAGTGGACGGCGCGGCTGGGCTGGCTGTCACCGTGAGGCCCGACGGACTGCACCTGAAGAAACACGAGGAAAGTAAACGGAGTTGTTCAGGTGATAGCGAGACGTGAACTCCTCATACTGAAGCATTCAGACACATCGCTCTGTTCGCACTGTTCCCAGCTGACATTACCGGGGGATGGCATTATGTAACGATGACAAGAAACTGGCTCGCCAGGGTATATTTAGCGAGCAAATGGTGCTTTGGTTTTTGGCCGCGATCCTGAATGACCGTTGGAGGACGAACAGGACTGTAAGAGTAGACGCAGACTGAAAGCTTTGGGGATGAAAGAGGAAATATAGATTTGAGCTTTCGACTCATTCGGGGGCTTTCTCGGGGACATTTCGTGCCACCAAGCAAAGCTCAAATCCATCCAAAAAAGTGCCACTGTACTTAAAGTTTGATGGTGTTTCTCATTTAACTAGAATATTGAGATTCTTCCAGCAGCTACAGAGGAGTTTTATAACAGTTCGACAATCACACTGGGAGAGAGATTCATCACAGAGGCACAATTAGATCCACAAGAGGTGTCTGACTCGGCTGTCTGCGCCTACGCGTCGAACCTAAAGTTTGAACGCAAAGTTTCCTGTAGAGTTTGTTGCGAGTAACTCTCAGCAGCAGTGCAGTCAAAAAGAAAAAGTTAATTATCGCAAAATAAGTCCTTGAATTACGGGAGGTTTGTCCCCCAAAGAGTCTCCCCTAATTGGAAGTTTGATCTCTGCCAACTGTCCTTGAGCAAAAAACCCCCGTAATCCATCCACTAACTCTGGATAATGATGAAACTTCACCAAACTCCACAGGGAAATCCTCCGTTTTAAACTCCCTCTCCTCCACACGAAGGTCAGAGGTGATAGAAGTCCAAGTTTCCGAGCTCCTGCTGCTGGCGAGGCTTCAGTGCGCTGCTCGGTGACACTTCTGCAGGACAGCCGTCTGCTGACGGGCACATTTAACCGAGTCCTCCGGCTGAAGGACAATCTGCATCAGTCTATTAAGCTATAATGGATTATAAAAAGTTTAATAGAGTCATGATAATGGAGTCGCGTTAGATACTCCTCCTTCAGAGAGGAGCAGGCCGGCCTTTGATTGAAGCCGGAGCTGTTGTAACTAATGGCTGCGCCATAAAAAAGTGTGACCAGTGTGCGTTAATTAAACACTGAGAGGGCGTTTATAAGAAGTTCATTTCTAAAAAGCAATTAATCATCAATGGAGCTGCTCAATTAAAGCCACACCACAGACATCTGTTGACAGCGCCATGTTTGCATTTTGTGTTTTTCTGTTATACATTATTACAAAGTTTGAAGAGTAGAAAGAAAACCTCTTGAGTCTGCCGTTTACAACTCTGATCAGACATATTCTCGATGAGGAGCGGCCATATTAGCGAGAGTGGTGTCAGAAAATGCGACTTAATCACAACAACCTTCGATTTTATATCGGCAGAGAGGCATTTCCTTTAACGCAGGCGCAGAACGTACGAGCTTGTCGGCCGCCAGCCGTCTTTGTGGTGCGTTCAAGTGCAGCTTGACCGTCTCTTATTGGAGTTCTCTGTCCTGATTGGATAAAGTGGGCAGGGATACCAGAAAATGTTCCAGAGCTGTTTATAAAAGGTTAAAATGTTCTTTCTGATGGCTTTCTTAGTGATTCAATAAATCATTTCCTCAGTGTTTTATAGCTTAATTAGTTAGGAGCCGTTAAACTTTTGGGTTGCCAGATTGTGAAAAGTCTCTCTGTGTGACACTTAATTTGTCTTTAATCCATCAGTGCATTTTATTTTATACCAACTTTTATGATCTCATAATTTACAGCTTGTAAATCTGCATTATGGCAACAAATAATCAATAAATCTGAGTATTTAGTGTCAGATTTACCCTCATTTTTGCTTCTGTTTGATCACGACAACGACAAAAAAGCAGGTTGTGTGTGTGTGTGTGTGTGTCCCACCTGGACGCTGTAGTGTGTGTCCTCGTCCAGGTCCCACAGCACACACCAGCGGCTGGACGTGTTCACCTCCCGGATGGAGCGCTGCATCAGGCCGTCCTGCCTCTGGAGACGCACAAAAAAGACAATATGAACACATGAATATGCACGCTCATGCACACACTTAGCATCTAAATGAAATCTTGGGTATTGATCATCGTGATTGTTGACTACTCGGCGCTGCCAGATCGTTCCACGAGAAGAAGAAGGGGGATAACGACTTCCTCGAGGCCGTTAAAGGGCTCAGAGATCCTCACTAACCGTGCCGAATTTTACGGTGGAATTAATTTGTTGAATTGACTCATCGCTATTTCACTATTTCAAGACGGGGATTATGAATGCAAATAAAACCCTGCGCTGCAACAAGCTGCTTCACCTCATATAAATTCAGCTCAAACACTTACAGTCCCACCGGGGGAAATTAGGTCTGCAGGCAAGGTAACACCAGCAATTAGTGCTAGGGAGAAAACAGAGGAACACATGTACAGGCAGAGATACTCTGCTGCTGCAGAAGCTTTTTGAGACAGAATTCATGTACAAATATTTCTGTATGAGTTCATGGATAAATAATTTATGACCTCTTTAATCATTTATTTAACAACATATTGATTTAGAGTTATTTGGGCTTTTCTCAGCACCTGTTTTAAGGTACGAAAGCTCGGTAATTACTGACTATTCTTATTTCGGACATCGTACCATAGGAGGCAAAAGGCAAAACAATGAGACACATAATTAAAAACACATGAGGAAACATCTACATAATCTCCAATAACCTGAAGATTTGGCCACTTGGAGGCAGTGAAAACAAGCTGTAACATTCACTTTTCGCCTTTTAATTACATAATATTCACACAGTCCAATTTTCACTCTTTTTTTGCTCTGTTTTTGGTCTCCACCATCTCCTGAGAGCAATGTATATCTTTTTTTAGCTGCTAAACAGTCCATTATGTTCACCAGCTAGTTGCTTACTTAGTTTTATTGATTTATTAAATAATTTTAATCACATTTGCAAACACCGCCCTGTTGTTTAAACCTGCAATCACTAATATTTTGGCCACCTGGGGGCAGCAGAAACCAGCTGTGAAACAAAACATTGACTTATCACCACTTTTAAGTTAATGTGGCGAACTTGTCAGCAGACAATTGTTTACTCGCGCTTCCAGCAGTTACGAAGCAACATTATCATTTATTTGGAGTCAAGATGGTGTCCATCTGATCAATATAAGTCCAACAGTCACGCTCTTTTTGATCTGTTTTTGGTCTCCACCACCTTCTGAGAGCGATATCTAGCTGTCTTTAGCTGCTCAACGTTCTGCTATGTTCCCCAGCTAGTGCTAAGTTTCATTTGTATGTATATAAAGAAAATATTTTACCATAGCAGCAAACACTCTCCTGTTCTTAAAACCTGCAATCGCTAATATTTTGGCCACTTGGGGGCAGCAGAAACAAGCTGTGAAACAAAATCACCACTTTTAAGTTGAGTAAACAGTTGCAACATTCCCCATCTAGGAGTTACGAAGCAACATTATCATTCGTTTGGAGTTCAACATTCAGTTTTCTTTTGCTCTTTTTTGGTCTCCACCAACTCCTTTTTAGGTTTTTGGCAGAAAACAGCAGCCAAAATGACACGAAAACAGTAAAGTTGTGGCTGTAAAACCAAAAAATGATAAACTGAAAGATGCTTTAATGCTGTAGAAAATCTGAAGGGCTTTTCTGTTTTCATCATTTAGAGAAGCCACTTTCATTTAGAAGTAGTGATTTGATCCATTGTTTATTTAAAAGTATTGATTAAATCAACTTTAAGAGCTACATCGAGACAGAATTTGAGGAGGTTTTCAGACATCCTGATGGGTATTGATTGGTCCGTCACCAGAGGACGTTCAGTCGGGTCCAGATTGATGTTTAAAGATCAAAACGCTGGACTTGAACCATCCAAGTGATCTCACTTACTGTCGCACTCAGACAAAATCAAAAGCACCTACTTAATTTACAAAATGGATTGGAGTTCAAATCAAATTACAGTTTTTGTTCTCAAAGAGAGGAGAAGATGTAAAAGGGTTAACAACTGCTGAGAACGACATGTAGCTTCTAAAACAGCCACTAAGAGTCTGTGATCCAGTCAACGGTGGGCGTTAAAGTCTAGTTAAGAATGAGAAACAAGTTCCCCGTGAAAGTAACTGTGGATGTTAAGTTCAGGGAAGCTGAGGTAGAGTCAATAAATAGACGGCTGGCAGGACGCTCGAGGCTCTCCAGATGTCTGAATCACCGGAGACCGAGCAGAGTCAAAGTGGTGTCTTCTCCTCTGGCAGCCCTGGAAGCAACGGCTCAGCGAGGAAGGAGTTTTTATTGCACTCGCAGACCGTAATGTACACAATCTCCACAGGAGGGGGGTTAAAGGGGGCTTCAATCAATACCACTGACTCAGCTGTGATATGGCCAGATTCTGATTTAGGAGCAAAAACTCCAAATCCACCAGATTTGAGAAAGAGACTGGCATTAATTATCGGCAAATTCCCGTAAAACAAAAACGTCAATCAGGCAGAAAGGCAGCTGTTCCGTTCTGTTTACGTCTGTATTATTATTACACTAGACTGATTATCACTGTGGGATTATATACTAAAGTTAAATATTGATATTGCATAAATAATGCACATATGATAAATAAATTCTGTTTTGTTTTCCGCTCTTGCTTCGTCATGGTAGATGACAGTAATCGACCTTCGGGCTGGTTGCCATCCGCCATAAAACAGAAAGAGTCATTAACGGAATTGTTTTCTTTGTGTGCTTTTGTACAGTTACGGTTACAGACTCTCTCTCCACCTCCCCACACTAACTTTGAGCCTATTTTGAGAGACAAAACACGCGTGAATGATGAATTTGACATTTGACATATCGCGGTAATGTCGATATTGTTAATTATTTAGGCCGCGGTGATCATGTACGTAAAAAAATACAGAGATTTCCCTTTAAAGTTCAATCGCTGTGAGTGCCTGGTAATAATTAAAGCAAACGTTTCATTTTTTTTACCTAATTTTTGTTAATAAATCCACCTTTTTACGCTAACCCAACAAACATCTGGCCTCCATCCGTTGGAAGCGACACCACAGGCAGACAGAGACAAGTGATTTTATCAGAGTGATCAGTGGGGGAGACAAAAACAGAACGTCCTCCTCGTCCCCAGTGGAAATTACGCCAATTATATTTGATGCAATCACGGCCATAAACTGTGCTGTAGTGTCGGAAGGTGAACTGAAATTATTTGAGTGGTTTTCCTGGAACTTTCCTTTGTACGAGTGGCTGAAATGTTATTTTTGTTTAGTGTTTTTTTCCTGTTTTCCTGTGAAGCACATTGATTTCACTCGTGTATGAAATGTGCTATACAGATAAAACTGACTTGACTTGACCTTTACAAAGAAAAGAAAGGTGGCTCGCAGTCACTTTCCTTTTTGTTGGATAGATTTAGCCTTTTAGCTCGGCCGCTAATGGACAAGCTGTTGCCTCGGAGCACAAAGTGTCTTCTGTGAGGTTTCGGCTCTGAAGTCTACAGGTGAAGATAAAGTTCGGCTTCGCAGCTATTTTTAGGTCAAAGAAGAAGTCAGCAGCCGAACGCATCTCATCAGCGGAGTGCAGCAGATAAACAAATCTCTGTTTGCGTCGCCGGCTGACGGTTTTCTTTTTTGTGCCGGGTTAAGACACCTCGCAAACACACCCACAGTTTAAAGCCGACTCTATCTGCAGGCGCGGCGCGGATTTGTTTGATCAACGTCCACCCACGCGCACACGCTAATCATCAATCGTGTTCGGTGATAGGTTGAGATTTATGAATCACAATAAGGATTGTTGGGAGTTTGTGCAGCTCAGATACACAATCTCAAATTGGGTTGCCTCCTCTGTCAGTGTGTTTGAAAGCGCCTGACTGCATAATGTGTGAATCTCAGCAAGCCTGAGCTCGGGGATTTGGAACAACTTCAGATGAGTGAAGCAACTCTTTGTCTGAGCGGATTCGCTCGTCCTGCTTCTCCTTCACAAACACAAGGCTCAGCTTGTTACTGAAAGATAGTCTATATGAAGTAATCTCCTCACGCGGCCTGACGTCGGATCCTGCAGCTAATTGTTGAGTCCGGTAGATTTTATGTAACTGCATCTCGAAAGACTGTTTGCCCTTTCGTACATTTTCTCCCTTTTGATGACTAACAGCGGAAAAAGAGGAGCTCAGTAGATGAAAGGTCTTGTGTGGATACCCGCTGCACCTACCTGCTCCCATCACCTCCCCTTTAATATTTGAGCAGGGCTGTTACGTAAGTGCTTTCTGAGGTTATGGCAGGAGATGTTTTACATCCCCGTCGTCTGTTTTCTTGAAAATGCCACGAGGTTGATGGATTCTGAGTCAGACGTGAGGAGACTTAAAAAAATAATAAAATAAAAGAGGAGTTGTTTGGCATCGACGCCGCCGTGGATGTTCCTCCTGCGAGACGAGTCCCGGCCAAATAATTTCCACTAATGGAGACAACTCCCACTCAGAGCTCAGCTAATGTCTGATTCTGCTTTTGCCAAATCGTGGGTGGTGGATACTGATTAGAATGAACCAAGCTGAGTTAGCAGCCTGGTGGATGTGAGACGAACAAAATGTGAGCAGAATCGACTGTGACATGTCTCGTTATTCCCAAGGTGGACTGAAACATCGAGTGCAAATAATTCTGGAAAACAGAACCCTTGGATCAGAAATATATGCTATAGGCTACACACATCGAGTCAGTAACACCTCAACACTATGTGCAGTTGAGATTGTGTGAAAACCAGATAGCAAGTGAGCCAAGATCTAAACTGTAAACGAAAGTAATGGAAAATGGCTCAAACAGTTAGCTAAAAGTAGCCTCAATGGATAAATGGTTGAAACTGTTCGCTAAAAGTCAATTTCTGAAACTAGTTAGCTCAAATTAACAGATCAATGGCTGAAATAGCTAGCTAAAAGTAGCCTCACAGATAGGCTAAGTTTTGAAATACTTAGCTAAAAGTAGCCTCAACAGATAAATGGTTGAAACAGTTAGCTAAAAGTGACAAAAATGATTGAAGCAGTTAGCCAAAGGTAGCCTTAATGGATAAATGGTTGAAACTGTTCGCCAAAAGTCCATTTTTGAAACTAGTTAGCTCAAATTAACAGATCAATGGCTGAAATAGTTAGCTAAAAGAAGCAACAACAAAAAATCGAGGCTAAAGCTAAAAGCAGACTGATGGATAAATGGCTGAAATAGCTAGCTAAAAGTAGCCTCAACAGATAAATGGTTGAAACAGTTAGCTAAAAGTGACAAAAATGATTGAAGCAGTTAGCCAAAGGTAGCCTTAATGGATTATGGTTGAAACTGTTAGCTAAAAGTCATTTTTTAAAACTAGTTAGCTCAAATTAACAGATCAATGGGTGAAATAGTTAGTACAGCTAAAAGTAGCAACAACAAAAATTCGAGGCTAAAGCTAAGAGCAGACTGATGGATAAATGGTTGAAACAGTTAGCTAAAAGTGACAAAAATGATTGAAGCAGTTAGCTAAAAGTAGCCTCAATGGATAAATGGTTTAAACTGTTAGCGAAAAGTCCACTTTTGAAACTAGTTAGCTGAAATTAACAAATCAATGGCTGAAATAGTTAGCTAAAAGTAGCAACAACAATAAATCGAGGCTAAAGCTAACAGCAGACTGATGGATAAATGGCTGAAATAGTTAGCGTTTTATACAATGTTTAAGAAGATCAAATTTAAAAAGGCAATGCAACACACTTAGTAGTTCTCCCTTCAGTGAAGGGATAGGCGAACGTCATACAACAAAAAACACCATTCTCGATAAAAAAAAAATTCTAATTTAATTAACAATATTTGCCTGTTTTTCTCAGTTGGATACTTTCAGGAGCCCTTTTGGCCGGACACTTTTGTAATCAGGAGATTGTTTTTTATTATTACCTCTAAGAGTTCCTTTGTCAACCGGCTCTTGACATTAACAAGCCTTTCAACAATTGAGACTTTTACGAGCAGATTCGCCTGACGGATCCAAATTTTTTTTTTAAAGGAGTCACCCCTTCAGTGAGTCAGTGTCTTCGGGCAGAACGCTGACTGTTAACTCACGAATGACGCAGCGCTTTACAAACTCCACTCCTCGAGAGATAAAGACGTTCACAAAAAATACATAATTCAAGTTGGGAAAAGCGGTTTTCTTGCCCTGAGCGTGGCAACGATCCATCTGGGCATCGGGTTCATAATTTAAATCCCTTCAATTTGTATCTCTGCAAAATTAATTGGCCTGTAACCAAACGAGCGTGCGGAGGGGAAGAAAGGGTGAGATCAGGGTGAATGTGACGCCAGACGGATCGACTGAGCTTAATGAGCAAGCTGACAAATTATTTTCCAAGCTTTTTTGAGGATTAACGCAATTAGGAAAAATCGATCTTTGAGCTCATTTGGCACGCTCACAGTTAATATTCACACACACACACATAGTGATGATACCACACTGCTTCACTGTACCTGCTGTGAGATGGCGTATCCAATGACAGTGTCTCCCTGAGGGACGTTCCAGGTCACCATGGCCGAATGCGCCCTCAGCTGGGTCACAGACACGTTCACTGGGGCTGCTGGCACAGCTGATAAAAAACACACACACACACACACACACACACACACACACACACACACACACACACACACACACACTTGTCAGGGACAGAGAGTAACACACTTCAAACTGTGTTAGAGAGACTCATGTCCTGCTGCAGCTCAGGAAACAGTTGGGAGACGAGTGTTTAACGATACACAAGGTGGCCAAAAGTATGTGGACACCTTTAAACATTCTGCTCCTGTTCTCCACTGCTAGATCATTTATTTGAAATGGCCAAAAGTATGTGGACACATGTGGAAACACATTATAGGTGCGCCTAACTACAAGCCCTTTCTTTCAAACTAATGGCTTTAACTGAAACCAAAAAGAAGAGCCCCAAACAGGGGTGTCCACATACTTTTGGCCACATTGTGTTTCTGCATACAAAACCAACAGGATGGAAAAAAAGGATGACAAACTACTTTTAAAACTGTGACTAAAGAATGAAGGAACATTGTTGTGACCCTGAAGCCAAATCAAAACAATGAGTAACATCTCTAAAGAACATCATAAAAGATTTCTACCTTTCATCCCCCTCAGCACAGTTAATACATTAAAGATGAATATGGTTACATGAATAATGCACGCCAGCCCGCTGGCCTCCCCTAATGAGTGTTTTAACAAGTTGAACCACCTTTCTATGCTTTGTTATTCTGTATTTAACATATTCCTCTCTCCATGTCACTTGTTGCTGGTGTAGTTTGATGCAGAGCACTTAGTCGGACGTCCTGAACACAAACATCGCTCCGTCATGGTGTCCACATGTGTGTTTTGTCATCAATCGTCCGTCCATGTGTCCTTGAGCAGGACACTGGTGAGGATGACTTTCCTCTCCGCTCTGTCAGCGTGAGGCGCTGTGGATTAAAGTGTCAGCTTAATGGCCGAAATGTAAATGTATGATCATGTGAGAAGACACTCACTGTATCCACTCACTGCAAGGCTCGAGTTAACGATTCTCTGGAGGCAGATCAAAATGGATTGGAAATGTGAGGTGTTCGCTGAGAGTGTGAGATTCTCTTTGTCACTCAATCATCAGTAAATGTAGTGTCCTCCACTGAGAGGGAGGGAAATAAGAAAGGAAACTATTCCCTTTTTCTATGAGGACAACAGCTGGAATTGGGAGGGAAGAAAAGGTGGAAAGAGAGAAGTGAAAGGTGAAGAAATAAACCTTTCCCACAAAATATAAATAACTGGAGAAGAAAGAAAGATTGAAAGAAAAACAAAAAGGGACAGAAAGATGACGAGAATGAAAGACAAGACAAAAAAGGCAGATATGAAAAAAGAAAAAAAGAATAAAAGACGACTAAGAGATGTAAACATAAACAACAGAAAGTGAAAAAAGATGGAAGAAAAATGAGAGAAAAGATTAAACTGAAACCAAAAAACAGAAACGATAAAATGAGAAAGACTAAAAAAGGACAAAGAAAAAGACAAAATGAGTCAGAACAATAAGAAGAAAGACAAAAAGACTAAACTGAGACAGAAAATGGAAACAAGGACAACAAAAGTAAAAGAAAGGCAGAAAGAGACAAAAACAAAGACAAAACTGTTAAAAAACTGAAACAGAGACAGACAAAAACAGTTGAAATAAGACAAAAAAAAAACTAGAAAAAGTGACAAAAAAGGCAGAAACAATGACAGAATGGAGACAAAAAAACCAGAATGAGACTGAATAAAAGAGACAAAACATTAAGACAACAAAGAGATGGACAAAACGTGACAGAAAGACAGCAAGAAAGAAAGAAAATACTAAAAAATAACCACAAAAAGAGACAAGAACACATTAATCTGAGAAAGCAGGGCGGAAAGATTGAAAAATAAAAGGAACAAAAAAGTAAAAATGAGACAAAAAGACAGAAAAATGAAGACATAAAGACAGAAATGAGCAGGAGAGAGGAGCGAGCATCTGTCCATGACTCTCCTCGCGTATTGATGATACAACATGTGATGGAATCAATAACTCATATTGTCCGGAGCTCATATTGATGACTTCAGTTCATCCACCCCAACTTCTTCTTCGTCTTCTTTTAGTGCAGGACAAGAATAGCCCTCCACATTTCTCATCAATTTCTCTGGCTGCTGCTAAAAGCCATTAATATGTGCCCACTGCAGAGTGTGTGTCCTTGTGTGTTTGTGTGTTTCCATGTGTGCACCAGGTTTTATATATTTATATATTTAAAAAAACCTCCATCAGACGGGAGAAGCAGCCTCCACAGCAGCCAATTAGGGCATCAAGGCTAAAACAAGGCATTAAAATGCTGAGGTTCTGCATTATAGCATCATAAAGTCAAAGTGAGATTTAAATTCTCTTCACGTCTCCTGCGAGGCAACAGGAACAATAATGACACTGCAGCTATTGTGCTTATCTGATCATTTTTCAGAAGATGACGGAGCTGTTTTTTTGGTATAATAGTGGAGACTGAAAATGTCAAAGCTGCAAAGCTCTCCGTGCGTCTCCCATGGCAGCAGTTGCCTGACAACGTTGATAAAGAGGGCCTTTTTTTTCACCCTTTTTCAACGAACCCTCATGTAGCCTACTGCTAGTGATTTAAGACATCTGCATTATACATTATTTATTTCTGTTTTTCACGTACTTTTATAGCAATTTCAACTGTAATCCATTACTTTTAGCCAGAGATATGGAAGTTATTGTGAGTTGGACTGGAGTCATCTCAAGTCACTGTTTGGACAACTTGCAGCTTGACTTGGTTTTCCACTTAACTTGCCTAAGACTTGGACTAAATGAGTCACATCTGCCTTTAGGTAACTATTAGAACCACGTATCTGTTGCTCGTTTTGATGTTTGAGGGGCAGGGGTGACGCCATTACAACCATTCATACAACGCTGGTGTGTCTGCGTTGCTGTTGTGATGCAGCAGTTTTCCAGCTGTACTTTTCCCCAGTAAACACACCAACCTCTTCAACTCGCAGCTGTGACTTTGGTCTAGGGAGAGTGGACAGGTTTGAGTGAGGGATGCCCCTCTGTCCACACTGAGCTTGGATGCAGGACTGACATTTGTTTCGGCAAGGCGGGTTTAACCAGCGGGATTGCTCGTGTTGGGGCAGCACACCATTCGAAAATCTTTGGCCTGGAGACACTCCTCCAGCCAGGAGGAGGAGTATAACCCAAAAAGAGCAGTAGCTGGCCACTCAGGAGGGACTGCGACAGCTGAAGAGGTCGGTATGTTTACTGGGGAGACTACAGGTCACAACCCCCTATAATATCAAAACTAAATTCTAACTAAATTCTTAGGTCAAACTAAACGTTTTCAAAACGTAGAATATTTGACTCACCTCCTCAGCCAATTAATTAACTGTATTTCCTTTTTCTAATTAAAGCAGAGGTTCCGACTTTTGTTTTTAGATTAGAAGAGCTTCTCCACAATCTTTCTTTTCACTTCCTTTTATTACATTTAATCAGAAATGTCACAGCTTCATAGTGTTGTTTCTCAGCCTGATGTTGTTTGTGTATGAAGTACTCGAGAACACAATGCCACCTTGATTAGAGCAGTGACAACAAAAAGAACAACGACAGCAACATCTCCTCCCTTTTCCTGTAAAACAATGACAACTGCAAATATTTCCAGGCTGCTGGAGGCGGCAACGCTGACACAAACTCTCCAAACATTCGGCGGCAGACTAAAAAAAAATAATTCAGTGTGATTTCAAACCGTAAGCATCCAGTGAGGCTCTGTGGAGTATGACCGTGAATGTCAAGCCCTATCTCAGGCTAACAAGCTAACCACAGCTCATTATACAGACCAGCCTTCCTCGGCTCCCCGCAGGACAAGCTGGCCTGCCTGCCAAAAAACTGCTCCAGAGTCATTAAAAGAACACTGTTATCTGTGAGAGAGTGCCTTCCTACATGTCCCAGAATTCCCAGTGACAGCATACAGGCAAGGATTATAAACCTGTTGCACTCAGCATGTGTAGGTGGATTGAATGGGAGCGTGGCGAGAGCAAGAAAGTGGGAGTTGTGTTTTTTTTTTCCCAGTTGAGAAAAAGCAGCATTTGTGGCTGAGATGTCCTGCAGCTGCAATGCATTCTGGTCTATTTCCTGATAGTGTGGGTGTAGAAATTGGCCACTTCGGCTGTTCTGTGATAAATTCTAATTATTAAACGTCTCTGCTAAACGGTGGCTTCAGAAACACTCTGCTGACTCAAAATTCAGTGTTAGTAGCTGCATTTTTATGAGATAACACTCTGCAATAAATGGCCAAAATTATGTGGACACCCAAACCTTACACTCTTATTTGATTGTTGAACACCTTATTCTAAAACCAAAGGATTTAACATGCTGCTCCACTCTTCCGTGAAGATATTGGAACTTGGCAGCAGGGATTTGCTCTCTGGAATAAGAGTATGTTACGGTGTGTTTAAGTTCCTGTGAAACAGCCAGTGGAGTGCTTTTTGCTTCAGCATAGTTACGTGTTTCCTGTAAAACAGACAGCTCGGAGCATTAAGAAGACCTACAAAATGACTTTTTTTGTTGTTGTTGCCTGATCCTGGCGTGAAGGTGAGACACGGATCAAGACATATGTGATAACAACATTTAACATTAAACACTTTAACGGCACAAACACGATCAATGGAAGATGCAAGCAGATGCAACAAACAGATTTACTTGATGCTGCACAAAGTGAGGTGAATGTCCAACCACTGTTGTTTTTGAAGCCTTGAGTTTGGGCATTACTGCAATCGCCATCTTGGATTTATGAAGCCAGAAGTGACCATATTTGGACAAGAGGGTGGAGCAATCGCAACGTAGCCACATCCAACCAATTCAGTCCCCGTTCATTGTCTATTTAACTCTAAATGGGACCTTAATTTACAAAATGAGCATCATGCCGTGTTGAAGAAGACTTGAAACTACAGACTAAATACGTTGCCCTGCGGCTGAATGAACAAACACTGCTGTTTATCTGGAGTTCATGGTCCCAACAGGCACAAGCCCAGGGGGCCTAAACGGTGAAGAGCCCCGTCAGTTTTATCTGCATAACACCACACTGAAAGAGACATGTACTGACTATACAGCGACTGAAAGGGACTGAACCCGAGGAGATGCAAAATAACCACAAAGAAACGTAAAAAGGCTCCAGAGAGACAAAAGAATCATAAAGAGAAAACTGAAATAAGGGGTAAAACCGGAACCATGTATTGATC